>CM021109.1:365386219-365775173 GCA_007115665.2 Sequoiadendron giganteum
CTACTTTTATACAAGAAATGTCTCTTTTTCAAAATTTTCTTAAAGCCAAGGTGTTTCTTTGGTTTCTTGATAAATTTGGTTGATTTCCAATCCCTCAACATAAACTTTAGGATAATGAAAAGATGTTTGAGAGGGAAAATCTGAACTGGATGTTGATTGGTAGAAAGGATTTCAATTTTGGGTTTTTGTTTGAAAGGTCACCAGATGCGCTAAAATAGGGCCTAGATGTGCCAAAACTCAGATGTGGTATGGAATGGTTTAGATGCATTGCAAGAAATTCTGGATGCGCTAGAACAGGGTATGAATGCACTGGAGAACAATCTGAATGCGTTGGAACAGGATATGGATGCACTGAAAGAGCATATGCTAGGAATATATAAGCGGGATGTGCCAAAACAACAAATGAGTGCATTGGAGAATGGTATGAATGCGCTGAAATAGGCACTAGATGCATCGAACTGGAAAGTGTTTTCTAGTTTTTGACAGTTTGATAGATTTTTCTGATTTTTGACAGTGAATTTGAACTGTTTGGTTGAATTTTCTTCTGAATCACTAGTTGGATATTTTAGAGTGTTGTGTTTTCTTGAGTTTTGATTTAAAATGCATAGGTGAAGACACATCAAACAAGCACAATCCTAGGTTGTGTAAGACAATATTCTTTTGGATTCCATGCAAATTTTACTCCAATCGCACTTATCTTTAGCGGGTGACTTAGAAGCTTGGCTACATGGGCTCCCCCTTATAGTGCACTCTCTTCTCAGGCCAACCAATCTTCAAACTCCCATGAATCTCCCATGGCAAGTTTTTCACCTCTACTAAAGACAGTGAGAATGTGGATGCCTTGGCAAAGACTGTTAGTGCACCAAAGAATAGAAAGGTAATTGGGCTTACTACAACAAAATGGTTTTTAGTAAGGGCATTTCGTTATGGGTGGGATATACATACAACAAGATTAGCTTTGTTAAGGAGGACTCCCAGCCTATAGAGGTTAAGCTCTATAGGTTTTTATGTACCTCATGGGTACTAAGGGAATCACTTGTTGGCATAACCATTCGTGGTCCTTGAAATTTCCTCAAGACCCAATTTTATATACCGGTTGAAGGGCTTGGCCTTAGCTTGTTACCGGTTTGGGTCATTCCCTTGGGGTGATTACCTCTTGTCCCACCAAGGCAGGCCCTCTAAAGGTGAAAATGAAAAAAAATGAATGGGTCTAGCTTTCTAATCACCCAGTTAAGGGGAGAGCATACTCGCCTACCACTCCAAACACAGTAGACATGGTGTAAATTCTTCCTTCTAATTAAGCTAGATTCCTATCTTAACCAAAGGAAATGAACAATTAAAATCCCTGCAAGCCAATATTAGTAGTTTCAACTTTTTATCTTTGACAGTGTTCTTTTAAGTGTTTCTGCAAAGTCTCTGACTGCATATTGAGTTCCTGCAACACAAAAACCATAAATCAATTTTGGGAATCTAGAAAATTGATAGTAAAAACCAAATGCACCATTACAGAGATAGAATGTGCTAAAATCAGACTAAATGCACTAAACTACTAAATGTGCTGAAAGAACAACTGAATGTGCTAAAAGATAAACCGAATGTGCTATAAACTAAAAAATGGTAGAATTAAAGTTAAACTCCTTAATGCACCGAAATAGAGTCTGAATGTGTTGAAAGAGATGCCAGATGCATTGGAACAAGATCCAGATGCGTTGAAAGAACAACCAGATGCACCGAAATAGGAGACCAGATGCGCCGAAACAGGAGCCAGATGCACTGCAGAAAAATTTGTATGCGTTGTTTCGGATATTTTGATGGAACCTGCAAAATAAAACTCAACAAAAAGTTGATTAAAATAAGGGGCTTCACCCCATGTGGGTGCCAATTTATGTGTGGTTGTAAAATATGTCATGCAATGTCATTATAACACACCTTCATGCAATGTATTATATAAAAGGAAATCTAAATAGTAGAAATAAAAGCTACAACTATCCTCTTAATTCATTCCATGGTTCTCTAATCTCAAAGAACCTTGCAAATCATGCTTTCAGATCTTATTATTTTTGCACATGAACTTGCAAAGATTGAAAACTTAAGATACGAGACGCTACAATGAAGTCTACATGCCTATGTTTTTGGGATTTTCGATATTTGATGCTTGAAGACTAAGTGATCCTATGATGATATGATGATAAAATATAGATGCTAAAATTGATGATGATAATCTAATGGAACTGATAAATGAAATATGAAATGAACTAAACTATCCAAAATAAAATTTCCATTTTAACACTATATGAACTAAAATGCAAAACTAAGTTAACAAGCTCTCCAAATTCTCTCACAAATGCACTAAAATTCAGTAGCATAAGCTTATCCAAATATTCATGTTGAAAATTTGTAGCAAAGAGACATATTTATATATTTTCTAAGGCTCAAGGTGATGTGGCAACAATGGATGGTCGGGATTGCGATCCTGTAACATCAACGACAAAGCATCAGGACGTTAGAGTGAATTAGGGAGATGGTTCCCTTCAACAAGACAAATTGCCAAGTGTTAAAGGGAATCACAAAGAAGGAGGAGCCATGTTTCTCAGTTAGTTCCAAATTGGTTGCAATTATTTTGAAGATATTTCATATTTTCCAATTTATAAAATTTATTTTTTGTGAGACACATGATGAGGTGGCAGGTGAGTTGGAGGTGGTTAGAGGAAATATGTAGAAATGTGCTTAAATTGAATTAAAAATTCAATTTAAATGGAGATGGTAAATTAGCAAGATGCCAAATTAATTCATTTGTGCATTTTAACCAATTTAAGAAGAATATGCCAATTTGAATTTAAAAATTCAAATTTAAGAGGAAAAGAGAAAACCAATTAAATAACAAATCGATTTAATTTGTTCAATTAATTAATTTAGAAAGAAAGTGAATTTTGGAAAAGATGAATTAGAATAATGAATCCTATAAATAAATTTAACAATTTATTTATAATAGTAGAGGAATTAAGAATATTAATCAAATAACAGGTATTTAATTAATATATGCTCCAGACCATTTTTGTGTGCTTACATTTGGTTTTGTTGTGCTGAAAGTGGAATTTGATCATAAGTCTAAGAAGGATTTTTGTTTGCTTTTGGGTATTGGCTCTTTCTGTTTCTAGGCCCTAGGTGTCCCTTTGAGCAAAGTTAGATCATTTTTAATGAAGATTCTAATTTTATCTTGCAAGGTCACCCCTCTTGAAGGCCGTACCCTACCTGTCAGTACTTTGGAATTTGTGAATTAAATATTAAGAGGTGTTTGTTGTAGTTTTTGAGTCTTGTCATAGTCATCATCTCTCTTAGAGTCTATTGCTTCTTATTTCAAGTAATTTGGAGTAGTATTGAGTGAGTTATGAAAATTTTGGTATGTCTCATGTTGTTGGTCTGATTTTGTACTTGTTGGTTTTTACATATTAGATTTGTTGGGAGTTGGAGTTTGGGGTTTTTTTCATATTTGGGAGCCTTTTGAAGTTGGAAAGACTTATAATATCATTTTTAGCACTTTGGACAGCTCTAACACTTGGCTCTTGTAGATTCTATTTCACATTGTAACGTTGAATTAGTTGTATTGATCAACTCTTTAATATTTTTGTAGTTTTCTATTGTATTCCCACTTTTAGTGGAAGGAGGCTGGCTTGCCACCTTATTTAGTTTTCCTTGCATAAGCATTTCATTGCCACCATTGGTGGAATAGACATGCCTCACCATCTTTGCATAATGTAATTGGGTTGGCTTGTCACCCTTCTTTACTTTCAGAACTTGCATTCATATTGTTGATCAATTGCACCGTCAAATCACTCATGTTGAATAAGTGGTCGAGTTGAATATTTTATATTTCCATCATTTAGTTTTCAAGCTAACGATCCCTGATGCCATATGCTCACACCTTTCTCATCATTGGGATCTTGGTGTACATTCTTGGTGTAGAGTTACATTCCATGTTGGTTTATGATTTGGCTAACATTGACGAGTTCCTTTTTTGAAGTGTTGTTAAAAATTACAAGGGGGTCATTATAGTAGTATCAAAGCTAAGATATTTCCATCCTGTGAAAAAAAATATAGAGCTCAGTTGAAAGATGAGTGACATAGAAAATAGATTCTACACCAGAGGTAACAGAGTTCAATTTCAGTTTCTAAAGATTGATACCATTTCAGATTTTTTGAGAAACCAAGAAACTCTTTTTGCTCCAGCAGTAGTTCTTGTGAAGAAGATAATACCTTGCGCACGTGTGTTGATTACCATGCATTAAATCAACAGATACTAAATTGGTGGGAAAATTTGAGTTCAATTTAGAAGTTGGCAGTTAGGCATGACTACTGATGAAGAGATGAATCTAGCAAAGACACTTTATATGGCTGGAAAAAGACTTGAAAAAGAATTTCAGTCAAGGGAAGATGAAGAGAACAATCTTCATTTGTTGGAACAATGTTTGAGATAGGTGAAGCAATCACCTTATGAGATAATTCAATTGGCATTAGCACATGTAGTGACCTCTTTGAATCAGCCCTATTAGCTGAGGCATCCTGATGAAGAAACCAAGTTGTTGGTTACTTCTTGCTTCATGGAAGTGATAAGAATTGAGTTACCTCAGTTTTCGTATGAAGAAGAAACCATGATGGCCATTTTAAATATGATAGTGGAGAGTTTTCAATATTTGAATGAAACTAGAATTAAATTGTTTTCAAGAAGGGCTGTTGTATTAAAGACATTTTCAAAATTTAGAGCTTGCATCCTTTTGATATAATTGGAGATGCAAAATCAGATTTACCATTTGTTTTATTATCTCTTCACCTCAACTTGGAGTGAGCAAGAAGAGGGGGTGCTTGCAACTATCATGAATGTTCTAATTCTTACCATCAAAGAAGCTGATAATCTCCCAGAAACCATCCAATCTCTTCTCATGGATGCTTATGAACGTGAAGAAAAGGATTCTCCTATTGCTGATATGTTGATCAAGGAATTGTTTAATCAATGTGAGGATAAATTGAAGCCTCTTTTGAAGAAGATAGAGAAAGATGAGGGAAATATTAGTGGTCTTGGAGACAAATCTAATAAGTTCATGCAAGGTCATGTTGAGGATTTGGTGATGAAGAGTTTACCTCTTTCTATTATCTCAACTTCCCAAGATATTACACATGAAGAAATCAACAACATACTTTCTCATGATGGTTCCATAGAAGATAATGATGGTGAAGTTTTCAAAACAAAAAGCATTGACGATTCTCACTTCATTTCGGTGATGACATTTTTTGTCTTGGGGTTGATTAGTAAACTGAACCATTGGAAAGATTTTTTTTTGAAAATATCAGTTTAAGTGATTTGGGAGCTGACTTATTCAAAGAGTCCACACTTCAAGAGGAGCACTATAATAATTTTTATGTTGACCATTACAATCAACCCATTAGCATTTGGGATCCGGAAGTGTTGGCATCAAGATATGACAAGAAACCTATGTGGGATAAGTTTCCCTTTGATCTTTATGAAGAACAAAATTTTGATTGCATTGCAAGCTATGAGGTGGCCATTGAAACAAAAGTTGTTTTTTATGAAGAAGATTGCTTGGAAAAGCACCACAATGATCCCTTTGAGTTGGTTGCAGCCACTAAGGAAGATTATTTTGTGGCCAAAAATTTCAGAACATTGTTCAATGATCCTTCATTTGATTTGGGGGCTTCCATTGCCTTTGATAAAGGAGATAGTGAGGAAGAAGAAGAGCTTTATGACCTTATGGCTCTTGAAGAGGAAAAACTTAAAGAGGTTTTTGAACACGTCTTTTTTTCCCATTCAAGAATTTGATTGCAAAAATGGGGTCAAAAAAATTGTGGAGTATGATTCTTTCCATGAAATTGATCATTCTCCGTGAGTTGGTGTTGAAATACAAGAATATTGGAGCAACAGTGAGGGCAACAAAGGCAATAAACCAAGTTCTAGTTTTTTTCTTGCAGCCTATCAGCAATTCACCATCTTCACAATGTTATGAGTGGTAAGGCCAATTCACGGTGTTCGTTGAAGAAGAGGTACTAGCACTATCTATATTTGATCACACACATAGCTTGGTTGAAGAGCTTTACTAAAAGGCTCAGCTGGAAGACAGACAAAGAGGAGTTAAAAGTGAGGTTTCTCTCCCTAATTTACAACTCATCAGAGAATACTAGGAGACCTTGAAATTTGAGTACATACACTTGATTGAAGATAAATATCATGCCATTGAAATTGCAAAGAAGTCCATTTGTGCTTTCCAAGAAAAGGAGAGAAAGGTTGTTGAGCTTACTTTGGAACTCGAATCCACAAAGGACATGCTAAAAGAAAATCAGTTGGCTCTAACGAAGGTTGAAGACTAGTTTGCTGACTTCAAATTTTTCAAGGAGTAAGAAGGTGCACAAAGATCTGAAGAAATCAAGTGATTGGAGAGCTTGATAGTCTTCAGGAGGAGTTTGATCTAGAAAGCATCACAAGAAAATCAAAAGTTGCTAGTGCAGATTTGGAACAACAAGTTGGGCTTGAACATGAGAAGGGAAAATCTTTTCAAATTATGGATAGCCCTCTTTTTGAAGTAAGTTCCAAAACAATCTATGATAGTCCAATCTTTGGAATGGAAGAAGAAACAAAAAGGGACAATAGCAAGGAATAGGACCTTGATGAATTTTTCAAACACAATACAAAATGTGGCTTTCAAGAAAATCTTGAGGGTGAGTCGATCCTTGCAAGTGATAATCTCCCAAGAAGGTTGTTTGACAATGAATACACAAGTGGGTTTGAGGATGAAGACTCCACTTGGAAAGTGTTGAATCAGGATGTTTTCAATGTCCTTTACATAAAGATGTTTTCCAAACATGGTTTGGTAGCTGCTCAAAGTTTCATTACAGCAGCAAGGAGTGAAGATTTCATACTTGTTACTCATGAAGAATGGGAGAAAGAAGGACCAAAACATGTCAATTGCATACTTTACAATCCATCCCTTAGGATGAGAGATGCTTTAGCTTATACTAATCAATTTTGGGAGTTGTATTTGAAGTCATCTTATGTTTCATACTCCAATGTTGTTGAAGCTTTCATGTATCGGTTTTAGAAGTTCACTAGAGGGGATGCCAATTTTATGAGTCTGCACTTGGTTTTGACCAGCACTTGGAGATGTGTTGAATTCTCTTTCTGGTATGTTGGAGATTATTTTTAGTTGGGTATCCATGCGTGGGATCCTCAACATGGGTTGATGGAGCTCAATACTCGTGGAAAGATGAATTCTTGGAGGGATAAGAATCAAATTATCAGATTTCTTGGTGTTGTTCCTTTCTTTACCATCCACTTGATGGCCCCATTTGTTCATCAACAAATGGATTGGAGAGAAATTTTGAGTATGGGCTAGAGAGATGAATGGTTGGTTGATCTTGAGAGTGATCCTTGGCTAAGACAAGGGCAGATTTTGAGACTCAAGCTTGCTAATTAGAGGCAAAACAACCACCGTACATGGGGAGTTATTCTCATTCAACAGAGTTGGGTCATAACTTTTTGTCAAAGAGGTGGTAGTTTTCAGTTGGAGATTGCTCTTGTATGTTTTCCAACCACTTTTGAGGTGGAATCTTGAAACAAAATGCTCATCTCACATGCTCACACTTGGGATTTCCATTGGTGTTGTTTATTTTCCTTATGTAGAGCACTAAAATTTGATTGTACTCTGTTGATCTCAACCTTGAACAACAATGATTACTTGTTTCTTCACACCTATCCTATTCTCAAAGTTCAACTTATGGAGGTTTGTGAAGCAAAATTTGATAGCTCCTTCACAATATTGGTTCAAGATAGCGAACTATCACATATTTTGATTCCCTGCGACTCTTGGGGTTGGAATTGTGATAAATTTGTACAATCCTCATGGTTGTACCATGATAATTCAGTTGAGGCATAGTAGCTCCATGTGGAGTGATGGGGATGAGTTCATTGAGCTCTTGCAAAGGATTGTTTTCCCTTTTGCAAGAAGATTGGGTGAAGTCACATAAGTTCTTGTGGCTTTACTAGTCACCTTGAGGAGATATGCCGAGGATTACAATATTGAGTTGAGTAGACTATATTTCCCGTTTCCCATGCTTGTGATAAATAGTGGCATTGTTGATATTGATTACTTAGAGTCTTTTGGGGGTGAGATGTTGCAAGGTGTTGACTTCAATCCTTCCATTTTGTTCATTTGCAGTATCTTGGATGGTAACATTTTGGAGTTACAAGGGGGGTTATTATAGTTTTGGCATGATGGTTTCACTAATGTGATTAGAACGGTGCAACGTCGACATGGTGTGTCCTTTTTGAGATGAACTTGGGACCCTCAGATTGTACTTGGTTTGGTATGGATCAGTTTAAATTCTTCTGAAGTTGCGGTGGTATTGCTTGAGGACAAGCAATTTTGGGAAGGGTGGACTGTAATGTCCCCATTTTTATCACTACGCTTTTCAATTATTGTTATCCTATTCTCGGATACCCATAGGCTAGTCAGAGGTAGAATTTGGGTTTTTCAGCTACTCAGAAGTTTCTTTTGTCATTTCAAAAGTTTGTATGTTGGAGTTTTGAAAATTGGTTTCTAGATTCCTTTTGCATTTTTAGAGAGCTTCAGGATGATATAACATGCATCGGAAATTAGGGTTTTCTATTTTCTAGGAGGATATTTTGGTAGTTTTAGAGGCTTTCATGTTGGGGTTTTAAAGTTTGGATTCTAGATTCCTTTTGGGTTTTCAGAGAGCTTCGTAGTGGTGTGACATGCAAGTACAATGTAGGACTTTTTTGAGTTTACTATTTTTAATAAGTACGACAATTGCTCAAATTGTGGTTAAAATGAGTTTGGAACAACTTACTATTTATAGCAGTATGCTATTTTTAGTAAGTTCTATTTTTAGTAGTGCTATTTTTAGTAGGGTTTTTGTAGTTCGGTTCAGTGGCTCTATTTGGCAAGTTAGTTTGAGCAGTTTGGTCTCCAACACCCTTTTTGCTATTTTTGGTAGTGTTTCAACAACTTGGTATTATGGCTATTTTTGGTAGGGCGGTATATTCAGTTGGTCTCTAGCTTTTGAGGTGATTATTTAGGCAAGTTTGATATTTGATGAAAATAATATTTAAGTGAAAATATTTCCTCGACAAAAGTGGACGACTTCTTAAGGGGAAAATATTTAAGTGATTATAATGTTTATTTTCACTTATACTAGATTCCTAGTGGGGACATAAGTTGATTTTATAAATATTTCACTTAATCACCCTAGACGCTTATCTTATGTTTGACTTGCATTTTTAATAAAGTAATATTTCTCTTATGGGGGACGATTTGGAGAAGGAGATAAAATGAAATGCAAATGTGAAAAGGTGAATTTGGATTTTAATGTCATGTGGGCACCCTAATTGGAGGGAAAAGAAGATTTGAATTTGGGAGAGAAAAAATTTATAAATAAGAGGCCTTGCTCTCTCATTTGGCATCCATTGTTGCTTATTGTACTGTTATGTTGCTGAAATACTTTCAGAGCTTACTTCAAGGAATGATAGCTCCTAGTTCCTTCAACCTTGGTTTCATGATTGAAAGATAGCACCTAGTTGAGTTTTAGAGACTGCTTCTCATCCAGAGAGGGTAGATAGAGAATCATAGATAGAGTTTAGATGTTTATTTTTAGTTTTGTGGGTTGTTGGTTTTGTTGTGCTGAAAGTGGAATTTGATCATAAGTCTAAGAAGGACTTTTGTTTGCTTCTAGGTATTGGCTCTTTCTCTTTCTAGGAATTAGGGGTCCCTTTGAGCAAATTTTGATAATTTTAATGAAGAATTCAATTTTATCTTGCAAGGTCGCCCCTCTTGAAGGTCGTACCCTACCTATCAATGCTTTGGAATTTGTGCATTAAATATTGGAAGGTGTTTGTTGTATTTTTTGAGTCTTGTAATGGTTGCCATATCTCTTAGAGTTTATTTCTTCTTATTTCAAGTAATTTGGAGTAGTATTGAGTGAGTTATGAATATTTTGGTATGTCTCATGTTGCTGGTCTGAGTTTGTACTTGCTAGTTTTTACATATCAGATTTGTTGGGAGTTGGAGTTTGGGGTTATTTTTCATAGTTGGGAGTCTTTTGGAGTTGGAGATACTTATAGTATCATTTGGAGAACTTTGGATAGCTCTAACACTTGGCTCTTGCAGATTCTATTTCATATTGTAACGTTGAATCAATAGTAGTGTTCAACTCTTTAATATTTATGTAGTTTTCTATTGTATTCTTGCTTTTAGTGGAAAGAGGTTGGCTTGCCTCCTTATTTACTTTTCCTTGCATAAGAATTTCATTCCCACCATTGGTGGAAGGGATAGCCCTCACCGTCTTTGCATATTGTAATTGGGTTGGCTTGTCACCCTTCTTTACTTTCAGTACTTGTCGCCCTTCTTTACTTTCAGTACTTGCATTCATATTGCTAATCGGTTGCATCGTCAAATCACTCTCACTGAATAAGTGGTCAAGTTGCATCTTTTATATTTCCAACATTCAATTTTCAATCTAATGATCCCCGATGCCATATGCTCACACCTTGCCCATCATTGGGATCCCGGTGTACATTCTTGGTGTAGGGTTACATTCCAATGTTGGTTTATGATTTGGCTAACACTGACAGGTGCCTTTGTTGAAGTGTTGTTACAAATTGAAAAAAAATATTAAGGGGGTCATTACAACTAACATGGCATATCATATTATAAATAAAAAATTTAATTTCATATTAAATGTTCCCAAACATTACATTTTGCATAATCATATAAGAATTCCATTACATTACCATTAATTACATGTACATATTACATCATATTCACAACATTGGTCCATTTATATTGCATTCATCAGTCATACATATCATAATAAAATAAAAATTCATCATCATAAAAGAATCATATTAGCATATCACATGCATAAATACATCTTCATGTTGGTAGATATTCAACGCTCCCCTCGGGATTCATGACATGGCTTAACCGCCTCCTGTGGATCCGTTAACTCTGACGGTTGTATCAGGCATTAACAGGTTGATCTTTTGGTGCAACGAAAACCATAGGGCCAACAAGTGGTATCAAAGCCAAAGCTTTCGGGTTTGAATCCCCTCGCGTAACATTGAGGGGGAGATTGTTGGTAGATGGCCAGCGCTCCCCTCAGGATTCGTGACATGGCTTAACCACCACCTGTGGATCCGTTAACTCTGACGGTTGTATCGGGCATTAACAGGTCGATCTTTGGTGCAACGACAACCGTAGGGCCAACACTTCATAATAATATAGAACATTCATAGCATTATCATAAATACATAACCTTAAAACATATCAAACCATCACATAACCATATAGAATACATCAATAGATATCATAGCATGAATGTCCATAGCATAACATCATCATAAACATAAAACATAATCATATAACATTGCATATCATCAATCACCACCAAAATCATATCATATCACTCAAAATGTGTCATAAGTATAATGTCAAGATGTGGCATATCCAATAAAATGGAGCTCATAGGCTCGATAATAAAAAATGTAAGTGTCCATATAACATGATAAATAAAAATATGATTTATCCCAAGCTTCCCTAATCCCATGTCCCTAGAGTATCCCTATCATCTCAATGTGGTGACTCTCTAATCATGTACTCTGTGGTAGGAGGCCTATCATATGGTGTACCTCATCTAGCATCTAAATTCTCTCCCTCTAATTTGTTATGAGAATTCCTATTATGTCTCATGTTGCATGCCTTTCCTTGTGAACCCACTATCAATCTCTAAAAATGTGGGCCCCCTCCTCTCTAGTGGTACCATCCTCTCATAGAGATCCTTGTAATATTGCATGGCCCTACTGGCCTAGGTATACTCATGAGCAACATCTACCACAATAGACCCACTGCATGTAGCTATAAACTCAATCATGCACTGATTTATCTACTGTCGACTGATAATAACTAGGTCCCTCTCTGTCTGCATGGTGTCCCTCTTGGCCTTAAGGTTTTCCCTCTCTATTGTGACAGTCCTCAACTCTACGTCTAGGGCCTATACTCAAGCCTATATATAGCATGGAAATCCTATGCTCTGTAGATCCATAATTTCCTCTGACCCCCACCTCCTCTAACTCCACATCTCCCATCCCCTAAATGATCCTCTCATGGAATCTCTCTACCTCATCCATCTCTACCTCCTTGGCATGCTCCTCCTATCCCCCTCTCCATGTGCCTCAACCTCCATTGCATCTACCTATGGATGTGCTACCTCTAGAGCGAGAATCTCAACATTGTTGCTCTCCCTCCTAAACTACCACCTCTATTGTTACGCTCACCTCGAGCTAGTCCTCCTCCATCTCCTCCTTCTCCCTAATCGGTGGTAGTTGTCTTGCCACAACGTCCTCCATCTCTCCTCCTCCTATGTTAGTCTCCTCCCTGGCCTCCTCACCCATCTCCCCCATCATCTCCCTATCCTCCTCCATCCCCCCATCCACCATCCCCTCTCCCTCCACCCCTTTGACCCTATTCACCTCGCCGACCTCTCAAGTCCCTGCCTCAGCGCTCTACTAGCACTAGCTACTGTGGATCTATTAGTGGTACTAGTCTATGAATCAACCACCAAGCATCTTACTCTAGTGTAGTACCTGCATCAACATTACATCCTCTCCACTCACAATCTAATTCTTGTAGGGAATCAATCTCCTACTCAGCTATAGTAGCAAAAATCTGAGGCCCCCATGAATGAACCTCTCGGGAGAACCATGCAAACTCTACAGTGCCAATTAGAACACCTTGTCTCTCCTTGAACTACCTTTGAACCCTCTTTGGGATATACATCTTGATAACGTGTTGAGTCTATAGTGTGCGCCCAATGAGGTACCTAGGCTGTCAACACCATGGCAAATGATCATTATCCTCGACCCATAAATCATAGGCATTGTAAGGTCTCTAGATGGAACTGACCAATGTGTCCAACCCGTGCCTCCAGTAACCAACATCCCCCACATGTGCTTGTGTAAGGGTTCCCTAATACATATATGCATATGGAGCGTCGACTCACAGCTATCATACCACTGGAGGTTAGAACACTATTATGTGCTTCCAAGCCCATACTATCAACAACGTGACCCCGCAGCTTAGACTCTATCCTCCTCTATAAGCAATATCATGGATCTGGAAGTAAAGCATATCCAATAGGCATGACCCCCACACATACACCATGCCAAAATGAACCATCAACCTGAGCATCTCTCTCCATCCTATGAAGAAATTGTTCCCTCACAGTCGAGAATCATCACCCTTGCTATGAACGTTCATAAGATGCAATCATATCTATCATATCTCTCTACAAGGGTCTCCCATTTGATCTCATACCCCTGGATCTTGAGCTCTGCACCATCATCACTCATAATACTCATACAAAACTTGCAATCCTCACGCGGGGTCATAGTGTACCCACTCATTGTGAATCGGTAGTTGTAGGATCCTATATACATCCTCAAGGGTGATTATCACCTCCCCTAAGTGAAAGCTGCTAGTCTTGGAGTGCCATCACTCTGCCAATGCTATCAACATCCCCTTGTTTTCCCTAATAATGGGCATATAGATGACATAATGCAAACCAAGGTTAAGCAACTCCTTTCTCTCCCTCTCATCAAGCTAGTCTCACAATCGAAACACATCTGGTCTCGAATCCCACATATAGATAGGTGGTAGATGCTCTTGAAAACATCAAGTAAACCATCATCTCAATCTCAGACCTTTAGTTGACCTATTGGACCTAAGTTGACCAAGTCAAAATTTCCTAATCTAGGGAAAATTTCTAACCATGTTATTGCATCATTGTTTTATCAAATGCATCACCCAAATTCTTCATCAGCTCACAACTGTAATTGTGTCACTCGACTTTCAAATGCATCATATCATACAATGCTTGTGTTACAACCTTTTGATTGCATCATTCTTAGCCGCATGTGTGACTCAGAAAGTTAGTTGCATCGCACCGTTTTGTGCATCGCAACACAATCGTCCCTACCCTAATCCTAGGTCAATTGTGTCATGTTGAGATGATTGTGGTGAATCACGTATCATCTGCATCGAACGTGCACACAATTATGTTGCAAAACCCTATGACACAATTTACTGCTAAAATTTTTCCCTACCTAAATACACGAAAAACAAAAAAATTAAGTCAAGTTTATAGTACTTACTGGGGCAGGCACTCTCTTAGGTCGACGGTACCTCTAAATGTGATACACATGGTGGGTGGCCTCTGGAATAGGTGACATCTTTGTAGGAAAATCACTCAGAGCTCCAAGTTTTCTAAAATTAGAATGCACAAATGACCTTATTTTTCCAATCCAATTACTATTTATAGGTTCAAAATTAGGGTTTTTGCCTACCTTATCTACTAGAGGATCCTTTTGATGACCTTGAACTTTACTTTGTCCCCCTTACCAACTTCGAAAATTGATTTCATCTTTACCATTGAATTCCTAGCGATCCAATTATCTTATCGCAACAATTTTCCAATTTTTTTGGAAATTTTTGAAATTTTGTAAAAATTTCCCAAGGGGGCATACCTATACCCTAATTTCACCGAGGCATATTTTGACTAAATTTCTTCGTCACAATGTGATGAACTGCATCATTTCAAAGAGGGGAAAAATGTCTCAAGTCTGTGAGCATCATTTTTCTTGGTTGTCATCATTCGATAATTAAATAATTTTAATTATTTAATTATTCTTCATCACATTCCTCTATTAATTAAATAATTTGTATTTGTTTAATTAATTCACTTCTTACCTTTGTTCTCTCTCGATCAATTAAATAAATTAATTGCATCGCTAATATTCCTTTTTCTTCAATAATTAAATAAATTACTATTTTTTTAATTATTTGCTTGTCACCTTTCATCTATGATTAAATAATTATTATTACTTATTTAACTATTCACTCCCTCTTTTAATACTTCCATTATTAAATAATTGTCAAAATTATTTAATTGTCCTCCATGTGTCTCTTGTATTAAATAATTAATTCAATTTAATTATTTAATACCTCTTTTCATGTTTCCTCTCATTTAATTAAAATAATTATGCAAATTATTTTAATTAAATGCCCATTTCCGGTTGGCTCGGTTTGGGGAAGACACCCCAATCTCTTTGAAGTCGTCAACTTGCCTAGCTTCGTTCAAGAAGATAATGGATCAGAGGTTAAAAAGAGTCTTTCTCAACAATGACCCCTTGGTAGTGGTGGCGACCAAGATGATCATGGGGTTGGGGCATTTGAAGAATGATGCATATGGAAGAGACAATTTGTAGATCTCCTTCAGGTTTCTTGCATCCCTTCTGGACAACAATGTGGACAAAGCAAAGGCAAAATTATTTCTTGGGAAAATGTTCAGGGAGGAATTGCTAGGAGGAGTTTATGAGGTCTTGAGGGTTTTGGTGGCAGGAAGAGGCACTCCACGTTCGAGTGACTTAGAGCTTTTGCAGGGTTCAGACAAGGCCATTAAACTGTACCCATTTCTCCTAGATTTGAGTGGCCCCACACTCATGAAACACATGATGATTGTGACGGTGGCGGTGGAGTTCCTACAAAAAAAATTAGGTTAAAATTTGTCGATGGTGTGGATTGGAAGAAGGACTTTGTTGAATTTGCAGAATTAAACCACTTTCTGTAAGTATGGCTAGTGGCCCTAGTTTAGGATGGTAGTTTGTTGGGTCTTGGTTGAAGGCATAGGTCGGGTGGTTAATGGGCTTGTTGGTTTTTTGTTTATGACTATTTTTTTGTGGGGTGGTGGGTGGTTCTGGGTATGGTTTGGAGCTTGAAGGAAAAATATCATTCCTGCATTGGTAGATGATTGTATTTCCTATTTCTATCAATACAAATCAAAACTTGTGTATCAAAAAAAAAATTAAATGCCCATTTCCATTTTCTTCAAATAAATAAATAATTCTAATGAATTATTCATTTTCCACTTGGCCAAATATTCCTTTGTCATGAATTAATTATTTTCCAATTTTTAATTCATTATCCCTCCACTTGCTCATTAATTTGTCATAGTCGTTAGCCATCAGTGTCATAACCATCACCATCATACCCATTGACATCAAAGTCATCCCTAGCCCATCACTTTTTGGTGCATCAATCCTGCACCGTTGATCTTAGAATCTTTCTAGAAGCTTAATCTTGTCCATCCATTCGAATGGATGTTTATAAAAGAAGCCTTTCTCCTCCATATTTTCCTTAACATCCATTATCTCCAACTTTCTTACTTACGATTTGTAGGTATTTGCACAAGTTAGAATAAAAATTCAAGGGAATATTTGCAAAAGAAGAAGAAGGAGAGATAAGAGAATTGATTTAAGTTCAATGGAGAGTGCTTCATTTTTTTGTTTTCATTTTGTTTTCTCCATATGATTTTATTCTCTTGTTTGGACTGGGGTTTTAGCTTAGATTTTTGTTGTGGTTATCACTTAGTCTTTCCTAAACTTGATTTCCTTTGTATTACAGAAAGAATAAGAGATATAGACCATACACAATAAATTGCATACCCTAACTTCTCTTAGAGATTAAATAATTTTTTTTGATAAAAAACCAAAGGCCTAAACTATTTGTAATAATATAATAGAAAAATTAACTTCTATTACAAGTAAAAGAGGGGAATATGATCAACCCTCAGATCAAAATTTTTATACTGAAGGCCCAAGAAACCTTTAATGCAACCAGAGCCTTTCATTGGCTACATCAGAATTACACCAGAAATTTGCAACCCACCCAACCAAACAACCAAACTCAACCACACAGAACCAAGGTACCAAAAGAAAAACATAGCTTAAGGCTTGCTTTAAAAATCCAACCATTATAGTAACAAGACACCCAACACCCAAAAATAACCCTAGAACCCTCCATCCAACAAATTTATAGCTAGGGAAAACCATTCTATGATTCACAGTTAGCAAAAATAATATGTAGGTTATAAAAAAAAAAAAGAATATTCATCACCAAATTCTTGGACATAATTGATTAATTTTCCAACCCATTTAAAATCCTGGACTAGCTCAAGATGTAGCATTTTATTTAGGAAGTTTACTCCCACCACAAACCTCTCCCTTTTCTTGAGCAATGTTGTGGCTTTGATATCCAGAATAAGAGGGTAAAATGGTATCACCTCCCCCATAATAGAAAGAAGCTCTAGATCATGAGGCCTAGGTATGTCAAGACCCAAAGATACAAATTCAAAGACCTCCTCCAACCCACCTAAGATTTTAGGTATGAATAGCTTTTGAGCCATCATTGCCACAACCACCTTTGGGGTTTTTCAAGTCAAGGAGAGTCACCACGAATCACAACAAGATATATGTATCCACTATATAACGCTCACTCGACGATACAAAATCTCAACCCATAATGAGTTTGACCACACCAATCAACATGAAATATGATTCCAACATAAAATGCTTCAATCGAAGCTCTGAAATCTCACCTAGGAAGGTCATCTTCCTACAGGCACTCACCAACAAGAGATTAAATACTAATTATTTTTTATAAATAATTTAATACACTAAATAGTGTCCATTAAGATTTCATCACACTTTTATGTATGTTTAATAATTTAATTGAAGAAATTCTAGATTATTTCAAACCTTAGCAAGTGCATAATATATTTACAAAATTTATAGCATAACTCCTAATATTAAATATCACATTTTTAGTAATACTGCATAGTCATTTCCCATCTATTTGTAACACCTAGCTTCTCTAATGAACATTATCTCCAACCTAATCCAGTCAACACATGATGATGTTATATGATGCATCCTCCTATATAATTGTGTTATTTCTCTATAATTATCATTATGTCAACATTTTTTTTAATCATTATAATCTGATTTTTATTATAATATTATACCCATGTAACATTGGAACTAAGTAGGAGCACATAAGAAAACTAACATAATGATGAAAAAATGCATCAGGCCATTAAATCCTTATTTACAAAATCCAAGTATTGGTTTCTAAGTGCACTTAATGATTATATGACTCATACTTGATTATACTTTGCACTCTACTTCTTACTTTGTATGCTCGAAAAGGTATTATGATTCAATTATTATACCACAAATATTTTATAAAGTTTCACAATGTATTATTCTTGAAAAACAATAATATGGCTTATTGTTAACATTCTTAGGTTTTAGATCAATTAAAATCTTCTATTAGTTACCACACATATATAAATTATTTGTCATTACTAGATAGATTTACCAATTTAAAAAAAAAAAAAGATCTACAAAAATATTAAGCTATACATGTTGAAATGCACAAGACAAATGAGAGGGGGGTGAATCAATTGTACCAAATTACTTTACTTTTTAACCTTAATAAATTCCACTTTAACTCAATCTATTATTAAGTGTGAACATGAGATGCAAATAACAGAAATAAAACACCAGAGACACCACATTTACGTAAAAAACCTAATGAGGGAAAAACCACCGTGAGGATCATCTCACAATTCAGTAATAATGCAATACTGGATACAAAGGCTCACTTCTAGAGGGCTCACTGCCAAATACAAAGGCTCACTACCTATAGTAGGACTTACTGTCCAAAAGGAGGCTCGTTGTCTACAGATAAAGAAAACATAGATTAAGATCCACCACAAAAGGCTCCACACATTCACAGCTTGATCAGAAGATTGTAGACACCATTAACTCACCCCTTTCAGGAATCTAACACATCAAAGCATTGTTGCCTTCATTCGCACTTACACACTCTACTTTTCAAACTTGTTCACACACTTCACTTGCTTGATTCTTCACTCTAATTCACAACATCTTGATTTTCTTTTATACCATCTTCAACCCTAAAAACATTCTCCAAGGTTGGCTATACATCCTTCAATTTAAAAATTCAAATTAGGTCAGCTACTCAACATTCCAACGATGGATAAGAATGAGAGAGGACCAATTACACATTTAATTAGGACCCAAACAACATCTTGGATCAACACACGCTTCCTTAATTCGATGCAAAATCTTTATGTAACGTGTCAACACCAGGTCGGCCAAACCTAATGAAAACACCAATGATCTTTGAAGTATGTAATATGATCACACGTGGATCACCCAAGATGCTTCACCAAACATTTAAACATATCTAAGAAACCTTTAGGTACATCCATAGCAACTGCAACCACTTTCAAGCACAGAGAATTCTTCAACAGTCCAACCAAACCAAGCAACAACACACAAGGGCTCTGGAGAAAATCTTTTGGAGCATAAGATCACAAGCACATTTTCCAGACCATTGATAACATCAGTATGAATCATCTCCCAGATCTATAAGATCTGAAACAAAACACCAGAAGACTACAGAGAAAAAACATTTCTCCCATTCCACAACCAAATAGTTTTGAAAAATAATTTCACATATCAGTGAACATATTCTCCACTCTCCATCGATCTAGAAGTAAAAACTTAGGACATATTATCCATTAAAGCTCGTGAATAACACTATAGATCTACACAAGCATAGGGTCAACACAAAAGAAATGCAGAGAATTGCAGAAGTTGAGAATCCAACCTCACAGTTCCTAATGAACACTTGCAAGCAAATAACTTGTCACCAAAGGAGATCAAGAGACACAAGAATGGTGCTCTGCAAACATGAAGCAAAAGATGCATTACCCGAGAAATGAATAATTGCAAAGAGATCAATCCTTAAGAAAGGAGATCAAAACCTAAACTGAAAACCCTAGATGAAGATTAAATTAGCATGTGACAAGGGTCAAGATCATAATGAACAAGACAACATGACTAATTTAATAATGCAAAATAAAGATTCCTAAATTTAGCTTAAGTGAAATAAAGTAAAGGTGGCTTAATTAATTAATCAACATAATTAAATTAATCAAGTAAACAACCTATTACTCTCACACCCCCCCTTAAGATGAACTTAGGGAGAAGCTAAAAAACTAAGGACAAATGAATGAAAGCAAAGATGGGTCCCAACAAACAAGGCCTGATGAGGTACCCATGTACAAATGTAAAAGATCTCTCACAATAGGAGAAAAAGAGAAAACCTCATGGGAAAAACTCTTCTCCAAAAGAGAGAAATACATGTGAAGGAATAAGAAGCCTCCAAACAATAATGAAGGATGAAGAAACCTCCAATCAAGAAGAAATTGTCCCAAAAGATAGGAACAAAGGATGAAGATAGAAAACACCACTGAAGCATGAAGAACCTACAAACACTGTTGTAAAATGACTGTTGAAATGTTGAAAGAAAAAACCCTCTCTAAAACAAATGATGATCAGGATCAAGAATATAATAATTTGCATGAGTACCCTTAATGACACTACTCGAATCTGATGGCAAACCAAGGAAAAACATCAAGAACTTGAAGATACAGATGGCACAAGTACCAATGGTCTGAAGAGTTGATCAAGTGAAAATGGAAGGTCGCCTCTAGAAATAGGAATGCAAGAGTGTCCATATGGCGAGTGATTCATCTCACCAAAATGCATGGGTAACCAGCCGCTACATCCACCTAGTACATAGGAACAAATATTGTATACATAGCTCACTCCAACATGAAACCAAAGAAGAATTAGCACCAATCATAGAAACCCCCCCATAATACTAACAAGGGAGAGGCATGACAGGTACACTGAAATTGAATTCTAGAAAGAAGTGCATGAGAAGAATCAAGAACATTTGAATGTGAAAACAAGAAAGTACCCACATATAAAGGGTGTGCAAACAAAAGGCACACATATGAGGCTGATGTCATGGAAGGGACACTCACTTGACAAAGGTATGATTGCAAAAAAAGGCAAAACATCAAACCCCCCCATGGAAATTTATAACATAGTGTGAGTACAATAAGGCACAAAGTGTTGTGCAAGAATCCCAATACTACACATACAAAGCTAAGGCACTTTATTTCAATGTGTTTATAGATGATAAAAACATGCAATGTGAGGCCATAAGGTCCAAAAAGGACTTCAGCTGAGAAGAAGGATTTATAGAAAAAAACCAAAAATCAAATCTAAAAACCACCTACACCACTACATAGAGCTCAGAATTAGCTTTCCGACAATATCTTGTTTGCCCATTTTCGACATCGTATGCAAACGTTATGCCAAAAACACTGAAGGAAAAAAAGATCTAACTTTGACTAGAAATAATAGAGACCTGAAAAAAATATCCAATAAAATACCTATACCATTGGAAAGTAATCTGAGTCCTCTTTCCGACAATATCTTGTTTTCCCAATTTTGACACTGTGGGCAGAAGTTATGGCCTCCAGAAGAAAATTGCTCTTAAAGGGCAAAAAAACACAGTTACGACATTAAATTTGACGGCCATATGATCGTTGCAAAAAAACTACAAGCCTAAATTTGACGATCATATGGCCGTCAGAGCATTTGCACAATTGGACTTATTTGAAAAAAAAAAAAAATGTTTTTTATATAAAGAAACAATAAAATAAATAAATTATTTTCTATATAAAAAAACAATAAAAAAAATTACAATAATATTTTTTTTTGTTTATAAAAAAAAAATTTAGCTACCAACAGACGGTTGACCTGCCATTGGCCGGTCGTCGTATGTCGGTGCTTACGCAAGTTGCCGGCAGTACGGGGCCCACAAGCCTACGTACGCAGGTACCTGTGGGTACCCCGTACTAAGGACCTGCATAAGCCTTGAAAAAGGCTTTTGTTTTTTAAAAACTTTCTATTATTTTTTTTTAATTTTAAAAATCAAAAAACAATTTTAATATATTTTTTATTTTTTCAAAATTTTCTAACAAAAAAAATTAAAGTTAGAAAAAATAAAAAAATTTACCAGGGCTGAAGAATTTTTCCTTGATCCACATGCAGACAGTTGTATGAGGCTGCACGGGAAAATTTGTTTTGCCTCAAAGGTCAATTGCTTAGATATGGTTTTTGGCCACTACGGACGCAATGGTGAGGTCCATTTAGGCTGAAAATGCTCTAGAATTGTAGGTACGCTCTCGATTTGGCATAAAAGCCCTTTCTTCAAACCCTCATAGATCTAACAAACAAAAGCCAAATTTGATAAAACAAAGGTCAATCTTGACTATTCTGGCAGCTATGAATTCGATGGAGAGGTTTGATTTGACCCTAGATGCACTGAAAAACCACTTCAAGGCAATATCTCACAAAAAATTAACAAGAAGCTTGCAGATTTGCAGCTCTGATACCATGTAGAAGTTGAGAATCCAACCTCCTTGTTCCCAATGAACACCTGCAAGCAAATAACTTGTCACCAAAGGAGATAAAGAGACACAAGAATGGTGCTCTGCAAACATGAATCAAAAGATGCATTACCCAAGAAGTGAATAATTACAAAGAGATCAATCCTTAAGAAAGGAGAACAAAACCTAAAGTGAAAACCCTAGATGAAGATTAAATTAGCATGTGACAAGTGTCAAGATCATAATGAACAAGACATGACTAATTTAATAATGAAAAATAAAGATTCCTAAGTTTAGCTTAAGTGAAATAAAGTAAAGGTGACTTAATTAATTAATCAACATGATTAAATTAATCAAGTAAACAACCTATTACTCTAACAAGCACAATATCGAAGCACACTTAGAATAGACACTCAACACTGCCTTCATTATTTCTTAAATTTTCTCAAAATAACTTGGTAAAAACACAACTACAACTTCATAAATATAGCTCCATGTACTCTAAACACTTCTATAGTATCTCAACTATACCAGTACCTTCTCCAATCATATTGAACTATGTTGACATCAATGACAACATTAATGAAAACACCACCAAACACATCCATACTTGCAACAATCTCCCCCTTTGTCATTGATGGCAACACATGATGTGAAAAACCATCAAGGACAACATACACATTCTCCTGCTTCTTCTACTCTTCTCTTCCTTTTCAATTTTTTCACATGACTTTGTCTCCCTCTTTGATATCAATGGAAAAGGAAAGTTTTGCATGAAAACACTTGCCATATAAAGCTCTGATCACTCCTCCTTAGGACTGCAACCACATCACATACTGCAACAATGCACCTCTCTAGACCACAATCATCAGTCCAGATAAAAAAGAATCTATGAATCAACTGGACTGATGCACCTCCATGTGCACCTAGTTTAAGGAAGGAGGGGCAGTAACCCCTAACTTCCCCTTAAGATACTCAAAACTATCCTTTAGAAGGGCCTTAGTGAATATGTTAGCAATTTTTTCCTTGGTAGACACATATTCTAGTCTAACTTCATTATGCAACACCTTTTCTCTCAAGAAGTGATACCTGATAGATATGTGCTTTGTCTTAGAATGCATCACCAAATTATTTGAAATGTTTATTGCACTTGTGTTATCACAAAAGATAGAGATAGGCTCATCACACATCACACCTATGTCCTTCAGAGTTTGCTTCATCTAAAGTACATGTGTATAGCAGGATGTTGCTGTAATATACTCAATTTCTACAGTGGATAAAGAAATTGAATCCTATTTCTTACTCAACCAAGAGACCAATATTCCTCCAAGGAAGAATGCACCTCCACTTGTACTCTTCGGATCATCTACACAACCAGCCCAATCTACATTAGTGTAGGCATTTAATGTGAAAGCAGTATCCTTAGGATACCATAGCCGATAATCTGGAGTTCCTTTAAGATATCCTAATATCCTCTTCACAACTGTAACATGTGCTTCTTTAGGTTATGCTTGAAATATTGCAACCAAACATACTACATGCATGATCTCCGGTCTAGTAGAAGTAAGATACAATAGTCCACCAATCATGGATTTTTACATGCTCTGATCAAATTTAGAACATTCATCATCTTACTCAGCTTACATCTGGTTACCATAGGGGTACAAACCAGTTTGGAGTTTCTTCAACAATTCCTTAACATACTTAGATTGTGAAATGAATATCCCCTTATCAATTTGATTTACTTGAAGTCCAAGGAAGAAATTCAACTCACCAATCATAGACATTTCAAACTCTTTTTGCATCTCTTCTGCAAATTTCTTACACATACCTTAATTTCCACCAAAGATAATATCATCAACATACACCACAACTATCAACATTTTGTTTCTCTCAATTTTTAAGTAAATATTATTGTCTATAGACCCTTTGTTGAATCCTTGTTGTATCAAGTATCTATCCAACCTTGCATACCAAGATTTGGGAGCCTGTTTAAGTCCATATAGTTCCTTTTTCAACGTGTAGACCATGTTTGGTTTGTCTGATAGTTGAAATCCTTTCAGTTTCTCCATGTATACTTCTTCCAATTCTCCATTCAAAAATGTAGACTTGACATCCATCTGATACACTTTGAAGTCTTTATAATTTGAGAATACCAAGAACATCTGAATGGCCTCCATTCTTGCAACTAGTGAAAATGTCTCTTCAAAATATATTCCTTCAACCTGTGAATAACCTTTCCATCAAAACTAATTTTTCCATTACCAACAATCTTAGCACCAGAATCATCTCCAAACATAACTATTCCTCCATCATACTTTTCAAGTTTAGTAAACTTACTTTTATCTTTGGTCATGTGATTAGAACATCCATTGTCAATTACCCAATAATCTTTATCATGTATAGCATGAAAAGCAATCACCAAAGTACATTCCATCTCATTCTTCTTGCTCTCTGGACTAGATTCCCTTGCACATATTCCATGGTTAGTAGATACAAATTTACTTTCCAAGGCTATAAATAAACATTCATCTTTATCCTAAAAATCAGACTCATCATTAGAAATTCTCGCATCTTCTTTAACATAATACAATTTCTTAAAATTTCTATCCTTTTTGTCTCTGTGATTATTATTATTATCTTTGTTCTTCTTGTGTGTAGCTCAGTTTGGAAATCTTGAGGCATAATGACCAATATTTCCACAAATGAAACATTTAAAGGGAAACATACCTTTGTATTTACCAATACCTTTTTTCAATTTCCTTATGAAGTTTTCTTCCAACTCTTTGGAACCATCATCATCCGATTCATCTCCTATCTTTATTGCTTTAAAGGTTGTTTCAGCTTTCTCCTTATCTCTTGCAAATTTTCTCATCTTGAATGCAGTCAAAATTCCAAATAGGTGCTCCTTAGTAAATGTCATTGGATCATATGATTCTTCAATAGTAGAGACCATATCACTGTAATTCTCTGGTAGGGTCATCAATATCTTCTTAATTATATCTTCATCTGACAAGGTACCACCTTGATTCTTGATCTCATTCGCTACAAGTTCAACTCTCTGATAATATATTGCAATATCTTCACCCTTTTCCATTCTCAGGTTCTCAAATTTGTGCTTACCTATTAGCTTCCTTGAAAATTTTACTCTATCATTTCCTTCATAAATATATTTCAATTTTTCCAAGACTTCATAAGCAGTGCCTAAAGAGATAACTTTTGTCCTTTTAGTTTTAGATAGAGCACTGAAGATAGCATACATTGCCTTTTCATTCTCCTCATAAGTAGCAATCTCATATGTAGAGGAAGGACCAGTGGATGGTGCAACATACTTTGTCTCCACAACTTTCTAGGTTTTGAAACCAAGAGAGACCAGATAACCTCTCATCTGCTCTTTCTAGTCACTATAATCAAATCCATCAAAAATAGGGTTTTGCAACTTGTACATCATCTCATCTACCTCAAGCGGTTAAGCTTTTCATCAAGGAACCACAGCTCTGATACCAATTTTTGAAATGCACAAGACAATTGAGAGGGGGGTTGAATCAGTTGTACCAAATTACTTTACTTTTAACCTTAATCAATTCCACTTTAACTCAAATTTTTATTAGGTGTAAACATGAGATGCAAATAATAGAAAGAAAACACTAGATACACTAGATTTATGTGGAAAACCCAATGAGGGAAAAACCACGGTGAGGATTAGCTTACAATATAGTAATAATGCAATATCGGATACAAAGTATAACTGCTTATAGTAGGAATCACTATCCAAAAGGAGGCTCATTTCCTATAGATAAAGAAAAGATAGATTAAGATCCACCATAAAAGGTTTCACACATTCGCAGCTTGATCAGAAGATTGTAGACACCATTAGCTCACTGCTTTTAGGAATCTAACACATCAAAGTACTGTTGCCTTCATTTTCTCTTACACACTGTGCTTTTTGCACTTGTTTGCACACTTCACTTACTCGATTCTTCACTCTAATTTTCCACATCTTGATTTTCTTTTATACCATCTTAAACCCTAGAAGCATTCTCCAAGGTCGACTATACATCCTTCAATTTACAAATTCAAATTAGGTCAGCTACTCATCATTCCCGCAATGGATAAGAATGAAAGAGGACCAATTACGTGGTTAATTAGGACCCAAACAACATCTTGGATCAATCACATGCTTCCTTAATTCGATGCAAAATCTTTATGTAATGTGTAAACACCAGGTCAGCCAAACCTAATGAAAACACTAATCATCTTTGGAGTAGGCACATCTCCAACAATATTATCACACATGGATCACCCAACATGCTTCACCAGACATTTTAACATCTCTAAGAAACCTTCAGGTACATCCGTAGCAACTGCAACCACTTTCATGCACAGAGAATTCTTCAACAGTCCAACCGAACCAAGCAACAACACACAAGGGCTCTAGAGCAAGTCTTTCAGAACATCAAATCACAAGCACATTTTCCAGACCATTGAGAACATCAATATGAATCATCTCCTAGATCCGTAAGATTTGAGACAAAACACCAGAAGACTGCGGAGCAAAAACATTTCTCCTAGTCCATAACCAAATAGTTCTGACAAATAGGTTCACATACCAGTGAACATATTTTCCACTCTCCATCAATCTAGAAGCAAAAACTTAGGATATATTATCCATTAAAGCTCATGAACAACACTACAGATCCGCATAGGCATAGGATCAACACAAAATAAATGCATAGCACAATACCAGAGCACACTCAGAACACACACTCAACATTGCCTTCATTATTTCTTAAGTTTTCTCAGAAGCACTTGGCAAAAAACATAACTACAACTTCATAAATATAGCTCCATGTACTCTAAACACTTCTACAGTATCTCAACTATATAAGTACCATCTGCAATCATATTGAAATGTGTTGACATCAATGACAACACCACCAAACACATCCATACTTGCAACAATACATAGCATCACTAAATATGACCAAGACAAGGAGCTCTATTGTAAATCGCTCATAAGACATAGCATTTGTTAAAAAATTTACAAATTGGTAGCAAGATAAGTGGACTCAATTTTGAGAGAAACTCTAATGTTAAGTGTATTTGAGTTGGAATGGTATTGTGATGGTAAACATACTAGGAAATATTGGTGCTTCATCCTTGTGAAAATCACCTAAATGCAATGGGTATTGTATGCATGCAAAATGGAAATAATAGAAATATGTATAAAACATAATTTAAATAAAACCAAATGTAATGAAAACCTCAAAATATTGAATGTAGTATGTTGACTTGTTGAAGATTTGAATGTGGTTGCTCATGATTCTAACAACATGACATTAGCATAAATATGTTGATCTCAAAATGACAATGATAAACCTCTTTTATAGAAAGCCAAATTTGGAATGAATGGCTAGGATTAAAAGCCAATATGACATGAAAATCAATGGCTAAGATTGAAATATGTAGTATGAAATAGGGTTAGGGCCAAATTAGGGAAAGGATAAGACTTAGTTAAGGATGGACGGTTGAAATTGAATTATGAGATAATCAATCACATGTGGAAATTGAATGAGATGTGAAGAGATAAGAGTGGCATGGATAAAGAGGTTGGCATTAAAAAAGAGGTTGTAGGAGAGATTTAAATAATTGTAAAATTATTTAATTAGGAGGGAAAGTGAATAATTAAATAAAAGTGATTATTTAATTATAGAAGGAAGAGAAAAGGTTGAGTTTTAATTAAAATAATAATTTAATTAAAAGTGGAGGAAAATGACAAAATATCAAATAATTAAAATAATTATTTAATAGTGGAGGGAAAGGTGGAAAATAATTAAATAAATAAATTTTATTTAATTATAGAAGAAAAAACTAATGAATAATTAAATAATTAAAATAATTATTTAATTATAGTAGAAAAATGGAAAATAATTAAATAAAATTGGAATTTATTTAATTATAGAAGAAAAGCGAATTAATTAGTGATATAATTAAATAAATAAAATTTATTTATTTAATCAAGGGAGTTATAAGGAGAAAATGAATTAATTGAATAATTAAGAATTATTTAATTAATAGAGGAATATGACCTTAGAAGATATGCAAGTAGAAGGAGGAATTGATATGAAAAATGGTGTTCGTAGACTTAGGACACTTTTTAGTGTCTACATTTTGCCCCTCTTTGAGATGATGTTGTGACTAAGAGAAGTAACATCATTTCAAAGAATACAACATAGTGGGTAGGAAAGGGATTAGTACTAGAAGCATGATGCCCCAATCACTAGCGATGATGAGGAGGTAGTGGTATGGCCCCTCGAGAGAACATGTGTTCAAAGAACATAAGAATGCTCTCAAAATGGATGAGAGGAATTAAAGGATGAAGGATAAAAGGAAAGAGGAAAATAGATAAGGATGATGAAAGTATGGATGGAGAGTGAGGATTGATAATCTCATGCTACAATGATATGAGCAGCCTAGATTTGATATTGTACTTGACATTATGCCCCAAGGTATAAGAAATCAGGATGACAATGTGCCAAGTACATGATCAAAAAGTTCAAGTGCAAACATATTCCCCATAACACCATGATATGGAAGACCATGATTCCCTTGTGATAATAGAATACAAAGACCATGATAAATGCAAACAATGATAAAACACCCAAGAAACAAGAAAGCATGTACATCAAACCAAAAACAACCAAGGAATATGCTCCAAGTCAAGCTGAAAATTGATTGATGGATTGATTGATGATGATGATGGCATTGTTTGATGTGGGAATGACACATCCCAAAAAAATGTGAGGATTGGGAAAGACATATCCCTATGATGACAATGGATTAAAGTGGATCAATATATTATCAACTGGTTTGGATTGAAATCATGGATTGTGTATAGATGATGTACTAGATTTGCAAGATTGGATTGCATGGATTACAATTGATTACATTGGATGGAATAGTTGGATTAGAAGGTGTGATCTACGGATTAGTATGGACCAACTATACTTGATCCATGAGGATATGAAGCATATTCGATCCACTAAACATCAAACCCAATAGAGATCAATCAAATGAAGACTAAACTAAGCATCCATTAAAAAATTAACATGTTAACTATGAAAGCTTCAAAACACCTATTCTAATCCATTGAAACTTGTCCTATTGGGGAGTGGTGTCGTGTTGATGTGAAATGACAACCCTTTCCCAATCCCTTGGATAATGAGCTTGTTTCAATCAATTTTATTGAAGAAAGTTTATGAAACCATTGTGAGATGTGTGATGAAACATGATTTAAATGCTCAACTAACATGATGCAAGCTATTTTAACATTTTTTATGCTAAGATGATACAGATGTGTGAGTGCAAAGCTAATCTAAATGGATTTTAAGCTAAAAATATTGAAACCTTAACAAATAAGCTACATGAATGCATGTATGTTACCATGGAAGCCATTAATGGAAGCTAAGCTAATTAATGCAAGTAATTAAGCTAAAATGATACTAAATAAATGATAAATATGAGTGTGAGTGTGAGTGATTTCAACAACATGAGTTTTTTCTGAAAAAGATATATCCATTTGTCTTCAAATAATGACCTATTTATAGGAGGACAAATGAGAAATGAAGGGTTGAGATTAAAATGTTAATCAATGGTCAAGGATGAAGGAAAGATAAAACATGGATCACAGATTCTCATCAACCGATGAGAATCAATGATCACATGGATCAAGGAAAGAATCAAGAGTTCTCATTCCTTCAAAAAAACACACTTTTAACTTGCACAAGAAGTCTTGTAAGTTAACTTGTAGATGAAGTCTTGTAAGTTTGTTATAAAAAGAGTATTCATTTTTTCAAATGAGTGAGGAGATTAGAAAATTAAAACAAAGTTTAATTGTGCAAAAGGGGAAGGAATATTCCATGGGAATATTCCTTTTTAGAGGTATGTACAAAGGAGGAATATTCCCTTGGAATTCCTTTGCAAGTGGGGGGATTAGATTAATTAGGTAATTGATAATTAAACAAAGGTTTAATTATGAAATTAGGGGAATTTTATGATATTCATTAAAAAAAGTGATTTAATGAAAAGGAGGAAAGTGGAATGATATTTAATTAAATAGCTTAAGGTTAATTAATTAAATATCTTAGGGTTATTTAATTAAATAAGAAGACTTAGGGAATTAAATTAAATAAATAGATGTATTTAATTTAACAGGGTGAAGTGTTGGCATGAAGAGGGGTGAATTAATCTAATTAAATTAATTAGGTTAATAGATGCAAATGGCATAATTAATCAAATAGCTAGGCTAAATTAATCAATTAAGAGAAAAGAGGATGGGTTTCAAGATGAGATGATATTAGTATACCTGATTCGAGGGCATGATATCATTTAGGACATTTTTAAATGTCTACATTTTTCCCCTCTTTGAAGCGAGGTAGCTGCTATGTTGGTTCAAAGACTAACGCTTTTTGGATTAAAAATTGGTTTTGAGATTGAAAAAAAATCCGATTTTTGGATGCCCCATTGTTTCCCCAGCAGAAGGAATAAGTTGGTTCCCTACCCCCTTGAGAAATTGGGCAATTTTTTTGAATTTTGGGTTGATTCTCGACAAAGGTAATAGGCTGCCCCAGGCGCCCGAAAAGGCTTCAGGATACAAAAACCATGTCAAAAACACAAAAAATGGTGCAAAATAAGCTTCAATTTGGCAAGATTGGTGAAATTGGTGAAAAACCCTAGCTGCATGGTTAAAAGACCCTAATTTACATGAATAAATAGGTGATGGAGGGTCACTTTCAATTCATTTTCATTCACACCTTAGATAATTCTTGTAAATTGAGCTCTGGCCTCCTAACAAAATGGTGCAACGAGTGCTCCCACGACACATTTTTTATCAGGTTTGAGAGTACCAGAGGCCTCTAGGCACAAGACCATCACTATGTGATTCAAAATTTGACTTGTATTTTGAATTTTGAGTGCATTTATTACAATTTGAAATTTGGATTTGGGCGGAGTCGCTATAGTGATGCTATTTTGAGAATCAACGATGCTATTTTAATTTTTAGTGAAACTACTATGATGAGCGACACATTTCATGATTTGAAATTAGGGTTTCTAGATTTCCAATTGTGATGCAGGTGTAAATAGCGACACATCTACCCAATTTGGAATTTAGATTTAGGGTTTCCACCATTGCATCAAAAACCACCATCAGGTCCAAATCCTCATGATGTTCATATTCAATAGTTGCAACAATAGTTGTAGGTGATTACGACTAAGTGAGATCAAGCTCAACAACAAGTACATGTACTCATGATGGAGAGGGATCATGAGCGTCAGTTCAGATAGACCTCAAATATGCAATTGGCATAGGAGGTCAGGAGGCAACAACAATTAGAGGTTGTAATAGCTGCAACATAGGGACAAACAGTTTTTCCCAATTATATAGAGGCAGTGACCGAGGCAGCATATTATTGTATGCATTATCATCGGGATATCCATGTGGCGATGAGGTAGCCTAATTTTTCACAGAGTGGAGCACATCCTTAGGCTGGGGATCATCCATTAGAGGATAGCCTGGGGAGGGGAGCAGCCATCAGGGCTAGTTGGCTAACAAACACTTTTTTGAGTATTCGCCCGATTGTTTATACAAATATACATTCATGGGCTCTTTTTTGATAGCCTCATGGATATTATACTTTTGATAGATATATACACACTGATTTAGATATTGTACCATGATAGTCAATTTTTGATATATATATATATGAGATGATACGGATTCATGATATGATGTGTTCCTTATTTCATGTTCATGAATGTATGGATGTAGATGATGTTGATATGATGTGATATGCTCATGTATGGATGCATTTATTTTTGTATCTTTTCATGATATGTTATGGGATGGATGCTATGATATGTAGATATTATTCTTATGTAAATGATATGGATACATTTCTTTTTGTGTACTTTCTTATGCAGTTTTATGAGATGATCATGTATGCATATGGATGTTTATGAATAATGCAGATGTTCATGATAGTGTGATGTATGTTTATACTATGATAATGATATGTATGCATGTTGATGATTTGTGGATGCATGGTGGATGCATTTGATGATGTTTTTGTTGAATTTCATGATACCAAGTTAGCACAGAGAGAAGATAGAATAAATAAGATGAATGATTTGGCCATTGATTTTGATGATTGAAAAAATTCCAACAAGTCTATGATCCATCGAGACTTTATTAGAGATGGTGATGCATGATGCATGATGATTCGCTCATATCTTGAGATTGGTATTTTTCATTGTTCCTTATTTTTTGATATAGCACATAGATATGATGCATCAAGGTATTGATAACCAGGATGGTGTTGTATTTAGTGTAATGGAATCTGAATCTACAAATAGATAGGATAGTTCTTGTTCACACCTTGACATACAAAAACCTCATTGGAATGTAAGTTATAAGCTTAGAATATATTGGACCAAAGAATATGTAATAGTCAATGACCTACTCCAAATAGCTTCCCTACACACAACTAAGCAAGTATGCACCAAGATTATTTTACAAGAGTACCCACAAGCACACAAAATGAAATGATAATGATCGATGCCCCATTCCTTTCTCTCTAAATTGTTTTGATAGACATCATCGAGAGGTCCTCAGAATTGGCCAATAAGATAAATCATAAGAAAAGATCAAATACAAACAATCATTGTTATCTATATCTCTTTCCAAATTAACTTAGTTAAGGTGATTTTTGATATTGATGTCCATCGTAGGAAGGATAAATGCTAGGACATGTTGATTAGGTGTTTTGATTAGGATGAGGTGTGTGATAAGTTGTTGATATAAACTTGAATAACACATTTACCTATGATTTAGACTTTAGATTTTGACACTTAGGTTCTCACTTTATGACTTGTGAGACTTTTTTTCTACTTGTTTTTCCAAAGTTTGAAGGTGATGATTGATTTATTATGTATGAAGGTTTATTGCGGGTGAAAGCGATATGGGATGGATGGTTTTGGATTTTCTCTAGAATATTTCAATTTTTTTGATATTTTTGAGAATGTTTTGAGGTTGTTTTTGATCTTTTTGAGAGTTTATGTGGATGTTTTGGTTTTTTGATTATTTGAGGTTGTTTAGGTATTTCTCTAAGATATTTGATGTTGTTTAGGTCTTTTGAATTTTTTTCAATGTTGGGCTTTTCCGACTTTCAAATGTTTCTATGTTTTTTAAGTTTTCAAATGATTAAGGCTTTTCAAGATATTTGAATGTTTAGGGATTTTTAGAGTTTTGACCAAGAACCTAACCTAAAATACCTATCCTAGGGGCCTTAGGGGCTAATCAAATATTAGCCTTTCCTACGTTATACACATAGAGACCATGTAGTTTGACTGACTCAACTTATTAAGGATGAGATATGAGTAGTGGATGGAATGTCAGTTTATTATGACAAACTCCTAAAGACTGACCTAGGGTGTCTCGGGGGCACATCAATGATAGCCTTTCCTACATTCTAGCTCAGAGACCCATAGTTTGAAAAGGTACTATTTTTCGATTTTTGATGTTTGACCTTTTTAGGGATTTTGATGTGTTTTGGATGTTTGGGATTTTGACTTTACAATTTTTTGAATGTTTTTGGATTTTAGCTGTATTGGATTTTGATGTTTTTGGATTTTTGACTATACAAGATTTTGCAAATGTTTTTAGACTTTTTGATGAACGTTTTATGAATGTTTTTGGGATTTTTGACTACAATTTCCAATAACCTTAAGATATACAAGAACCCAATCTGATCCACAACGAACTACCCCCAATGTGACATGATAGACTACCTCGATATAGGTAGGACAAATTGACCTTGGGAATATTCCAAGTAGTACTAAAGGGGATACAATAATTCACAACATCAAGCTATGATATGTACATAGATGGGTGATGTAATAAATAGGATGAATGATGCCATGGACAGATACAATGCCAAGAACGATAGGATAGAGAGCCAAAGAATAGATGGAGGTGCTTTATTTACGTGAGGCACTTTTTTGCCAGGTTTTCACCAAGGTACTTGCCTAAAGCACCATCAAAGTGGTTTTTATTAGAGGATGATTGTTTTTCTTTACGTTTTTCAATCATTTTTCATTTTTTTTTTGGATTTTGATCAGTTTTTGTATTTTCAGATTTACACCCTTGAAGACTAGGCATAATTTTTTTTAAGATGCAAGTTTTTGGTTGGTTCCTACAAGGGTTCACCTTCAAGTGTTGAAAATTGATATGCTCCTAATCCATAGCTTGTTGTGATTAAAAAGGGACCCAACCAGTTCGGCTCAAACTTTCCCTTACTGTCTTGATCTGGAAGATTCTTCTGATTCTACTTTAGGACAAGATCTCCTACTTGGAAAGACCGACATTTGATATTATTTTTATATCTTTTTTTCAATCAATTTTGATATACTTACAAGTGATTCAGGGCATCAAGATGATGCTCATCCGAGAATTCTAGATCATTCAGTTGGGATACTCTATATTCTTCATCAGTGACTAGGTTTTGTAGTGACACTCACAGTGATGGAAGATCAACCTCAATAGGCAAGATGGCTCTTGATCCGTAGACCAAGGAGAAAGGGGTTGTGCCTATAGGGATGTAGATACTAGTTGGATAGGCCTAGAGGGTGGGATTCAAGTGCATATGTCAATCACAACCAACTTCATTGATCATTTTCTTTAGGATTTTTAGAATGGTCTTGTTTGTAGCCTTAGCTTGACCATTGCCCTGGGGGTAATACGGGGTAGAGAATCAATGTTAGATGTTGAATCTTTAGCATAGCTCTTTCACATCCCGATTCTTGAAGGGTGTTCCATTGTATGAGATAAAGGTTTATGGAACACCATAACAATAGATAAGGTAATTCAAGATAAACTTGGCAATTTGCTTCCCCATTATGTAGGTCATTGGAATGGCTTTGACCCACTTGGTAAAGTAACCATTGATTGTTATGATGAAATTGTGGCCATTGGATGAGGTTGGAGTGATCCTTCCTATGAGGTCAATCCCCTACTACAAGAAACACCATGGTGTGACCATTGGTTGCAATTCTTGAGCTAGAGCATGAATCATATCTCCATGTTGTTGAAACTTGACACATTTCTACACACTGATGGGTTTCTCTTTCCATGGTTGGATAGTAGTACCCCGTCCTTAACAATTTCTTAGCTAAATTCATACCACTAGAATGGGAACCACATATGCCATTGTGTAATTTTGTTAAATTAGTCAAGGCTTCCTCTTCATTAAGACATCGTAGTAACATCCCTTTGATGATTCAATGGTAAAGGGAATCACCTAGGATCTCAAATTGGGATTCCTTCTTTACAAAGGAATTTTTAAGGTTGGAGGTGATATCAGATGGGAGGGTTGCTCTGCTAAGGTAGATGAATATTTCATGATACCGTGGGGATCTAGGACCAATGATGACACACGTGAAGTTAGATTCAAGCATTTCAAAAGTTGGTATGAGAAGTTGTTCTACCAAGAATTCGCATTGGAGGACGTTGTGCGACATGTCTAACAATGATCCAATTATTTCCATAGCATCTATTGCTCAATTGTTCATGCGAATAATATACTCAAAAGTTATATCAATGAAAAGGCCCTTGAGACTCTCTACCATCTTCTTATAAGGAGGAAGCTTGTCATCCTTAGTTTGATAGTTGTCATTGACCTGGTTGATAACCAGTTGTGAGTCTCCATAGGCTTCATCTTTTGTATTTGCCACTAAACTGCTATCCCTAGACCTATGGTTAAGGCTTCTTACTTAGCAATGTTGTTAGTATAAGGAAATTATAGCCTGTATGACTTTGGGATTCCATCACCTTGAGGGGTGATAAAGAGAATACCCGCTCCTGATCCATGTTGGGTGAATGATCCATCAAAGTACATTTTCCACTGATCTGTTAGATTGACAAGGAATACTCATTCATTAGGGAATTCAGATATCAAAGGGTTCTTTGCATAGATAGGTGCCTCTGCCAGTTGGTTTGTGATCACTTTTCCCTTGATTGCCTTGTGCTCTAGTACTCTATATCAAATTCGGTTAATATCATTACCCATTCATTTAGTGAGAGTTGTTTTGGATAATAGGTATTTCAATGGGTCAATCTTTGAAATAAGTTTGATTTGGTGAAACAATATGTAGTGTTTGAACTTTTGTGAAGAAAAACCCACTGCTAAGAATGCTTTATCAATGGATGAATAGTTCATTTCATAGCCTACCAAGGTCCTGCTGATGTAGTAAATATCTCTTTCCTTTTTGTTTTCATCATGGTGTGCTAGAAGAGCACCTAGTGCTATTGATGTTGCTGAGATATACAGGATCAATGGTTTTTTCGATATAAGTGGCATGAGCATTGGAGGTGTCAATAGGTATTCTTTGATTTTTTGGAAAGATTTATCACACTTCTCATCCCACTTGTAAGTTATTCCTTTATTGAGAATATGTGAAAAAGGGTGAATTTTATCTGATAATTATGTTATTGATGGACTACAATCTTCCTTGTAACCCTCTCATTTATTTCAATGTTTGTGATGGTTCCATGTCTAAGATGGATTTCACTTTTTCTAGATCAATTTATATGTCTCTTTGTGAGACAATATAGCCAAGAAGTTTCCCTAATGTAACCCCAAAGACACACTTTTTTGGATTCAATTGTACCATGTATTCTTTGAGTTTGTCAAAGATGGGTCCCAAGACTTCTATGTGTTCACTCCTTTTCTTTTATTTTTCCAAAATATCATCCACATAATCTTCAATTTTTTTGTGGATCATGTCATGAAAGATGAGAGTCATTGCTCTTCGATAGGTTGCTCCTGCATTCTTCAACCCAAATGGCATCATGTTCCAAAAATATGTTCCCCATGGCCAAGTGAATGCAGTTTTATGTTGATCCTCCTTGGCAATCATGATTTGATTATACCCTAAAAAATTGTCCATGAGTGATATCATTTCATGCCCTACTATTAAGTCCATGATGAGGTTGATTTTAGGAAGAGGTAAATCATCCTTCAGGCATGCCTTGTTTAAGTCTCTGAAATTTGTCAATAGTGGGTTTGGAACCTTGTTTAAGTCTGAAATTTGTGCATATTCTAGTACCAAGTTTGAAACCCACTCAAGATAATCTATCATTTAGATAAATCCAATGTCAAGAATATTTTTTAACTCAAGTTTCACCAAGAGTGTTATTTGAGGGTGCATCTTCCTTAATTTCTTCTTTACCGGCTTGGCTTTAGGATAGACTACAAAGTGATGTACAACCACTTTTAAATCAAGTCCTGGCATATCTATGTATGGCCATGGAAAGTTGGTTCTTCTCTCTTTCAGTAATTTTGTTAGGTTCTTCTATTCTTCATCCAAAAGGGATTCAACATAGAAAGTGATCTTGGGTGCTTCTTTTGTTCCCACATTGACTAGAGTGGCCTTTTCTACTAGAACTATTGACTTCTCTAGATGTATTGCACTAATGGGGAGATTGAATCCCTCATCCTTGGGCACCTTAGAGAGGTTTTCACCCTCAAATGTGTCCTTTCTTTTTACTATTTTAGCATCAAAAAGTGTCACAGTGTGGTTTTCACTCAAAGATCTACATGTTAATTGCATTTTGTCAATTTTGCAACTGAAGGATTCAATCGTCTCCTCGTAGTATACTTGTGTGTTGAGCTCTATGTCAAAACCTTCTTTGTGATCTACCCATGATAAGCTGTCACAAATTCCCATGAATTCTAAGATTGCTTCATCCTTTTTGAATAAATCTAGAATTGGTGGTCCTTAATGGTCCAAGTCAATTAGTTGTGGGTATACTAGGCGTATTTTAGTCGGTTGATTGTTTAGAGCAAAGGATGTTATGGATATCATGAACAGGGACTTATTCTCAAATAGGTCAACAACATGTAAGGGGAAGTCATCTAGGGTCATATCACATGATGTAGGTAACCAAGAGGAAGCTCAGCTCATCTAGCGGAAGAACCTTTGCCAATAAGGGTGAATTTTCTTGTAGTACAACCTAGGCCAAGATTCTTTAGGCATTTCTCAAGGATGATGGGTTCTAGAAAACCATTATCATTATTTCCTAGCTTCTCATTCTTTTTATAGTCCCATCCCTCATTATCTACAAGTCTTTATTGTAATATTCCATGGGATGAATAGGGATAGGTCGTTCATCTTGATATAGCAGTTTAGAGACATCCTGCTCATTAGCATCTTCTTGGTTCAAATCCCCCCGCTTAGTGAAGGTAGTAGTAGCCATCTTGATTATTTTGGCCTCTTTGTTGATAGATGTAGGTTTTCAATGGGATTTGGGAGAAAGAGGTAGCTCCCCCAACACAAAAGTGTTATTCATTATCTTATAGTTTCCACAACCATCATCTTGGATTACTGCTTTGATGTCGGGAATGTTTTGCACAATAGGTGTTTTTATTTTTGAGGTAGATGCAAGGGATGATGGGCCAACAAATGAGGAAGATAGTGTAGGCCCTTCATCATTATTGGGTATTTGGGGGATCTTATAGAACTTGGCCTCAAGGTTCTTGCAGTAGTAAAAAGGTTCAGTATCTCCATGGATGGTAATTCTCTTCCCTTGAAAGGAAACTTTACACATTGATGATAGGTCGAGGTGATAAAATTTAGGGCATGGATCCAAGGTCAACCAAGTAGGATGTTGTAGGGAAGATCAAGGTCTAACAATTGGCATGTAGTCTCTACAATGATAGGTCCCACCTGGATGGGCATAGTGCAATGATGCCTTGTGATACCCACTCTTGGTCATCATATGCTCTGATCGTGGTACTCTTTGATTTCTCAATAGTATCTTTAGAATAGCCCAGGCTCTTGATCAACTGAAGGGTGCAAATTTTTAGATCAACACCTCCGTCTACTAAGACTCTTTTAACCTTGTTCTTATGAACAATGACCTCATAGTGCAAAGCATGATTATGAGATGGTTGCGATGGTGGGTCTTGTTGTGAGAAGGTGAGAATATGATCATTGATATCCCCTACCATAGCTTGAAACTATTTTGTATCAATATCCTCAAGGATGAATGATGAAGACAAAGAATTCTCTAGGATTTCCCTATGTGCGGGGGATAGCCTTAATAGTTCAAAGATTGATAGTTGTGCAGGGGTCTTCTTAAGTTGATCTAGGAGATTGTACTTGTTGGGATTTGATGTTGGCAAAGTAGGTTGTGCCCTAGATTGAGATGGGACTCCTTGGATGGTGATTTTTCGTGACTCCACACTCTGCACTAGGCACTCTGATGGTGATGATAGTGACACTATCATAGTAAGTGACTACATTAGAATAGGTATGTTGCACGTTTGTGTAATCCTTAGATTTTTCATTGTTGTTCCCTTTACTATGATCTGGCATAGGGTTTTTGTATATATTAAGATCCTAGTTACCTGTTGGTACTTCAATAGATATGGTGTCACTCTCTATAAGGTCTTGGATAATAGTTTTGAGCCTCATGCATTTTGTTGTTTTGTGTCCCTTGATTTTTTGAAAGTCACAAAGATCATTATCATTGTACCAGGATGGTTTATCCTATGGTTCTTGGTAGTTTTCAAAGTTGGGAAGCATTATCAAGTTTGACTTGACCAACTTCTTCATGATGGTCTCGATAGGTTCAGATAACTGTGTGTACTCACATATTGGATAGTTGTTCTTGTTAGGGGTCTGTCTTTGTTGCATTTCAGTGTTATTGATCTGATTGTTCTAAGGAGGTGTTGTTTGTCACACAGTTGGTTGAACGTTATCTATTTTATTGTTGTTCAGCCTAGGAGCACTTAGGACCACCTTAGAATCTACCACGCCATCATTCATCACGTTCTTGTTCTTAGCATAGACATGAGGCTTGTCATTCGAACTAGTTGATGAGCGATTATCTTTGTAAGCTTGAGTATTTCCCTATGAGATTAGAGCTCTCTCGATGTTGAGGGCTCTAGGGACAAAATCATCATAATATGTGATGCACTGTATTTTCAAGTGGAAGGATAGATCTGGATCTATATTTTATATGATGATCCCCACTTGTTGTTCATCGGGAAGGGGCCACTTTCTCTTATTAGCTCTTTGTCTCCACCATTGCAAGAAATTAGTGAAATATTATCCTTTGTTTTGTTTGAGAGTATACAACTCTTCCAGACTTACATCCATGTCAAGGTTAAAGGAGAAGTGATCTATGAATTTATCGGTGATTTCTTGGAAAGTTTTAATACCAGGAGGCAGTTGAGAAAACTAATCTATGTAGGACCTATTAAACTTCATGGAAAGAGGTGCATTAAATAAGAATCATTGTAAGCAACCTCCATTCACATGACGTTAAACTCTTTGACATGGTCCATAGGACTTCCTCTCCCTTTTTATTTATCGAATTTGGGGATTTCAAATCTAGGAGGGAACGGTACCATTGTGATGCTTCGATTGAATGGATATGGATATAAGTTTTGTGTATGGGGCTTCTTTATCTTTCCCATATGAAGATCCTACATTTCTTGTGAGAATGCCTTAAGTTGTGATGCTAGATCATCTTGCAAGTTTGGTGGAGGAATATATGTTGCATATTATGGGATGGTAGATGGGTTGTACATGGGACTCTGATATGATAAGGTGTTGTATGGTGTGTATGTGGTGTGAGATTTTGTGTAGGTAATTGCAATGTTAACATATATGTTCCCAATGTGTGTGTATTGATGATGTTCTTTTGAGGATTATAGTAGGAAATTTTGTGTTGTTGTTGTTGTTGTTGGGCTACTAAGGTTGCTTGTTGTTGGGCTTGTTGTTGTTGTTGTTGTTGTGCTGCTAAGGCTACTTGATGGGCTTGATGTTGTTGTTGTGCTAAGGTTGTTTGTTGTGCTACTAAGGTTGCTTTCTATTGTTTTTGTTGTTGTTATTGTGCTGCTGGGGTTGCTTGTTGTGTTGCTAAGGTTGCTTTCTATTGTTCCTGCTATTTTTGTGCTACTAGGGTTGCTTGTTGTTGTTGTGTTGCTAGGGTTGTTTGTTGTTGTTGCTACCATTGTTTTGTTGCTAAATCTGCTTGTTATTGTTGTTATTGGACAACTTTCTAATAAGCTTATTGTGCTTGTTCTAATGCTAAGGCATGCGCTTGTAATGTAGGATTAGGTGGTTGTTAGGAGATCTATGATGGATTGCGGATGTTGATGTTTTGAGTGGGTTGCAGGTTGTTGATGAGAGTTTGGTGGTTCCCTTGGTTCAACATTCCTTGTAAGATGATGGATTGAGATAGAGGAATGTATGTTTGAGGTCCCATTTGGTTTTGCATGGTGAAGGGGACCATGGGGAAAGATGAGGATGGTGTCATTAGATTTTATGATGGTAATGACACAGTAGGACCGTGAGTCCATTGACTGAAAAGGTTCCCTTCCAATGTATTGGGGATTTCCTTGTGTTAGGGATGTGGACAAGGTATTACCTGTGTTGATGGGGTTGGTGACCAAGGGATTGTTTTGATTCAGATTGATGATGGATGGGATGGATGTGTTTTGTGAAACCAATGGTGCAAATGAACCAGTTGGAGGATTGGATAGAGATGTCCCCATTTTCATTAAGTGTTTACTTTGTGTGAGGGTGTTGGCATGGCCTTATGGGTTGATTTAAGACACTTGGTCCACACTTCCTTGCGTGATGTTTCACACACTTGTGGTATTTGTGGGGATGGATGAAGATGGGTACCCTCGATATGTTGAGGTTGTTGTGGGTTCATGAAGTGTAAGTGGTTTATGTTGATGTAAGGGGTTTTCGAGAATGGTAGAAGCACCAAATTCTAGTGTCCAAGTGGTGGATGGATTGGTGTAAAGATTAGCCACAAGCGTGTTGCTTTCGAATGGAAGATTTAGACCAAAGTCTTTGGCAAGACTAGTTGCAAGACTAGGAGTGGATGTTTGATTTAGCCCTAGCGATGGAGTTGTGAAGCCTTGTGTCAAAGGTTGTGCAACAAATGATGGGGAAATTGGAGCTACATTTTCTAAGGCTTGATGTTCCATGATTTCCTCCCTAGTAAGTTCAAACAGGTTATTTGTAATGTCTTCTATCTCATATGGCCTTGATGGAGATGATGGTTGTTGCAATGAGGTAACCTGAATTCTTGGATCAAATTCTTGAGGATTTGGATCACTTGAGGTGAATGTGACTTTTGTTTTCTCTATGATTCTCTTGTGTTGTGATCTTGTCTTTACCATAGATTTTGGGTCACCTATGGGAGATTTGTGTTGAGATTTGTAATGTTTACTCTCTAGTTGACTCAAATCTAGGTAAAAGGGACACTCTAATTCCTTTTGGAGCAATGATCATAATGGGAGATGAAAAGGTGGATGATGTGGGAAGTGATCTTTGTAAACATTTTGGGACAACACTTTTGACTTAAGTTTGATGTTTAATATTTAGATAAAGGATGTTTATGAACTTGGGAATCTTTAGGGTAGACTCATGACCTTCAAGATAAACTAGTTCAAAGATGATAACTAATTTAACTAAGTGCATGGAAAAGGATTCATTTCACATATAAAGTAGCTAAGTTAGGGGTTGGTTTGATAGACGTTTAAGTCAAAAAGTATTGGTGTATTCAATTTTTTTTGCAAAGTTTAGTGAAGTGAAGGATGAAATTTGATAAAGGGGTGGATGAAATTTTTGACCCAATGTTGACCTAGAGTGAACCTTTGTTTGATAAGACTAAGGTAGTGAGAAACATGCTAGACCTCTAAAGTTTTCAAATCCTAAAGACCCAATGATTTAGAGAAGTTCGAAATCATGAAAAAGATCAAGGTTTTGACTCCAAAAGAATGCATACAAGTCTAGATTGTTCCTTGAAGCACGTCTATAAAAGTTCCTTACCAAATAGTTTTTATTTTGGTAGAGTGCCAAAAGGTGTCTTTTGATGGATTTTAGACTATGATGCCTAAGTTTGAAGTGACGACTTGTAGACCTTCTCTTGGGGATTCTGATTTTGTGTGAGATCATCTAAGCCTAGCCTAAGATTGTGAAAAAGGCCAATGTTTGACTTAAATGAGAGGTTTGTATTGAGCATACATGTCTCAATTATTCAATGGGATGATCCAGTCTATAAAGCCTTGTTGCCAACTTGTTCTGGTTGTGGTACTATTTTAGGATATGTCTTCTAATGTACTTTTAACTATGATGTCTAAGTTTGAAATAACGACATGCATACCTTCTCTTGGGGATTTTGTTTTTTTGTGAGATCATCTAGAGAAGGTAAGATCATGAAAATAGGATATTTATTTCCATGCAAGTGGTGGTAATATGGGCCTTCTAGCCACAATATCAGCTTGTTCCTCTTCTTCGTTTATGACATATGTTGTGTTTCTCCACTGGGTTGGTGTTTCTTTTATTTCAAAAGTGAAGATTCTCAAACTACTAATTATATTGGTTTGTTCTCCTTCATTGAGTTCAAATTTTTGTTGAATGATAGTGGTTGTAAGGTCAGGTTGTTCAACCAAAGTGATTGGTCTCCAAATGGTCATGTGGGGTTAAATTTGTCAATTTATCTTGCTTAAATGAGTTTCTTTTATCAATAAACACTTGTCTTGATTAAGTTTCAAACAAAATGTCTATGTCAAAAACATCATAAATTTCACAAAGTCCATTTTGTGAAAATCATGAGGTTGAAGCCATAGTTTCCTATTTTAACTTTGGGAAGTATGAATTGAGATATAAACCAAAATACATAGAATTATCGAAGAATAAATTCTTAGGACAAGCATTAATATCAAGTTTTTGTCAAAGGGTATCCATACATAGACCAAAGGGTTTGAAATTTTGAAAAGACTTTGTTGATTTTTTTTGCAATGTTTTGGAACCAAGCAAAGTATTAAACTGACTCACAAGCATTTACCACCCTAGGTTCAGAAGATACTACTTATTGAATCCCCACTTGGATTTCTCCAAACACTAAGATAATGCGAACAACTAGAGATTTGGTGACAGTGGCTCCCCTCCATGGTACACACATCTAGGGACCACCAAAGCTCAAATCCTTAAGATCTGAAGATCTGAAGGATTTTCTTGTTTCTACAATGAATAGTAAAATGGGGTGGCTTCGAAACGACCGTTCCTGCACCAATAAGCATAAAGGCTTTTGGCTTCTAAAAAATTGGTTCTTAGTAAGGACTTTCATTCAAGGTGGGCATACACTCGACAAGATTAGCTCAAGATTATTTCAATCAAGAGGCCTCCCAGTCGTTTCCTAAGAAAGGATTTTGATGTGTCACATAGACACTAGGGGTGGCACTTATCGGTATGAAACATTCGTATAACTTGTTGCTTATGAACTTTGTCACAAACACATTTTTTATATAGTAGTTTTAAAGAGCTTGGCTTTAGCTCATTACCGCTTGGATCATTCCCACCTTTCAAAGTGGGATGGCAGGCCCTCTAAAGGTATACAAAAGCAAGGAAGTACATTTTTTTAATCTCCCAAATCACACGACGTGCAAGGAGAGAGCATATGCAATGCATTTTCCTCACACTAGCGTGGGGTTCATTTTAAATCCAAATTGAAATATGTGGTTGGTTATACAAAAGGTCAAAGGAATGCTTTTGATTCTCAAGATCGTCGAGTGGTGCAAGAGAAGAGCATACACATTCAATGACGAAAATGTAAACCACAAGACATGGCAAAAACTTGTTAATTTTAACCCTCAAAGCAAAGGTAAGTTCATTTTAAGCACCAAACGAAGTATGGAAGTTGTATTGTTCAATTTCAAGCCAATAAGAAAAATGATGTGAGGGTTCAATTTTAACCAATTTGAGCGTTCATTTTAAAACCCAATTGAAAGCTAGTGTGGTCATAAAGGGTGAAATAAAAAGCATGATAAATGGGTTATAATTACCCCAAAAGTGTCGAAAGACTTGTTATAATAATAAGATTTAAAGAAAAGAATTCTTTCTCACTTATAATTTTATCGTCCAACTTGCAAAACCTAGTTAGCCTAAGAAAGCGAGAAGACAGTGATGTTTTAAAAAGTAGATAAAATTAGAAATTTAAAGCACATGTCGAAAAATAATCACTATTTTTTCTTACCAAATAGAAGTGTCTTTATTCATGATATCTTTGCCATAAATCAAATGAACATCGCTTTGGTGAAAAATAGAGTCGCTCTGCAGTAGGACAGTGATGATGATAGCGTCGCTATTTGGTGGTTTTGTCGTTTTCAAGTTCTTGATACTTCTAAAAAGTATTAGCTTAATCGTTTATTTTTTAATAAGTGTCATTATTTTAATTAGGCGTCACTGTATGTACTTAAAAAGTGTCACTATATGGCGACGCTTGACAAAGGCATCACTGAAATCTCTTGGAGTGTCGTTGTATCTACAAAAACTAGAAAACAGACTTTGAGAGAAAAATTCATTAAATGTGATGGGTTAGGCCCTCCTTCTAGTGCCAAAATGTGACCAACAGATTATTATGGGCTGACTACACTTGATCCATGAGGATACAAAGCATATTCGAGCCACTAAATGTCAATCCCAATAGAGATCAATCAAATGAAGACTAAACTAAGCATCCATTAAAAACTTAACATGTTAACTATGAAAGCTTCAAAACACCTATTCTAATCCATTGAAACTTATCCTATTGGGGGAGTTGTGTTGCATTGATGTGGAACGACAATCCTTTCCCAATCCCTTGGATAATGAGTTTGTTTCAATTAGTTTTATTGAAGAAAAATGATGAAACCATTGTGAGATATGTGATGAAACATGATTTAAATGCTGAACTAACATGATGCAAGCTATTTTAACATGATTTATGCTCAGATGATCAAGATGTGTGAGTGCAAAGCTAATCTAAATGTATTTTAAGCTAAAAATATTGAAACCCTAATTAGAAAATAAGCTACATGAATGCATCTATGTTACCATGGAAGTCATCAATGGAAGCTAAACTAATTAATGCAAGTAATTAAGCTAAAATGATACTAAATAAATTCTAAATATGAGTGTGAGTGTGAGTGATTTCAACAATATGTATTTTCTTTGAAAAAGGTGGATCCATTTGTCTCCAAATAGTGACCTATTTATAGGAGGACAAATGAGAAATGGAGGGTTGAGATTAAAAGGTTAATCAATGGTCAAGGATGAAGGAAAGATAAAAAAAAATGGATCATGGATTCTCATCAACAGATGAGAATCAAAGATAACATGGATCAAGGAAAGAATCAAGGGTTCTCATTCCTTCAAACAGACACATTTTTAACTTGCACGAGAAGTTTTGTAAGTTAACTTGCACATGAAGTCTTGTAAGTTTGTTGTAAAAGGAGAATATTCTTTTTTTCAAATGAGTGAGGAGAGAGAATATTCCAAAGAATATTCTCATGGGTGAGGGAAATAAAAATTCAGCAAATTAAAACAAAGTTTAATTATGCAAAAGGGGAAGGAATATTCTATGAGAATATTCTTTTTTAGAGGAATGTGTAAAGGAGGAATATTCCTTTACAAGTGGAGGGATTAGATTAATTAGGTAAATTGATAATTAAATAAAGGTTTAATTATGAAATTAGGGGAATTTTATGATATTCATTAAATAAAGTGATTTAATGAAAAGGGGGAAATTGGAATGATATTTAATTAAATAAGAAGACTTAGGGATTCAAATTAAACAAGTATATGTATTTAATTTAACAAGATGAAGTGTTAGCATGAAAGGGGGTGAATTAACCTGATTAAATAGCTAGGCTAATTTAATCAATTAAGCGAAAAGAGGATGGGTTTCAAGATGAAATGATGTTAGTATACCCGATTCGAGTGCATGATATCATTTAGGACATTTTTAAGTGTTTATAGAAGGATCTAAGATAAATTGATTGGATAAGATAAGATTGGATGGAGGATTGAATGGGATCCAATGACAAGGGAGAACCAAGACATGGTAAAGGATGGAAGGATGGAGGACTTCTATGGATAGGAGAGAGGACTTTGGATAATATGATGATGATGGGAGATAGGATGATGGTGGATGGAGGATAGGAAGATGGAGCTCCAAGGACTAGTTTCAAAGGACTAAGGTGCCCCACACTAGAGGTAGTGCAATCATGGATGGAAGATGATAAGTGATGTATGATATGGAAGGATAGTGCATAAATAACATGAATGGTAGAGGAAGTAAGGCTTGAATTATCCAAATCATGTATGTATATATTTCCCCTAGCCTTATCAAGATCAAGGGTGAAAAGAGAGGGTGACTTGGATAGGATGGGAGGATGGAGATATGATAGGATTTATGATGGAAGATATGGATAGGATGATCAAGATCAAGTGGATATGATATTGATGCATTGATATTTGACCCCTAGGCTCTTCATCAAGATCAAAGATGGGAAGGATGGATTGATTTGGATAGGATGAGGAATATGGATAAAATAAGAAGGATGGAAGGATATAATGCATGATGTATATGAAGATCATTAGTCTTGTCAAGATCAAAGGAGGGAAAAGGGGGGGTGGATTTAGATGCGATAATGGATAGGAAATGAAGGATAAAAGGGGGGGTGTGGTAGGTAGGATAGCATGGATGAAAATTGCCCCCAAGTGTAGAGTGCAAGAGGGTAACAGAGTACACATGACACCTGTTTTCTAGGTTTTCATGATGATACCTATCCAAGGCACCATAATAAGTGGTTTTCACCATTGGATGAATGATTTCTCTTTACTTTTTTATTTTTTATTTTTTCTTATTCTTTTTTTTTCCTTTTTTTTGAGAATAGGATGGATGGAGAAGGATAAGGATATGGCTAAGTGGGTTGGGAAGATAGTGGATGCATGGTAGGGAGATGAAGGGAGGCCTCAAGAATCTAGTTCCATGGATGGTATCTCTTGAATATGTGCTCCCTTAGATCATGGAAAATTGGAGGTATGCTCATAGATGTTGGTAGAATGATGGTAAGGGGATGAAATGGATGGTAAGATGGTGAGGGATAAGGATTTATTCAAAGGGTTGGATAAGATGGATGGAAGGATGAAATATGGATGTTGGATAATGGATGGGTTGATGGAAGACTTGTAGATGAGTGGATGGAAATGTTGCCAAGATCAACATTGGCACACACCTTGAAGGGTGGTGGAGTTGTGAAAGAGAAGTGGATTTTGAATTTGGAGACTTAGTGTAATGCCCCACCACACAACCCTAGAGGAAGTTGCATTTAACTACTTATACGGAATAATTTTTTTTTAAAAAAAAGGATAAATAATAAGTAAGTTCATTAACTGATGCCAACAACCTCTAAGGTTACGAGATAGAGGTTATATAGAACCTCAACAAAGAACATGAATAAAAACCATGTCGATTAATTAATTACTAAAATAACACATACATTCCAAGTAAGATGATTTTACCACAATCATAATAGATAAGTTTCAAATGCATTAATCCATTAATTAAACAATAAGGTTACAACACTCATTCCCCGAATGAGGCAAGTCCAACAAATAGGATTACCATTACAAATTCTACCTCGAGAACAAGAGGGGTACTAATTACAAGAATAACTAAAATGAAATGAGGCAAGAACTGATACTGAAACCAACGAGCTCTCCAACTGGAAGTCTCATCCACATGAACATGAAGAAGCAACCCAACAGATTTAGGTGCATGCCACCCGACCAAGTGGAACCCAAAGACCCACCCCCCATGCTAGGAGATAGTAACCAGGAATCCTAGCCAAGACCATCTACTTCTAGACACGGGCTAACATAAACTGAACCAAACTGAAACAACCAAACACATGAACCTCACAGGTACAACACCACAAGGTACAACTCAAATAACATGCAAGTACAACACAAGTACAACTCAGATACCATGCCAGTATGACACAAGTACAACTCTACAAGGTCACATTGCTTCCAGAAATAAAGCAGATCAAGTATGTTACGAGAACCATACACATAATAATCGAATACCAACTATGGTCACATCATGTATGTTAAGGAAACCATACCCATAAAACAAAACCGACTGTTGTCCTAGAAAGAGTGTCATCACACAGCTCGTCATGGGTTATCCTTGGGATTCCTCCTAGGCTCCAGCCCCCACAAGAAAAGGTTATCCTGGTGACCTTTACCGAATCCTGGCCCCCATACTCACTCATGCGGAGCCAAATACCTTTCATACAGACAAGATAGATGACCTTGCCATTCCAAGCCTTCCCACCCATCCCAAGCCTAATCGAGCACTTGGGTCCATGAGTGAGGCATTAATATCTTGATTAGTGAGAAGTTAGTCCTAAACTTCTAAGTATTGTTAGTTATCACTTGATTAAATCACTTCTGAAGGTTATCCTGGATACCTCTTTGGGCTCTAGCCCCTACGAAAGTCACTCTTCTACTTGACAACACACACACACCAACCAAACATCAATGGTACCAAGGTGCAACAAACAAGACATCGCGACCTCTCCTTTCTCAGGAGGCGACACAAACTGAAATGCACTCCAACATTGGAGGCAACATACCACATAACAAGGTCACTCCTTACAAGGAGACACAGATCCCATAATTCACTCCTTTCTCAGGAGACACAAAATGTCCCTATTCGTAGAAACCGGGTAAACATTGATAATTTCTCATGCACTACCCAAGGAATACAAGATAGGTTGACATAACAAACCGACAACCCACGAAACAGAAAACTCAACTGGAAGCCTTGTCTAATGCAATGACCCAACTTTTCCAAATGATGACAAGAACAGATAAAAATCAAAACGAGAATTAAATCTACTTTGGATATTCTAAATCCATGTCCTCATGCTAACATCCAGTACTTTATTGCGTTAATAAAACTGAATTAAATACGTCTCTTTCAGACGAACGATAATACTCAAATCAAATGTTTAATTACACTAATTGTTTCAATGGTAATAAGTAATCATGTATCTTTCTACGTTTCAGATTATAACGTTTAGAAATTACAATAAGTTTATTGCGAAATAATTATTAGATAATCACAATGCTAGACACATTTCTTGTCAATTCTATGTTTATCCTTCCAAACTGCATTTAAAATTTCAATGATAATTTGATTACAAACTACATACTCTAATTCTCACATGTACATTTAAAATACAATCATCGATTTAAATCAACATTTTTACAATATGCTAAATTGGAAAATATTTTAAGATTATAAAATTCATTTACCAAAATGAACCTTTCATAAATGTGTATATCAAAATACACCTATTTAATTATTTAAATATTAATACGTTAATGTTATAAAGTATAATATTAAATATTAACCTATATTACATTAATATTTTAATATTATACTATATAATAATGCATATTAATATATTTATATTATACTAATATTATAATATTATATATTATAATAATAAATATTAATATTTAATAAATATTAACATTTAATATTATAAAATATATAATAATAAAATATTAGATAAAATAAATAAATAAAATAATAAATAATAAAAAAAACAAAAATGAAAAAGGTCAACCTCACACACCCCTCGGGCCGCGCACCGCGTTTTTGGTGGAGGGACACGCCAATGCAGTGGGGGGTAGACTGTGGGAATACACAGCCGACCCCATTTACATGGGGTGGTTGTGTATTCACACATCCCTTCCCCCAAACTTCCTGCGCAGTGGTGAGGGGGGTCGCACTGGGCGTGGTGGGGAGGTGAGCCCCCAATGCCGCCTCCCCACGGATTTCCTTAATAACTTTTTTTTTTATTAAAAATTAAAAAACCCTACGGAAAAAAAAATGAAAAAGCGTTTTTTCTTTTGACTGTGGTTTTTAAAAAAAAATTCGCCCAGATATTAATCCGATTTTAAAACAACAATAAATTTATAGAACATATATATATATATATGTATATATATTGAGGAATATATATATATATATATGCATATATATCCATATTAATATATAAAAAGCATGTTTTCATTTGCAAGTATATTCAAATCACAAATTTAGTTGGGCAAATAAATTCTAGGAAGAATTATAACAGTTGTATTTTTTTCATTTTTGAAGAAAACATTTCTAAACAGGGTTTTTGCAAAGAAAAATTCATGTTTAACATGGGTTTTGCTCTACCAACTCACAACCAGATTTTTAAAAGATTATCCACAACATAAACAAGCTAAGTAACCTTTCAATATGAAATTTCTAATTAGAAGTGAACCTGATTTTTTTTTTGAAGGTGATAGAAGATCTTGATGGTGTCTTGACTCCCTCTTCAGATCCACAGATTCTTCAAGTTTTTTCCAAAAACCCACAAAATTGAAGAATTTTTCCTCTCTCTAATTCAATCTTTTCCAAAACTCCATGATTCCAAAAATTCAGAAACAAAATTTAACCATAAGGATAAAACCCTAAAATTTCAACAACCACCCTCATAAATTTTTGAAAACAAAAAATGCAAAATATCTCATTTTCTTCAAATTTTGAATTCAAACTTTCAAATTGACTTTTAAATCATTTTCTTTAATTTTTTTCAATTTCAACAAATATCCAATAATTTCCAAAATGAATTTGCTTAATTCAAATTAATTAATTTAATTAATTCAATAAAATAAATCTAATCCAAGATTAAATTATTTTATTAATTAAATTAAATTAATTTAATAACTATAAATAACATTTTCCACATAATAACCAAATTAATTCAATCAACAACTTAAATACTAAAACCCATTTAATTCCTTTTTCCAACTTGCAATTAAAAAAATGAAGAGAGGGAACGAAATTCAAAACAACACAACCTAACAAACAAATGACGACATACAAGAACTAGGGAGACGACTTGGCATGGAAACCTAGCTACTATCTCCCAATCGAATACCGTTGGGTATTGAACACGCTCCAACCTGTGAAGCCAGGTGGAGTCGATGTCTTGTACCTATCAACCTACAAATCAAGTAACCAACAACATATAATATATCCAGCATAAAATACACACCGTGAAGAGGAAATCATGGGATCACATGGTGCTCGCAAGCGAGTGGTACAATATCATCCCCTTCACCAATACACTGCTAATAACTAAAAAATCTAACATACTATTATAATCCAAAGCATAAACATCTTTAATTCAAATAACCACTATGCTAATCCAAAGCATGGAATAAAGATAACATCTGAATAACCAGAAACTCATCAAAGCAACATACCCACACAAAGACACACTGTCCAACCACAAGGCAAAACAGAGGGGTATTACACTTAGATGGAGGAGTGGATGTGGATTTTGGGATATAAGGACCCAAAATGGATGGATGTGATGAAGGATTATTAGATGGGGTGGATGATGTAGAATTGGATGAAGCTTTTGGATAAGCAAGTTTGGATGCCAATTTTGATTTTTCTTTGGGATGCATTGATTCTATGAGTATTTTTGGAATCCACATAGCTTTTGACTTTGAATTTTTCTTCATGGGCCTTTGTGGTCTTTGGGATTTATATTTTTGATTTTGGATCATACTTTTCTCTATTTTTGCATGTCTTTTTGATGGGACATGTTGATCCTTTATTTTTTGTGGATTTTTGGCTTTATGCATTTGAGATTTGGCATCCAAATTGTTTCCAAGAGTAGTGAGATTGGTGGATGGATATGAATGATGTGGATTTATTATGGATGGGTTGGTGTAGGTATGTTGGAAAAGGTTCAAGGGTATGTGCCTTTGTATATCTCGATTAGGGATATGAGGTGATGGCTAGAGAGGATAATGGAATTTTGGAATAGGAGTGATAGGTGGTGGAATGTAAGGACCGAATATGGATGGAGAGGATGAAGGACTTTATTTTGGGACATAGGGACCCAAAATGGACAGAAGGGCCCAAGATAGATTTTGAGGATGGGGAATGTGGACATTTGGATTTAAGTGGAGGGATTTTGGATTTAGGATGGGTGGAAGGAGTGCCAACATCTAGAGAATTGTAGCCAAGGCCATGATAATTAGGATTTCCTTGGATATGGATGGGTTATAATATGCCTTGCTCATGTAGGCCTAACCCTTTGCGTTGATAATGCATTTTTTGACAAATAACGTTTCCAATGGGATACTTGTTGTTTTGGAAGCAAGATGCGAGCCCATTTTGAGGGGGATGTGGCATGAAATGAATGATAGGCTCTTTGAGTAAACAAACTTGGATGAAAGTGGAGGAACCCAATTGATAAGTAGGGCGTTCATGGGTATCTTGGATTTGGATGATGAGATCTTGTGGAGGATTAGGATCATGACATGAAGATGAAGGGGTGCTAAATGATCTTGACTTAAGGTAGGATCATGGGAGGGGGTGAATGGTATAGTATTTTCTCTTGGTTATGAGATGGAAGGGGATCATGAAATAGATATGAAGGGATGATTTGATCTTGAATTAGAGGAAGGGGATCATTACATGGGGTAATGGATGGAAAGCTTTGTTCTTGTGATGGACTAGGGTCATGCTATGGAGGTGGTATGATAAGATCATGATATGAGGTGGATATGCTAGGATCATCAAATGGGTTGGATATGGTAAGATTATGAGATGGTATATTATCACGCAATAGAGTTGATGGACTAGTATTATGGCATGGAGTTGAGAGACTTGAATCATGAAGTGGTATGGAAGGGATGGCTTTATCTTGATATGAAAGGGGATCATTTTGGATTTCTTGATCAATGGTAGGATCTTGATCAAAGATAGGTTTATCTTGGATTCCATGGTTATATAGAAAAATTTCTTGGATGGACTTAAGGATAGGATCATGAGATGGAATGGGATCACAAGAAGGAGTACTTTGATATTGACATAAATGGTTATTTATGATGTCATGCTTTGGATCAACGAGGTCAAGTGAGTAACATGGTTGAATTTGTGTAGATACTATAAAGGTGGAAAAACATGAAATAGATGAGGTGTATGAGATGGATGAGGTGGAAAAACATGGGATGGATGAGGTGGAAGTGGGTGGAACTAGAAGGCTAAGACTAGAATCTTATGAAATAGGATTGTGCATGGGTTTTTTCTATTCCTTTGAGGGTGAACTTTGGTGCTCCTTTGAGGATAAATTTTGGTGGTCATTTGATGATGATTTTTGGTGCTCCTTTGATGGCGATTTTTGGCTTGATGATGGGTTGACTAGGATGTGAAGTGCATAAGATATGGTTATGGATGGGTGTTGGTTGAACATGGAGGACATTTTGGTTTCCCATGTCAATGGAGGAAAATGATGACATGGAAGGTGACATGACTTGGGTATAAGTTTCAATGGTGGTTTGGATGGTGTTTAGGATGATAATGGATTAGGAAATAATTTGTTTGATATGGATTATGGAGGTTGGTTATGATAATGATTAGGACCTCTATTAGACAAATTAATGAAGCTTAGGGTATTAAGTAATGGATTAAGAATGGATGTGGATGATTGAAATACTTGGGATGATTTGAATTAGATGATTGGGTATGATTAGGATAAGATGGATGATTAGAAAGATTAGGGAGATTAGGAAAAAATTATTAGGATGAAGTGGGAGATGATTAAGATGAAATGATTAGGACGAACGAGGGTGATTAGGATGAAAATAGATGATTAGAATGCTTGAGGGATAATTAGAATGAGGAATGGTGATAATAATGGAATATGGTGATTATGATGGAATGATTTAAAAGAGATAACTATGATGATTAGGGACATAATGATTGATATGGAAATAAATGATTAAGATAAGATGAAGGATGAATAGGATTAGAAGAGATAATTAGGATGATTGTGATAAGTTTAAATGATTATGAAGGTGATTAAAATGATTAGGAGGGATTCACATGAGAAGGGATGAATATGATAGAATGAGATGATTAGGATGAGGAGGAATGATTAGTACGGAAAGAATTGGTTAGGGTTCACCAAAATGTATGCTTGCAAAATGGAAATAATAGAAATATGTATAAAACATAACTCAAATCAAACCAAATGCAATGCAAACATCAAAATATTGAATGTAGTATGTTGACTTGTTGAAGATTTGAATGTGGTTGCTTATGATTCTAGTAGCAAGACATTAGCATAAAAGATGTTGATCTCAAAATGACAATGATAAGCCTCTTATAGAAAACCAAATTTGGAATGAAGGGCTAGGATTAAAAGCCAATATGACATGACAATCAATGGCCAATATTGAAAGATGTAGTGTGAAATAGGGTTAGGGCCAAATTAGGGCAAGGATAAGACTTAGATGAGGATGGACAATTGAAATTGAATTATGAGATAATTCAATCAAGGGTGGAAATTAAATGAGATGTGAAGAGATAATAATGGCATGGATAAAGAGGTTGGCACATAAAAAGAGGTTGTAGGAGAGATTTAAATAATTATAAAATTATTTAATTTAGGAGGGAAAGTGAATAATTAAATAAAAATGATTATTTAATTATAGAAGAAAGGGAAAAGGTTGACTTTTAGTTAAAATAACAATTTAATTAAAAGTGGAGGAAAAGGAAAAAATATTAAATAATTAAAATAATTATTTAATAGTGGAGGGAAAGGTGGAAAATAATTAAATAAATAAAATTTATTTAATTATAGAAGAAAAAGCTAATGGATAATTAAATAATTATTTAATTATAGTAGAAAAATGGAAAATAATTAAATAAAATTGGAATTTATTTATTTATTTATTTATTTATAAACTGCATGAATCGGTCAGGTATTCATCCCCCTATAAACAACAGTGCACCTGGTAAAAAATTTTCACGTGATCGATGGCACTGGTGTGACACACCCTCTGGTACCATGGGTTTGGGGGGAGACTAGACCTCGCAACCTCTTACCTGCAATAGGATGCTTTAGCCAATTGAGCTACACCCCCTACCCCAAAATTGAGATTTCTTTAATTATAAAGGAAAAGAGAATTAATTAGTGACATAATGAAATAAATAAAAATTATTTAATTAATCAAGGGAGGAATAAGGAGAAAATGAATTAATTAAATGATTAAAATTTATTTAATTAATAGAGGAATATGACCTTAGAAGATAATTAAATAATGGAAATTATTTAATTATGCAAGCAAAAGGAGGAATTGATATGAAAAATGGTGTTTGTAGACTTAGGACATTTTTCAGTGTCTACAACTACTAAGTAGAACATTCATGCTCATGAAAGATGGATTCTTGTGAACTAGTAACCATGAACTCTGGGTAATTGATATTTGAATCAATAATTATAAAGTTGAATCTCAATAAAACATCACATAATTTGACACATTGTTATTTGGTAATGAATGAGCTAAGGAGTTCTAAAATGAATGTGTCATAAGGCATAACACTTGCTAAATGTTTTGCAAGTGGTGTAGCAAGCTAAATGGACTTTGTATTGGGGAAAACTCCATGAATGAGTGTGCTTGAGTTAGAGTAGTCTTGGGATGAGTGACCTCTCAAGAAGTTTTGATGCTTCACTCCTATGAGCATCACTTACATGCGATGAGTGCTAAGTGGACCATTCTTGGTCATGTCATATGGGCTATTGTGAACCTCTTCTTGTGAAATGTCATTCAATTAGATTGACTTACAAACTATAATTGAATCATGATAAAACATCACATAATTTAACACTACAAAGAAATCACCTACTTAATAATGAATGATCTAAAGATCTCTCTAGAAAAAGATTCAACAAGCACAATAATTATTGAAAATTTTGTAAATAGGTTAGAAATATATGTGGAGTTTGTTATGATCTACATTTTATTAGTTTTTTTGTAAACATAACCTAGGTTTATGTTCAGATTCCTAAAACCATAAACCTTGGCCTATGCTTTAATGCCCTAATGTTCTAATTTGGCATTGATTAGTTGAACCCACTGAATTCACTTAAGTCATTTTCTTCTATATTGGGCTACATTATTTCATTGGCCCCTTCAACTTGTGTAACTAGTTAAACTCACCTCTAAATATTTGAATATGTGATTATCCACTTGCAAGTTTGTGGTTCTTTAGTGGCCCCCGCCCATGTCCATGTGGTGGATTTTGATTAGAGTGCAATCATTCTTAGAATCACACTTTATATTTCAATATTGGACTATATACTTATGCCCTCACATTGTCTTGAAAAGTGTACTTCCTTTTTATCCCTTGATTCAATGATGGTAGGTTTGTGGGTCTACCACATGATAGATGATATTTCATTATTGCAGTGCACTCAAACTTTACAACTTAGGTTAGCATCAAGTATAGAAACATGAAGTTGTGTTTGCACATTGTGATTCTACATTTCATCCATAGAAACTGGGCCTAGATTATGCTTTAATTATTCTTGAATGGCATGAGAAATTGAACATGTGGCAGACGTTAGCTTAATTGTAGTTTTTTGTTCCCTCACAATGCAAATTTTCTTGTGTCCTTTAGTTTGAGTTTGTTCTCATGCACTCCAAATACATGTTAGCATCAACAACTAGGATCAATTTATTTTGTTTCTTTATCGGGTATGCAATTAATTAAAGGAGGACAAGTAATATTATGACAAGTGTCACCATTTATTTACAACACAAGGTTTCTTCATAGAATAGCTTTGTATTGGCATTCCTTTTTCAAGACCGCACTATTGTGCTAAGGTGACATATGGTTTTATCAACTAGTGAGTGTGGTGACTTGGTCTCTTCTCATTAGATTTCGCATATCCTTGATGGTCATTATGTCATGATCAAAGGTAAGTGGTCCACATGTCAACATATCATTAAAGTGCATTATTTATTCACATAATATCTTTGATTGTGAATTTATTCATCGATCTTGTACTATTGTGCCATCATGCCATGTGTCCTCAAAATATTCAATATAACTACTTTTTCTTCTTTGCATCAAGTTCAAATACCTATATGATAGTCGTCATTTCCTTTTTTTAGCACAACATCCATTTGCAACATTGTTTCTATAATGTGAGATTTCTTCAAGTTGCACTAGTGTGACACTTGTCCTACACTAAATTCTGAGTGTGTTTTTGTGGCTTCCTCCTCCATGGGACTGGAGTATCCATTATGGGGTCCACTTTAATTGACTCAAAGGTTTCTAGACAAGTATCAAAATATTATTGCAGCATGATCTCTTTTCACAATATGATTTTACTAATGGATTTTTCAAATAATTTTGTAATGAAGTCAAAGGTTCAATAGTTGTAGATTTGAGCTCTCAAAAGTTCAATGACCCACATTCAATTAGGTTAACAACTCGCACCAAGATCTTCCCTTTTTCTTGTATGGGCATTAAATGATCAAAAGTGATGGATTTATGTCGTTCCTTTAAGGATTTTGACTGTAATCAATTGAATTTATTAGTCCATGCCTTTATAAGGCGGGGAACTAATGTTATTGCCTCAATCTTGCATATTAAAATTATGCATCGGGAATCACACCCCAATTTTGTTTGTAAAGTTTTGCTGATATTTTAGAAAATATTTATTAAAATCTAGTTATCATTTTTTTTGCAATTTTCTCATTGACTACTGTATTTTCATAGTGGTTTTGTCATTTTCTAATTTATTTAATTATTGGAAATATTGGCATTTTAAGCAGTACATTTGCATTTACTATTTGTGAATTTTTATTTATTGTGAGTAGACGGAAGTGCAAGCGTCATTACTGGTTTATGGTGTGAAGTTTTAAGTTTTTCAAGCAAAGTATTATTTTGTGTTGTTTGTTCATTTTCTTAGGTTGTTTGATGAGGCTGAAATTTGTCTTTTGATAAGGTTTACAATGTCGTGCAAAAAACAAAGAGATCTTTGTGCAATAGAAATGGGCTCCTCTATTATAGATATTTCTCAAGTCCGCATGCCCAATAGGAGAGGCATGCCACTGTATTCAAATGCACCACCGTAAAGGAGGCCCTCTTGCAAACGGCCTCTAGAAATTTTTCCCTTATCTCCTTTCAAAGAATGTGGCTTTTTATGAAGAAGAAGAAGAAAAGGACCAACCTGTTGGCACTTCCATTTCCAGTATAGGCAAGTTTGTTCTTATTCCCTTTACAACTTTGGTACATATTTATCTTTTTAAAACTATGATTGCACATATGTTTAATGGTATTTTTTTGCACTATAAATGACAATGCAGTTTTGTTTAGTCATTTTCTCAGATTGTTTTGTATATGACATTGAAATGTCATGGAAGCGAGTGTCGTGAAGTAGGTGAGTAAATGTGTTTTAGATTTTCTTTTCTTTTCTTTGCTTAGTTTTTTTCAAACTATGTAGAGGTAATATTACAAATTGTGAGAATCAATTTCAACTACCTTTCCTTTTTGTCTCACATTATGGGAATTTTGGTTTCATTAGGGTTTTTCATCTCATTTTTTATATTTTTAAAGCCAATTTAGGGAATTCATCTTTACTAGGAGTAAAGACTAAAAAAACCCCTAAATTGGTGTCTGATTCTATTCCCAATAACCCCAAAGGGAACAGGACAAGGGGAGGAAAGGGAATATAATCAAACTAAATTAGCTTAAAAAATATCAAAAATGAGATTAAAAACCCTAATGAAACCAAAATTCTCATAATTTGAGACAAAAAGGCAAGGTAGTTGAAATTCATTCTCACGATTTGTAATATTACCTCTACATAGTCTAAAAAAACCTAAGCAAAGCAAAGAAAAGAAAATCTAAAACACATTTACTCACCTGTTTCACGACACTTGCTTCCATGACATTTCAATGTCATATACAAAATAATCTGAGCAAATGACTAAACAAAATTGCATTGCCATTTACAATGCAAAAAAATACCATTAAACATATGTGCAATCATAGTTTTAAAAAGATATGTATGTACCAAAGTTGTAAAGGGAATACGAACAGACTTGCCTATACTGGAAATGGAAGTGCCAACAGGTTGGTCCTTTTCTTCTTCTTCGTCATAAAAAACCACATTCTTTGAAAGGAGATGAGGGACAAATTTTCAGAGGCCGCTTGCAAGAGGGCCTCCTTTATAGTGGTGCATTTGAATACAGTGGAATGCCTCTCCTATTGGGCATGCAGACTTAAGAAATATCTCTGATAGAGGAACCCATTTCTATTGCAAAGAGATCTCTTTGTTTTTTGCATGACATTGTAAACCTTATCAAAAGACAAATTTCAGCCTCATCAAACAACCTGAGCAAATGAACAAACAACGCAAAATAATACTTTGCTCGATAGACTTAAAACTTCACACCATAAACCAATAATTATGCTTGCACTTCCGTCTACTCACAATAAATAAAAATTCGCAAATAGTAAATGCAAACGTACTGCTTAAAATGCCAATATTTCAATTAATTAAATAAATTAGAAAATGACAAAACCATTAGGAAAATACGGTAGTCAATGAGAAAATTGCAAAAAAAAATGATAATTAGCTTTTAATAAATATTTTTTGAAATATCAACAAAAATTTACAAAAAAAATTGGGGCACGATTCCCAATGCATAATTTTAATATGCAAGATTGAGGCGATAACATTAGTTCCCCACCTTATAAAGGCAAGGACTAATAAATTTAATTGATTACAGTCAAAAGCCTTAAAGGAACGACATACATCCATCACTTTTGATCATTTAATGTCCATACAAGAAAAAATGAAGATCTTGGTGTGAGTTGTTAAACTAATTGAATGTGGGTTATTGAACTTTTGAGAGAGCTCAAATCTATGGCTATTGAACCTTTGACTTCGTTACAAAATTATTTGAAAAATCCTTTAGTAAAATCATATTGTGAAAAGAGATCGTGTTGCAATAATGTTTTGATAGTTGTCTAGAAACCTTTGAGTCAATTAAAGTGGACCCCACAATGGATACTCCAATCCCATGGAGGAAGAAGCCACAAAAACACACTTTGAATTTAGTGTAGGACAAGTGCCACACTAGTGCAACTTGAAGAAAGCTCACATTATAGAAACAATATTGCAAATGGATGTTGTGCTAAAAAAAGGAAATGACGACTATCATATAGGTATTTGAACTTGATGCAAAGAAGAAAAACTAGTTATACTAATTATTGTGAGGACACATGGCATGTGTTGGCACTCTCAAATTTTGCAGATTTGAGATGCCTATTTCAAAATTTCTTTCTGCACTTTCAGAAGTGCATCTAAACAATCAATCCTGACAGACCCGCTTTGGAGGCTTATAATTTAAAGCCTATTGATTTTCGTGCAAAACCCAGTTGCAGACATATTCAGTTGACCTATGTGAGCAGGCATGTCAAATTTTAGCTTCCCATGATAAGTTCTGACAGCGTTTCGAAAAGTGAAGCTGGAAGTTTTTTTGCACTGTTCTACTGTTGGCAGACAGTTTGTTTTGCGAAACAACTTACTGTTTGAGCTTGGTTTTCGCAGAAAGTTCATTGTCATGTCAGAATGAATGTTGTTCCATATTCCCCATACCTAAGTGATCTCAGATGTTAGTTTGTAGAACTTCATGATTTGATTTGCTATTTTTAGCAGATCGAAACCAAATGCAGTTTGTTCTATTTTGCAGCTGCATTCCTGACAGCCTTTCTGAGAGGCCAACTTCGACCGTCAATAACTTTTGATCAATGATGATTCAAGCAAATTCTTTTTGCACACGTGCTCGGGGTATCTTAATGTTTCACTGTTTCTGATGGCATCTCGCTAGGGGTTGATTTGCTATTATTGCAAATTAGCAATCGGGTGTGTTCTAATTGGTTCTGAACTGCTGTTGTTTCAGAAAATCTTGACTAAGCAACTTCGCCGATTAATATCCAGTTCCTCGTAATTGATTTCTCTAAGCCGTCTATTGCACAGTACTTTTGGGTCAAATGACTATATGCTTGTAAGTTTCTATGTTTTCATGAGGTCGTTTAATCAATTTCCCAGATTGATGCCTGAGCCTACTTGGCCTATTTTGACCACTTTGCAAAAGTGCCCGAAAACAAATTTTGATGAAGACCCAGTTCGTGTTTTCACTACAGATGATTCAAAGTGTGGTGTCAAGTCAATTGTGGGTAAAACTTGTTTGAAAACGAAAAAAATTTTAGTCGGGCCACTTGGGGCCTGACATGCTTTGCATTGTCATGGCACCATAAAGGTTGAAATATTGTAAATGAGGGTAACAATTCATCTGTGGTGATTCAAGAATTTATGTACTTACATCTGGTTGCAAAATGAATTACAAAGCATAGGTATAATTGCTTATGTTTTTGCAGACGTGAACCAAGCATGTAAGGTGGAGGATTCATTGTTTTAATTGTGAATGCAAGTAAATGGGGAAGTTGGTGTAGAGAGACAGGTGAGATGGTTTCATTTAAGATCCCATGGAATGAAGTCATAATACTTTCAGTTTTGCTAAATTGTTTAAACAGTTACAGATGGTAATAAGAAATAAGTGCAGGTCGAAATTGTCAGGTTCCTTTATTATGTTGGCTTGGGGATAATATGTGATGCAGTTAAAATGGATGCAAATTCATATATTTTGTGAGTATTGGCATCATTGAATTGGATGTGAAGGTTTCTATGGGTAAAGAAAAGTCCAGAGTAATGAAGGCACATGACAACCACTATTTGAAACCACCTCTCAAATAGAAGACATTCTATCAGACCAACAATGAAATAGGGGAAAACCCACGCCAGCAGCAAGGGCGCGACCAGACAGAAGGTGAAGAGGCCCGCGCAGGTATGGAGGGATTTTCTGAGGAAGCTCATGACTAGTGAGATGAAGGGCACGACTGGCAAGGTGGAGCAGTGCATGGGAAACCAGCGAAGACCAAGTGAGGAAGCTTCGATGGAAGCAGGAAGCCGGTGAATGAAGGGATGGCGCAGCCTGACAGTGGGGAAATCCGCATCATGTAAGGAGGAGATAGCCTGCACCCAATGGAGAAGGTAGACAACAAACGCTAGTCAGCAAAGAGCTCGCAGCCAGGGAAGGCATAGCCTGGTGGAGGGAGATTAGGGAAGAGCATGGAGGGCCTGTGCTTCCAAGCAAAGAGGGATGCGAGCACAATGGAGACCCGCGGGTGAAGAGGCCCGCGCACACCGCACAACGGGGAGGAAGCTTGCAAGCAGTGAGCAAGGAAGCCTGCGCATTAGAGATGGTGGGCCTGTGCCTAATGAAGGAAAGGTAAAGCCTGCGCACCAAACAGGAGAAGACCACGGGCAAGGAGACTTGCACACCAAGCAACCAGCAGGGTCGTAAGCATGAGGAAGTGGAGCATGACCTGCAAGTGGAGTGCACAACAAAGATCAGGTGAAGGCGCGGCCTGATAAATGGTAGAGACATCCATCAATGCCTAAGATGAAGGCTTGTGAAATGAGTAGATGGAGATTGAACAGAGAGAGCAACAACATAATCCGTAGCCGGTGAAGGAAGCCTCGGTTGAGGAAATGCAGAAGCAATGGCGGCCATTGCCAGGAGTGAGCACGGGAGCTCAAAAAAGACAAAATTAGGGCATTTTCGCGAACCTCATGAGGATGATGCTAACAAAGGCCAAAAGATCGCGAGGTGCGCAATAACACGGGAGGAACCTGTTTTAGTAAATTTTATTAAAATTTTAAATGGTTGCATTATGTGTGGTTAAAACGAAGGTGGGTCCCAAGAGAATTTTCAAAGGCATGGGTAAAATTTTAATTATTTACCCATTAGTGCAACCGAGTGAATAAGATATTCATGGGAAAATGATTTTATTAATCATTTTATTCTGCATGAGGTGAATAAATTTATTCACTGTATAAATGGTGAATATTATTTTACTGAAAGGGGTAAATGTTTTAAAATGGGAAATTTAAAACATTGAGTGAATGGATACAGGTAAGGTGAAATATTTGAATGAAATATCTTATATGTTGGAAATTCAATGTGCAATTACAACATCATAAGGTAAGGAAATATTTCAAAGTATTGTTGCAACATAATAAAAGGCAGAAAACAGATGTACACGGGAGGAGGTTTTTTGAGCAGTTGGATAAAATTTGAAGAATCTCCACATGGGCAGATTTTCTGTTGCTGGGCAATCATGAGCAGATGTTGTTTGAGAGAATGTTTGTTACTGCAGAGGAAGAAGAGAAGATATTATTTTCAGTTGATCAATGGGAATGGAGCTGCCATGTGTCTGCAACAGATTCGAATTTAGGGCTTCTTCTATTTCCTTCTATTCTCTATATCTTCTTTTCTCTTCTCATTGTAAAGGGTTTTGAGTTTTTGGTATTGGGCTGGGTAGATAGAGGTTTGTTAACTCTGAGTTATTTTGAGTCTACAAGCTGTAATTTCTAATTTTATGAGCAAATACAGCCAGTTTGTACAAATAAATCATGAAATGTCTTTGCATTTTCATGAATATCTTCAATTTGTCTCCATACTTGTACAGTTAAATCATATGAATTCAATAATACAAAGTATTTTGAGTTTATCATCTCAAATTTCATGAGATTGTGTTATTTGTTTATGGGTCTATTTCAAAGAAATGGTTAAATATTGTGAGCAGATAATAGTGATTTTAAGTGTGCAGGTTGGATTTAATAAGGAGAATTTGATGGATAATAGGAGTGGGATTGTTGGTGTAAGACACTAACAGTTGATGCAAAGCATCAACAATTTTAGATCCACTGGTTGAATACCATTTGTTGATAAAGTTGTCTTATGTATTTGACTCCATGGCCCAGAATTGGCACTGATTTATCTTGTAGCTCAATGCATCTCAGAAACAGTCTTAAATGTAAAATCATTCTTGTTCTTTTGTTTGAACAGTTGTGTCTATCATGTTCTCCTTGCTGATTGGTGAAATTCATTCAATATCTTGCCAATATTGAGTGATACTTTAGGTTTCTCAGCATATTTCTATGAGAACATAATCTATTAAGCAATATCATGTTACTTGTGTGTCTAGATTGTTTGATATTGCTGAAGGGTTACCCCCCTAGGTCTTACAGAGCCTGAAGTGCAGGGGAAATGTGTATCCATTCCATTTCCTGTCAGTTGGCCACTAGGCTTTGTGGTTCTTTATAATGGAGGTTGGCTACCTCTTAGAGAATTGCAAATCCTAGTTGGGTTGCATTTTTTAAACACCAACAGAATGGCGACTCTGCTGGGCAAGGTTCTGAATCTCTAGTTGTAGACGGTTATAGAGTCATATTATTATTTGTCATTCTAAGTTTAGTTCAAAGTTTGAAGGATTTCAACCCTAAAGAAGAATTTGTTGTAGTGAACCTGAACAGTTTTGTAATATGTGGTGCTTTGTTGGTGGAAAGGAACTCGGAAAGAAATTTACATGTGAAAGAACTTCATATTGCTTGAAGTTCAGTCCTCTATGAAAAGAGGTGGTGACTCTGTTGATTGAACCTGTTAAAATTTAAAGATAGTTCCAGATCTACAAACATTTCCAGTCAAGAACAAAAATTTGGAGCTGCAAAATTCCCAGGCATTCTTCACTCTTGGTTTTCAAGAATTTTTTGTATGAAAACCATACTTGAACATCTTAGACAATACTTTGGTTCCCTATTGAGTGATTAGCACTAAATCAGGGAAATAACAGTAATATTTAGTTTGCATACTTCTGAGTTGTAATTTGTAGCCTATGTACTTTGTTGGAGAAGTATGCATGTTTTTTAAATCTGCCCACTAAATAGATCTCATTTGTAAATGCATTTGAATCATGCATTATGGTATTCTAAGATTGTTATGAAAAGTAGAAATAGGGCAAATGAATGATCAACTGTAGAGTTGATATGTAAAATTTGAAAAGGCATATCAAGATGCCTCAATACATGCATCCTGGCATGGTTCCAGATGGAACTGTAGTTTGTGATCAGTCCCAACTAGATTGTCAAAAAGGTTTTAGCACTAGAAGGTACAAAGCTATTAATTTCAGTAACCTTAGTGGTTATCCAAATGACATTCCAGCTAAAATCAGAAATAGGTTACCAAGATTCATTGGTGATAAGGTTGAATCAGCAAACAAACATCTGCAAGAGTTCAGAAATTTGATAGATGATTATGAGATTGATCACGAGGATGTGATCATGAGGTTATTTGTCCAGTCCTTGAGAGGAGATGCAAGAGAATGGTTCTCTTATTTACCAGCCTCCTCCGTTCATTCATGGGAAAAGCTCAAAGCAGTGCTCATGGAACAATTTGGAGAAAGGATTAACCTTGTTTTGATAAGGAAAAAGTTCATGAACATGGAGAAAGAGAAAGATGAGGTAGTCCCATCTTTTAATCTCAGATTTTCAATGATCATAAGAGAGATCCCAGAGAACATAAGGCCAAATGATGTTGAATGTTTGGTTGTGTACTTAGGAGCATTTGACAAAAAGATGAGTTATCTGTTGAGGGATAAAGAGCCTGCAACTTTGCATCAAGCGTATCAGATGGCTATAGATATTGAGAATAATTTGAGATACTCAATGCTAAAAGGACATAGGGTTGTGAGTGTTGATCATCCTAACACACCTCAAGAAAGTAGAACTCATGGAGCAGGTAATAAAAGTGTTTGTCAAGAGAGTAGTGATGTTGCTGCTCCAAATTTTTCATCATCATGATCTGCAGATCCTAATGAACTTCATGTTAAACATCATCAAACTATGGTGTCTCAAAATAAAGGTAGTAGTTATTTGTTTCAAGAAAGTCAGAACATGATACACAAGAATGAAAAGAGTGTATCAAAAAATGCAGACATCTGTTGTATGAATGAGGACACAACTGTAATCAATTTACAATCAACACATGTGCAGATCTTTGCAGTAGTAATGAAGAGGAAAATTCATGGTATGATGAGCAAATGAATATGTATGAAATTTTTTCTTGTAATACCTTGAATAATGAAGGAATAGAAGAGATGAAGGTCATCATTCTAGGTCATGTTTTGGTCAGTGAAGATGATACAATTTCTGATGACATTCTTTCTCAAATAAGTGAACAAGACATTGAAGATGGAAGTGCAAGTGCTCATTCTGAAGAATTTGAGCATGGTATGTATAGTGATAGGTCGTCTTGTGATGAGGATGCTAATGAATGCCAAACTGATTTCTCTTTTGATGATGGTGAAACCTCTTATGAGAATGACTTAGAGGTTTGTTCCTCACACAATGGATATACTGATATGGATACCGATGAAGTCATTTATTCACCAGTGAATGATCAAATTACACTTAAGATAAACTTGGAATGTAGTCCAAGCTTGATATCAATGGAGCTTGTTGATTCTGTCAATAATGAAGAATCTGAGGATGAACATATATGTGTTCAATTTGCTGATCATGAGCATAGTACTGCTGGAAGTGATGAAGATGTTGAAGAGCCTATTTATATTTTTGCCGTCCATGACTGCTTGTATGAAACATAAATGGAAATGTCAGTGGTACATAAGAATGATGATAATATGCATAGTGATGATAAAAGGAATTAAGTTTTGAATAATCAAGTTATGCATAATGACAATCAGATGGATCTAGAATCAACATTACCATCCATAGGTAATGAAAAACAATTTGGTGGACTGTCAGATTGTGTTGAAATTGCAATACTTGTCGATCAATGTGAAGAGAAGCCACATGATGCAAATAGTAATGGGTGTGATGTCAGTCAGTATGACATTAAATATGGATCTTGCCTTAATGATCTGTCTTATCTTAATGGTTTGAAGAATGAAACTGATAACATGTATGAACCTGAGATAGAGAACACTGCTCATGCATCGGAGGTTGATGTTCTTGGCCATGATGTGAATGAGGATAAAAGTACTTTTAGTATTGACAAATCTGATTTTCAGAATCATGAAACACATGATAATGTGTTTGGGTTGTGGTGTTTGGATGAGGACAAGCCAGCCTGTGATGTATTTCAGTTGGAGGAGATACAGATGTATGAACAATTTTTACTCAATACACAAGATGATTGTAGGTTGCTTTTCAGTGATGATGTCTCCTCTGAACTTGATCATGATGAAGGGATTAGTGAGTGTGATAAGACCATATTTTCATGTGATCTTGATCACCAGTTTCAAGTGTTGCTGCCTGATATAAAATCAGAAAATGAAATGATGAACAGTGATGTGGCTTATCTGATTTGGTTGCCATGTGATGATAGAGTGGAACAGGGAACAAGCTTTTACTTGCATAAGGGCAGTTTGATATTGTTGTTTGCAGAGATACAATCACCAGTGTTGTTTTGGTTTGATAGATGCAAGCATGATTTGAGAGAGATCAGCTCTTTTAACAGATTGGTATTTGACAGAGGTAAATGTTGATCCTCATTTTTTCATTTGGTGACCCGGGGTCATCAGATGAAGTTGAAAAATGAAAGTTGAATAGGGGAGCAGTTTGAAGGCACCTATTGAACTCAACTTTTGGTCTACTCTCCAAAGATCTGGAATCTTGCTATGCCCACAGGGGGTATACAGTTGGAGCCAGTATTGGAACTCTCAAATTTTACAAATTTGAGATGCCTATTTCAAATTTTGTTTCTGCACTTTCAGAAGTGCACCTAAACAATTAGTCCTGACAGACCCGCTTTGGAGGATTATAATTTAAAGACTGTTGATTGTCGTGCAAAACCCAGTTGAAGACATATTCAGTTGACCTATGTGAGCAGGCATGTCAAATTTCAGCTTCCCACAATAAGTTCTGACAACATTTCGAAAAGTGAAGCTGGAAGATTTTTTGCACTGTTCTGCTGTTGGCAGACTGTTTGTTTTGCGAAATAGCTTCCTATTTGAGCTTAGTTTTCACAACAAGTTCACTGTCATGTCAAAATGAATGTTGTTCCATATTCCCCATACCTAAGTGAACTCAGATGTCAGTTTGCAGAACTTCATGATCTGATTTGCTATTTTTAGCAGATCGAAACCAAATGCAATTTGTTCTGTTTTGCAGCTGCATTCCTGACAGCCTTTCTGAGAGGCCAACTTCGATCGTCAATAACTTTTGATCAATGTTGATTCAAGCAAATTCTTTTTGCACACATGCTCGGGGTATCTTAATGTTTCACTGTTTCTGATGGAAGCTCGCTAGGGGTTGATTTGCTATTATTGCAAATTAGCAATCAGGTGTGTTCTAATTGGTTCTAAACTACTGTTGTTTCAGAAAATCCTGATTGAGAAACTTCGCCGATTAATATCCGGTTCCTTGTAATTGATTTCTCTGAGCCATCTTTTGTACAGTACTTTTGGGTCAAATGACTATATGCTTGTAAGTTTCTATGTTTTCACAAGGTTGTTTGATCAGTTTCCCAGATTGATGCCTGAGCCTACTTGGCCTATTTTGACCACTTTGCAAAAGTGCTAGAAAACAAATTTTGATGAAGACCCAGTTCGTGTTTTCACTACAGATGATTCAAAGTGCGGTGTCAAGTCAGTTGCGGGTAAAACATGTTTGAAAACGAATTTTTTTTTAGTCGGGCCACTTGGGGCCCGACATGCTTTGCATTGTCATGGCACCATCAAGGTTGAAATATTGTAAATGAGGGTAGCAATTCATCTGTGGTGATTCAAGAATTTATGTACTTACATTTGGTTGTAAAATGAATTACAAAGCATAGGTATAATTGCTTCTATTGTTGCAGACGTGCACCAAGCATGTAAGGTGGAGGATTCATTGTTGTAATTGTGAATGCAAGTAAATGGGGAAGTTGGCGTAGAGAGAGGGGTGAGATGGTTTCATTTAAGATCCCATGGAACGAAGTCATAATACTTTTAGTTTTGCTAAATTATTTAAATAGTTACACATGGTAATAATAAATAAGTGCAGGTTGAAATTGTCAGGTTCCTTTATTATGTTGGCTTGGGGATAATATGTGATGCAGTTAAAATGGATACAAATTCATATATTTTGTGAGTATTGGCATCATTGAATTGGATGTGAAGGTTTCTATGGGTAAAGAAAAGTCCAGAGTAATGAAGGCACATGACAACCACTATTTGAAACCACCTCTCAAATAGAAGACGTTCTATCAGACCAACAATGAAACAGGGGAAAACCCACGCCAGCAGCAAGGGCGTGACCAAACAGAAGGTGAAGAGGCCCGCACAGGTATGGAGGGATTTTTCGAGGAAGCTCACGGCTAGTGAGATGAAGGGCACGATTGGCAAGGTGGAGCAGTGTGTGGGAAACCAGCGAAGACCAAGTGAGGAAGCAGGAAGCCAGTGAATGAAGGGATGGCGCGGCCTAACAGTGGGGAGATTTGCATCATGTAGGAGGAGATAGCCCACACCCAATGGAGAAGGTAGACAGCAAACGCCAGTCAGCAAAGAGCTCGCGACCAAGGAAGGCACGGCCTGGTGGAGGGAGCTCAGGGAAGAGCATGGAGGGCCCACACTGCCAAGCAAAGAGGGATGCAAGCACAGTGGAGACCTGCAGGTGAAGAGGCCCACGCACATCGCACAGCGGGGAGGAAGCTTGCAAGCAATGAGCAAGGAAGTCTACGCATTAGAGATGGTGGGCCTACGCCTAATGAAGGAAAGGTAAAGCCTGTGCACCAAACAGGAGAAGACCACGGATAGGGAGACTTGCACGCCAAGCAACTAGCAAGGGCGTAAGCATGAGGAAGTGGAGCGTGACCTGCAATTGGAGTACACAACGAAGACCAGGTGAGGGCATGGCCTGATAAATGGTAGAGACATCCATCAACGCCTAAGAGGAAGGCACGTGAAATGAGTAGATGGAGACTGAACAGAGAGAGCAACAACATAATCTGCGGCCGGTGAAGGAAGCCTCAGTGGAGGCAATGCAGAAGCAATGGCGGCCATTGCCAGGAGTGAGCACGAGAGCTCAAAAAAGACAAAATTAGGGCATTCTTGAGGACCTCGCGAGGATGATGCTGACAAAGGCCAAAAGCTCACGAGGTGCGTGAGAACATGGGAGGAGCCCGTTTTAGTAAATTTTATTAAAATTTCAAATGGTTGCATTGTGTGTGGTTAAAACGAAGGTGGGTCCCGAGAGAATTTTCAAAGGCATGGGTAAAATTTTAATTATTTACCCATTAGTGCAACCGGGTGAATAAGATATTCACGGGAAAATGATTTTATTAATCATTTTATTCTGCATGAGGTGAATAAATTTATTCACTGTATAAATGGTGAATATTATTTTACTGAAAGGGGTAAATGTTTTAAAATGGGAAATTTAAAAACATTGAGTGAATGGATACAAGTAAGGTGAAATATTTGAATGAAATATCTTATATGTTGGAAATACAATGTGCAATTACAACATCATAAGGTAAGGAAATATTTCAAAGTATTGTTGCAACATAAATAAAAGGCAGAAAATAGATGTACACGGGAGGAGGTTTTTTGAGTAGTTGGATAAAATTTGAAGAATCTCCACATGGGCAGATTTTCTGTTGCTGGGCAATCATGAGCAGATGTTGTTTGAGAGAATGTTTGTTACTGCAGAGGAAGAAGAGAAGATATTATTTTCAGTTGATCAATGGGAATGGAGCTGCCATGTGTCTGCAACAGATTCGAATTTAGGGCTTCTTCTATTTCCTTCTATTCTCTATATCTTCTTTTCTCTTCTCATTGTACAGGGTTCTGAGTTTTGGTATTGGGCTGGGTAGATAGAGGTTTGTTAACTCTGAGTTATTTTGAGTCTAGAAGCTATAATTTTTTATTTTATGAGCAAATACAACCAATTTGTGCAAATAAATCATGAAATGTCTTTGCATTTTCATGAATATCTTCAATTTGTCTCCATACTTGTACAGTTAAATCATATGAATTCAATAATACATAGTATTGTGAGTTTATCATCTCAAATTTCATGAGATTGTGTTATTTGTTTATGGGTCTATTTCAAAGAAATGGTTAAATACTGTGAGCAAATAATAGTGATTTTAAGTGTGCAGGTTGGATTTGATAAGGAGAATTTGATGGATAATAGGAGTGGGATTGTTGGTGTAAGACACTAACAATTGATGCAAAGCATCAACAATTTTAGATCCACTAGTTGAATGCCATTTGCTGATAAAGTTGTCTTATGTATTTGACTCCATGGCCCAAAATTGGCACTGATTTATCTTGCAGCTTAATGCATCTCATAAACAGTCTTAAATGTAAAATCATTCTTGTTCTTTTGTTTGGACAGTTGTGTCTGTCATGTTCTCCTTGCTGATTGGTGAAATTCATTCAATATCTTGCCAATATTGAGTGATACTTTAGGTTTCTCGGCATATTTCTGTGAGAACATAATTTGTTAAGCAATATCCTGTTACTTGTGTGTCTAGATTGTTTGATATTGCTGAAGGGTTACCCCCTAGGTCTTATAGAGCCTGAAGTGCAAGGGAAATGTGTATCCATTCCATTTCCTATCAGTTGGCCACTAGGCTTTGTGGTTCTTTATAATGGAGGTTGGCTACCTCTTAGAGAATTGCAAATCCTAGTTGGGTTGCATTTTTTAAACACCAACAACATGATGGCACAATAGTGCAAGATCAATGAATAAATGCACAATCAAAGATATGATGTGAATAAATAATGCACTTTAATGATATGTTGACATATGGACCACTTACCTTTGATCATGACATAATGACCATCAAGGATATGCAAAATCTAATGAGAAGAGACCAAGTCACCACACTCACCAGTTGATAAAATCATATGTCACCTTAGCATAATAGTGTGGTCTTGAAAAAGGAATGCCAATACAAAGATATTCTATGAAGATACTTTGTGTTGTAAACAAATGGTGACACTTGTCATAATATTACTTGTCCTCCTTTACTTAATCGCATACCCAATAAAGAAACAAAATAATTTGATCCTAGTTGTTGATGCTAACATGTCTTTGGAGCGCATGAGCACAACTTCAAACTAAAGGACACAAGAAAAGTTGCATTGTAAGGGAACAAAAAACTACAATTAAGCTAACATCTACTACATGTTCAATTTCTCATGCCATTCAAGAAGAATTGAAGCATAATCTAGGCCCAGTTTCTATGGATGAAATGTAGAATCACAATGTGCAAGCACAACTTCATGTTTCTATAATTGATGCTAACCTAAGTTGTAAAGATGGAGTGCACTGCAATAATGAAATATCATCTATCATGTGGTAGACCCACAAACCTACCATCGTTGAATCAAAGGATAAAAGGAAGTACACTTTTCAATACAATGTGAGGGCACAAGTATATAGTCCAATATTTAAAGATAAAGTGTGATGCTAAGAATGATTGCGCTATAATCAAAATCCACCACATGGACATGGGCGGGGGCCACTAAAGAACCACAAACTTGCAAGTGGATAATCACATATTCAAATATTTAGAGGTGAGTTTAACTAGTTACATAAGTTGAAGGGGCCAATGAAATAATATAGCCCAATATAGAAGAAAATGACTTAAGTGAATTCAGTGGGTTCAACTAATCAATGCCAAATTAGAACATTAGGGCATGCAAGCATAGGCCAAGGTTTATGGTTTTAGGAACCTGAACATAAGCCTAGGTTATGTTCACAAAAAAAACTAATAAAATGTAGATCATAACAAACTCCACATATATTTCTAACCCATTTACAAAATTTTCAATAATTATTGTGCTTGTTGAATCTTTTTCTAGAGAGATCTTTAGATAATTCATTATTAAGTAGGCAATTTATTTGTAGTGTTAAATTATGCAATGTTTTAGCATGATTCAATTACATAGTTTTCAAGTCAATCTCATTGAATGGCATTTCATAAGAAGTGGTTCACAAGAACCCATATCACATGACCAAGAATGGTCCATTTAGCACTCATCACATGTAAGTGATACTCATAGGAGTGAAGCATCAAAACTTCTTGAGAGGTCACTCATCCCAAGACAACTCTAACTCAAGCACACTCATCCATGGAGTTTTCCTCAATACAAAGTCCATTTAGCTTGCTACACCACTTGCAAAACATTTAACAAGTGTTATGCCTTATGACACATTCATTTTAGAACTCCTTAGCTCATTCATTATCAAATAGCAATGTGTCAAATTATGTGATGTTTTATTGAGATTCAACTTTATAATTATTGATTCAAATACCAATTAGCCATAGTTCATGGTTAATAGTTCACAAGAATCCATCTTTCATGAGCATGAATGTTCTACTTAGTAGTTGTAGACACTGAAAAATGTCCTAAGTCTACGAACACTATTTTTCATATCAATTCCTCCTTCTGTATGCATAATTAAATAATTTTAATTATTTAATTATCTTCTAAGGTCATATTCCTCTATTAATTAAATAAATTTTAATCATTTAATTATTTTATTTTCTCCTTATTCCTCCCTTGATTAATTAAATAAATTTTATTTATTTAATTATGTCACTAATTAATTCTCCTTTCCTCTATAATTAAATAAATTCCAATTTTGGGGCGGGGGACGTAGCTCGATTGGCTAAAGCATCTTGTTGTAGGAAATATGTCACGAGGTCTAATTTCCCCCCAAACCCGTGGTACCAAAGGGCGTGTCACACCAGTGCCACAGATCATGTGAAAAAAGTTTACCAGGTGCACTGTAGTTTATATGGGGACGGATACCTGATTGGTGGAAAAAGTTTACCAGGTGCACTACAGTTTATAGGGGGATGGATACCCGAACGGTGGAAAAAGTTTACTAGGTGCACTGCAGTTTATAGGGGGACGAATACCCGACCGATTCCTATAGTTTAAAAATTAAATAAATTCCAATTTTATTTACTTATTTTCCATTTTTCTACTATAATTAAATAATTATTTAATTATCCATTAGCTTTTTCTTCTATAATAAAATAAATTTTATTTATTTAATTATTTTCCACCTTTCCCTCCAAATATTTTTTCCTTTTCCTCCACTTTTAATTAAATTGTTATTTTAACTAAAAGTCAACCTTTTCCCTTTCTTCTATAATTAAATAATCATTTTTATTTAATTATTCACTTTCCCTCCTAAACTAAATAATTTTATAATTATTTAAATCTTCCTACAACCTCTTTTTATGTGCCAACCTCTTTATCCATGTCATTATTATCTCTTCACATCTCATTCAATTTCCACCCTTGATTGAATTATCTTATAATTCAATCTCAATTGTCCATCCTCATCTAAGTCTTATCCTGGCCCTAATTTGGCCCTAACCCTATTTCATACTACATCTTTCAATCTTGGCCATTGATTGTCATGTCATATTGGCTTTTAATCTTAGCCCTTCATTCCAAATTTGGCTTTCTATAAGAGGCTTATCATTGTCATTTTGAGATCAACATCTTTTATGCTAATGTCTTGCTGCTAGAATCATAAGCAACCACATTCAAATCTTCAACAAGTCAACATACTACATTCAATATTTTGATGTTTGCATTGCATTTGGTTTGATTTGATTTATGTTTTATGCATATTTCTATTATTTTCATTTTGCATGCATACATTTTGGTGAACCCTAACCAATCCTTTCCCTTTCCAATTTAGGGTTTTTTTAGTCTTTACTCCTGGTAAAGATGAATTCCCTAAATTGGCTTAATAAATATCAAAAATGAGATTAAAAACCCTAATGAAACAAAAATTCTCATAATGTGGTTATTGGCGTTTGTCCAAGAGTAAAGACGATGTGGTTATTGGCAATTGATTCTATTCCCTTTCCTCCCCTTGTCCTGTTGCCCACTCCACCTTGTCCCTTTATTTTTGGTTTGGTTCAAGAGAAAATTGAAGACCTAAACAAGCTCAGATCATCAAGTGGATGTGGTGTAATAAGGGTGTATCTTTTTCCCTTTTGATCAAAAAAAATATCACAGTGATCATTTTCTTCACAGTACTATTTTCCAATTCAATGAAGTGAAAATAATTGGGTCTAAGGAGGGATAGGAGAAGGTTAGGCCAGTCTTCTGCTGAAGAAGCAATTCAAAGGTAAAGTTTTTCCTTTGCACACATCTTTTATTTCCTTTTGGCTGATTTGAATAGCAGGTAGCTTTTTTACATTACTTGGGTTTATTTATTTGGGTGTGTTGGTTGATTTGGGTTTATGTTGAATCTCATTCTAAAGTGGGATTGTTCTTGAGGTAGTGGAGAAAGGTATTGTGTAATGACCCGACCCTTTGGTAAAATAAAAAAATTCATGTTTACATCAAAAGAGTAAATAAACGTGTTGACAAGTCATTGCAATATAATTTTTCTTTCCTTTATTGATCATATATGAACAAGATATCATATTAAAATTACAATAAAGATTTAATTTCATTATAATAACTTCACAAGTACAAGTAACGAGAAAATGTACCTTAACTAACATAGCTCCAATGAGCTTTAGAACAAATAGAAGTAAGAAGGTCCAAGAATCCGTCCTTTCAAATCATGGTGCACCAGTAGCTTGATGAGGAGGAGAAGCATCACTCTGGTGCTTTTTCGCCAACCACAAACTTATAGTGTGGTTCCCTACACATCTATCATTTGATAGATGGCCCTCCCTTCAACGAAGAGATTGGTTGGGTAACTGATACTGTAAACCAACTGAGCATAGTGTTGTGTCCTACACAACTAGAACTTGCTATTTCACAACCCCAAACTAGAATGCATAAAGGATCACGATGAATTGACAGTGTAGTCTCAAGAATCATACAGTCTAAGTGGATGTCGTACATTTCACTACTTTGGCCAAAGTTTTCTCATTTAGTGCTTCGAATGAAGGTCATCTATCATATATACACTACTTAGGGCCAATTTGACTTAGGGCTATCTTACACTATGCATAGGTATCTCCTTCAATGGATAGTTAGTCACCCTAGATAACCTACAACATACTAATTTAATAAGTAATTACACAAGATAGGTATATCCTTCAATGGATAGTCAGTCATCCCATATAACCTATCACCATATAATCTACTAGGTAATAACCTACTCAACTAAGTATGTACATAGGATAGGTATATCCTTCACTGGATAGTCAGTCATCCCAGATAACCTATTCTCAAACAATCTACATTCACATAAGTACACTAAACCTCCTCTAAAGGGTAAACACAACTTCCCTAGTTAGCTTAATAACTTAGCTAGTGTACCTTAATGAATCTTTTCATTTACTCATGCCTAATAGATTAATATTTAGGCAACCAACATTCTCCTATTTTGGAGATAGATACAAGCAACAAATGATGCTACTTTTCCTAATTTCAAAGACAACATACAAATCCCTTTTTCAACATAGTAAATATGATTCAAGCAATCCATGATACTTCCATTCCTTTCCCAAAAGACATCAATGCACAAGCAAAAAACACCTCATTCTAATAACATATCAAAACATGAAATTTGCATTGTAGAAGAATATCCCATGCCTGGTTTTTAGTTTTCTCCCAAATGATGATGGCTCAGCCTGCACTCACAACAGTTCCAATACTTCCAGATGATAGACAATACCCTCTCAAAACTCTACTTTCCTCATACATAAATAACTCTAAACAAACTGATAATGGTTTCAATTTGATAGAAGATATGAAACTCTCAGGTGAAATTGATGCACAGACTCAACTTCCTGATCAAATTCGTCTCTCATGAAATGATGATATCACACTTTTACAGAATGAATGCACATATAAGAAATTGAACAGAATAAATGTGTCTGAGTGAGAACAATGACAAGTTAGAACAAAAATAAGTAAGTAATCAAGAAGAATGGGTGGCTATTTATAAAGCTCCCCTACCCATCAAATTCCACTTCTAAAGGCATGTTGAATGGCATAACTGTGTTTTGAAAAGGTCTACTTAGCAAGTGGTGGGTTCACAATTCCCTACTCAACACTTCCAGAGGTGAGTCGACTCAGTTTATTGACAGTAGATTGAAGAATGTTTCAAACTCATATATGATGAAAAGAGAGGAATTGACACCTACAGGCGTCTCCCAAATATGGCACCAATCGTGAAATTTTGGCGGGTGTTTAATCAGAAGAAAAAGTCCATAATTATTTGTAAACACATAGCCTATAATTCAAGCTTCAAGCGACATTAACTAGGTGATTTTGCATCCTTTGTGACCAAGTCACAGTCCTGCGCGTGTGCCATTTCAACGCTTCAATTTATTTTATTTCCAAAAGTTCAAAACTATAGTTTAAATGAAATATTTCTCTTTTCGCAGAGTTGGCATTTATTTCCCTAAGCCAAAGACACAATTTTGATTCATTCCTTTTCACATAGTCGGCTGGTAAATATTCATTCAATTTTTCATAGTAATAAAACTATAGTCGGTTGGTTAAATATTTCCTTCGATTCCCAAAGTTTAATTGCAATATTTGATTAAATAAGAAATAAATCGATTTCCTATTTGGGATCAATATTTGAAAACAATTCGATTTTTCAAATTGAGAGATGATATTTAAATCAATGATTTGATTTCCATTAAATATTAAATATTAAATCATTTAAGGGAAATAATTCGATTTCCAACTATGAGAGTTTAATATTAAAAATATATTATATTATATATATATATATATATATATATATAATAAATAATATACATATATATATTTATTTAAATTGCTTCAAACAATATATATATATGTGTGTGTGTGTGTGTGTGTGTGTGTAATATTTTATAATAATATATATTTATAATATTAATATATATTTACATATATATATGTATATATATATATATTCCATTATAAGCATATCATAAGTCAGTCAACATATCTGATATGTATATATACATATATATGTATATATACATATATATGTATATATACATATATATGTATATGTAAAATTGTCAGGCAATAATAATATAATATTATTAATATTCACATATAATAGGTTGTGTGCATATATACATATATACATATATATACGTCCATATATATTCCTCTATGTGCACGTATATGTAGGTATACCATATTGATGCATTCGTATGAGCATATCCATCTGCCAACATAAGTTTGTCTCGATATGTATATACATATGGATACCTGCATATATTACATACATGTATATTTATGTCCACTTCCTATCCACTTACATTCATTCATGTTACCATCATAATGATTGTAATACAACGAGACAAATAAATAAATAAACATCACTCATAAAACATAAAGAAGTAGACACAACTCCTAATGCCAATATACGAGCTATGGATGACTTATCTAGAACCCACATAACTGACTCAGTTTACTCACTCTACAGTGATGTGTGTGTACACTCAAATAGTTCACATTACCGGTTAACCGACCAAGCTCCTCTCTCGAGTGATATTTCTCCCCCGCTTGGAGGAATGGTTCATGTATCTGCATGACACACGCTTTCGGAAGTCAAATGTTCACAATATAAGTAAAACATCTCAAAATTTAGAATAAGCATTACTCAATAACTTTTCATGTAACATTCATCAATGATAAAGTCAATAGAAGCAACATTAAATGAAACAATCATTAAATGGAAGAACACTCATATTGATAACACGAAACAACATGCTTTATTCATTTTCAAGATTTAGTCATTAGAATCAATTTACCCTATGCAAATAGTAGCTATACAATCAGGGTGTAACATATTGTGTATAAATACCCTTGCTTTATCTCTGGTGTAGGTGGATTGGTGGGGTTTGATTTATTTTTGAGCTCAGCTATGAAGTCCAAGTTATAAATGTCCCATTGTTCTCAAGGGGGTATCATATGCCAAGTTGGTGTGCTCACTTAGCTGGAACCTGAACAGTTAACTTTACCTTTTTATCTACATGCTCAATTGTACAGGGCAATTCACTTTTCCTGTTGTATATGTTGAAGTGAGACTGGTGGGATTTTACCTTGGGCAGGTCTGGGTTGTTCAGCCTACAATTATAAGTCATATATGGGATGTTGGTAGCTTTTAAATATCCCCCGCTGGAGAGTTTCTCTGTAATCAAGCTTTCAATCTGGGCATCCAAAAAATGGCATATGAGCCCTCATCCTCATAATTTCCAAATCAAAATCAATGTAGCCTTTATGTACTGGGTGTTATATTCTAACCAAATGGCTGTTAGTTTAACTCTATAAGGTCATTTTTGCTTTTCTGAATTAAAGCCTTAGTATATCCTGGATAAGTTCCCTATCTTCTTGTGGAGTGTGTTTGTCAACATTGCTTGAAACCCTGCGACCAAAAACCAAATAGGAGAGTTACTTGCCATGGACTTTTGTCTTGTTTTCTTGAAGACTGCGTTAAAGGTCATCACACAGTTGTCAGAAGGGTATCTTTTGAGTCATCAATTTACTCTATCTATAGAGGGCACTGCATAGATATGCATGTAATTTTATCGTAATTAGACATGTTAATTTTCTGGGAAAGTTCGTCTATTGACATTGTTTATTTTGGTGCTTATATTACTAAGGGCCCCTTCCCCCTTCATCATATCATCTGCATTTAGAGCATATTCTTGAATTGTAAAGGACATTGTGCTTAAATATTGCATAGAAAATCTGATGACAGTGTTGCATTTGTGTCAACAAGAGTTGGGATACATCTTTTTTTCATGCAGAAAGCATCTACTCAGCACCAGACATTATGGACAAATGCTTAAAATTTTCACATTAAATTTAAAAACGCATAGGAAGTCATGAGAAGCAAAGCTTTCTATGTAATTTACCAATCTTTCTCTGAAACAGTTCAACCTGTCAAGCTGTTATTTGTGGAATTGATCACTTCGTAAGATCGAAATTCCAACCTCATTCTCATATTTTCTTTTTAATTTCTTTTTCATTTTCTGTATAAGGTGTTGTTATTCATTCGTTTAATTTAAAGTTCTCTTTATTGATATACTGATGCAGATTATTTGTGGTTACTGTTTTATGCAGAATTGTCAAGAAATCCATTGGATGGATTCTCAGCTGGACTTGTGGATGATTCCAATATCTTTGAATGGAACGTAACAATTATTATTGGACCCCCAAATCGAGAATTCTTCTTAGGAAGTCTTAATTGCGTTTTGAGTTTTCCCAACAGCAGGCATTGGATCTTTGTCATGGCTATATGTTTTTAGCTTCTAATGTTGTTGAGTGCAGTGCATATCTCAGAGTTTATATGTGTTCTTTAATGTTAAAGAATACTGCAAAGGTTGGTTTATTATTTACATGGTTGAGATGAATCTGAGAAGTTATAAATAGCCTATAACATTCGACTGTGTTTAAACATTGGTTTCTTTTGCGGGTGTAGTGAAGGTGGATATTCTAATGCAATCATGAGTTTTCCACCCAACTATACAAATAGCCCACCTTCTGTGAGGTTCACATCAAAGATGTGGCATCCTAATGGTTAGATGGTGTTTAATTTTAGTCTTAGATGGATTTTGTTTAGGGATTTGGTAGTCTTAGATGGATTTTGTCATGGAATTCAAGTCTTGCTTTTCCTGTCATTCATTGCAAGTGTTAGTGGGATGTTACATTATATCACCAAATTCATAATTGTATGGGGCTGTCCACAAATAATATTATCATTCCTGACAGACTGTCTTGTATTTGCAGTATATCCAGATGGACGAGTTTGCATATCAATCCTTCATGCACCAGGAGATGATCCAAATGGCCATGAGTTAGCGAGTGAACGGTGGTCACTAGTACACACGGTACATCTTCCTGACTAAAACAATGTATTAGCTAGGTTGAACTTCAGTATATTTAAAGCCTTAAAGGAGGAATTCATTAATACTTTCTTGTAATATGTGTCTAAAAAATGGATGGTAATTGCAGGTAGAAACCATCCTCTTAAGAATCATATCAATGTTATCCAATCCGAATGATGAATCACCAACAAATATTGATGTAGCGGTAAGATATTTGCTTGAATTGATGCAAGCTTGAAAATATGTGTATAATTTCCTCACCAACACTTCTATATTTCCATCTGATCAAACTTGTTATCTTGTTTAGAATCTTGGGAAACTATAGTTAAGGATTTAATGGGATTTTTTCTGCAAAGTGAAAAATAATACTTTTTTCCCATGTCACTGACCCTTGAAATTAAAAGAGGGATAAAAGGATTCTCATGTTTAACCACAGTTACATAAAGTAAGAGGTATGTGAACTTGGAAATGTTACTATTGGAAGCAGGGACATCTACAAGAAATGAGAAAACAATAGGAAAAGGGAAAACAAACTTACAGTAGTATTTTAGTAAGACAATCAGAAAAGAAAGAACTATGAATGACAGAATGGTTATCTCAAGCGATTGGATATGTCCAGTACAGTTGTCATATCACATATGTACTTAACAAGCATGGTTATCTCCTTTGATTTTATATTATTGAATCCAATGAAATCCCATCATCACAAGCTTTTATAGTGTGCATTTTCCAATGAGGAGAACATTAATTGGATGGATTCCAAGTTAATCAAGATTTGTTTTCATAATTCATTATTTTCTAGTTTTTAGTCAGGATAATAGATTAGCCTCCATCTTTTTGTATTTTGTCATTTAAAGTATCATCTAGGTTAACTTTGCATTGAGACTCTCAATTAAAAACGTAGTCATGGAATAGATTCAATATGCAAGCATGACATGCAGATTATCTACATAAAATCTTGGAATCAACAACAAATTACAAGATACAACTCATAATGTTTTCAAACATTCTTGTAGTTGTCTCTTGTTGATCTCATTGAGCTGTAGATTGATCGTATTTTACTTTTTAGTAAGTTGAAGGTCAGATTTCATCTATAAGGGTAGGATTTCAATTCTTTGAGATGCTACATGAGCAAGATATTTTTAAGGGAGAATTCACAAAAATAGGGTTACTGTTTGCTGAATTCATCTCATTCTATTCATACCCCACATTCATTATGCCGTTATTCAACCAATTTTGAATAGTACATTTTTGGTGTAAGATTGATATGGTCATCTTAATTACAATTTTTTCCTTTTTGGGTAAATTACTAAACATTTGTTTTTATTAGTGTGAAAAATTGCACGACAATTCAATACAAATCAAAACGGCTTGATTGCTAATTTCAAGTTATTGAACCAAAACATAGATTGAAGGGAATCTTGTGATGTCAACAAAGGTCACCAAAAGTGCGGTGGTGGTTTGGGAGTGGTAATGGTACTGTAGAAAATTTTAGGATTTGCTAAGTGGATCGATTATGTCTATATATTTGTATATATTATCTATCTATTGAATCTAGAAATTCTAAAATACCTCTTTGAAAATAATCACTATAAAAACTTTATTAATAATCAATGAAAAGCATTATAGAGCATCAACAAGCCAACGCCCAAACCCACAAGAACCAAAAGAACACAAGAAACCAAATCACCCAATATTACTGAAATTTCCATCTTTGGCTAGAATCCCCTCTAAGTCGTGGCGGAGCTCTGGAGAAACCTGACCCAGCTCATCAACCCTCGAACCCTCCATATACTCAGAAGCCTAGCAAGCCAAACAATTAGCAGCTTTGTTCCACTCCCTCGGGATGTGGACGAAAGACGCCATCTCCATCAAAGAACTAACCTCAAAATCTGATGAACCAACCTAGCCAGCTGCCAGTGAACACCCGACATCTTCCCATCCTTAAGCAAATTTATCATGACTTGTGAGTCAGACTCACAAATAACCTTATGCCAACCCAAGGCAAAAGCCAGCTCGAACGCGTATAAGATAGCCAAACCCTCCATAAGATTAATGGGTTGCAGCCCCTCATAAACATAAAAGAAGAAGACAGTCGATCTCGAAGAATCCCTGCCAATCCCCCCCACCCCAGCTGGCCCAGGATTACCACAGGAAGAACCATCAGTGTTGAGCTTCAGAATGCCAATCAGGGGGGGCAACCATCTACCGACCCTATGAACCCTCTGCCACTGGCGTCGATAATTCTTGAGGCCAATAGCAGCCAGAGACGATCCATGGATCCCCAATCTGTCCACCACCACAACATCTCCTTTTTCCAAGGGGAACCCGACTTCACATTTAGTAGCCACCGTTTCCTGAATCATACTCAGAATTCTCTGCCAGACTTGCCGCACATCCAAATTCTCCCCCCGAAAAATCCTTCGATTTCTCTCTAACCAAATCTGCCACAGGATGAAAGTAGGCCTCACAACCCAAACATCCTGCAGAAAAGAGGCCATTGAAGGAGGCCTTCCTAGACTGCTCCAAAAATCAATCAAAGAGGAAGCATGAACACAAGAACTATTCCACACTCCCCACCAGAAATGCCACAACTGAGAAGCAAAGGAGCAGCGAAAGAACAGATGAGACGAATCCTCCTCTCCACCACCGCAAAGAACACACATTGAGGGACCTTGAAAGCCCCGCTTCTGAATATTGTCCCACGTCAAACATCTATTCCAAGCCAAAGTCCAACCAAAACAATTGCACTTTGGCCAGGAGAACTTATTCCACACTTTCTTCCACCATGGCACCTCCACCCCTTCCAACCTATGGGATAACAACACCTAATACCTAGAAGCAACAGAATAAACCCCTTTAGGATTAGGAGACCAAGAGAGAACATTCCCATCCAGGAGAGAACTACAACATCTACCAGAGAGGATATTGTGAAGCTCCACACAGTCTTCATTCAAGCCAACAACAGGCCATTCATCGGGCTGCTTCCATCTCGCCGTCACCAACCGGTCATGGACAGAGAAAGCCATAAAGTCACTCACCCTAGACCAGCCAACCTCAAGAAACCTTTGACTCAGAGTCAACAGATTAGGGAACTTGGAAGTAATGGGAGGAAAACCATCCCAAGAATCAGACTAGAACTGAGCCTTTGATCCCCCCCTGTAGATCCAGAAAAGGCCACTCTTAACAAGCGCTACACCTTTCTTAAGCGTACTCCAGATTATCGATCCCCTCCCCTCCAAGGGGAACCGAGGAATATCCTGCCAATCAACACCAGGAAGGTATTTGTAGGATAAAATCCTAGCCCAAATCTGATCCTGCTCCACGCACCACCTCCAATACAGCTTAGCCGCCAACGCCTCCCCAGTCAAAGGCACCTTCCTTAGCCCAAGACCACCATACTTACAAGGGCTACAAATAGTATCCCAGTTAACAAGGCTCCACTTCAAAGACACCAAGCTACCAGCCCATAGAAATTTCCTGGCTAAAGAGTCTAAATCCTTAACAAACCCCATCGGGGCCACCTGAAGCATACATCTATAAATGGGAAGAGCCTGCACCACAGACTTGAGCAACTGAACACAACTAGCAAAGGACAACCACCTGTGGATCCAATGATTAACTTTCACCCGAAATTTGTCTAAAATATTCTGCCAAGAAGCCTTAGGCAGCTTACCAACAGAGATAGGCATACCAAGATAGGTCAAAGGAAGAACCCCAATTTGAAATCTCAAGATATGGGAAATTCTCCATTGAATGGGCACCAGAGTGTTAAAGAAATAGATAGAGGACTTATCTTCATTAATTCGTTGAACAAAAGCGAAAAGATACACATCCAACACCTTACGCAAGTTGGAAGCTTCCCTAATAGTGGCCATGCCCATCAGAGTCGTGTCGTCCACAAATTGCAGATGAGATTGCGACGGCAAACCACCTCCCCAACACCAACCCTGAATATGTCCCAGATCAACATCCCTTCTGATCAAACGCCCCAAGCCTTCCACCAACAGAGTGAACAAGTATGGAGAAAGGGGGTCTCCTTGTCGTAAACCACAAGAGGTTCCAAAAAGCTCAAAGTTCTCCCCATTGGTTAACATAGAGAAAGAAACCAAAGTAACACAACTCATAACCCACTGGATCCATTCAGGGCCAAACCCAAAAGCACCCAAAATCCAATAGAGAAAAGACCATCGGACATGATCATAAGCCTTAGCCATATCCAACTTGATGAACATCGCCTTGTCTTTTGATCCAGCCATCGAGTGAATAGTTTCTGAAGCAATAACAACCCCATCCAAAATTTTCCTACCTTCCACAAAGCCACTTTGTTCTTCAAAGATCAACATTCTCAACCACTTCTTTAACCTATCAGCAATCAATTTGGAAATAATTTTGTAAATCACGTTGCATAAGGAGATCGGCCGAAATTGACTTAACCTATCTACCCCATCACACTTGGGAATGAGGGCAAGGAAAGTAGCGTTCAAAGCCCGTAACATCTGCTTATTCTTTTGAGACTCCTAAACCACAGCCAGTAGGTCCAACTTAATAATATCCTAGAATTCCTAAAAGAACTCAATCGGGAAGCCATTGGGGCCGGGCGCTTTCCCTTTCTTCATCCGGAAAATAGTTCCCTCCAACTCCTCCAAAGAAATTTCACCCATTAGGTGCTCATTCATTTCCATCGTGACCAAAGAGGGAATACAGGAAAGAACTTGAGCCTCCTCCATCGAGCCTCCTTGCGCATCCTCCCTGAATAAAGATTCAAAATACTGCACCGCTTCATTCGAGATCTCTTGAGATGAAGAGAGTTGTTCACCTCTTTCATTAACTAGAATCGAGATAGAATTACCATGCCTTCTAGCTTTCACCGAGTTAAAGAAGAAAGTAGTGTTTTTATCTCCTTCCTGAAGCCACTCAATTCTGGCCTTTTGCTTCCAAAAACCTTCCTCTCTCAATTCACACTCTTCCAACATCTTTAGGGCCCTACCCTCATCCTGAAGCAAGTCAGTCGTCACTCCCTCTTCCTTGATCACCCTTGTGATACCATCCAATTCAGCCTGAGCACGAGCCTTATCATGGAAAATATTTCCAAAGAACTATTTATTCCAACATTTCAACTGGTATTTGGTAAATTGGAGCAATTTAGCAAAAGTATACATCGCCGTGCCAAAAGATGATCTGGAAATCTTCCACCAATCAGCCATATGGACATGTAAAGATGGGTCTTGCAACCACATGAGTTGAAACTTGAAGGGAGGAGACCGAGGCACCCGAGCAGAAGAAATGACAAGGTTGATAGGCCAATAATCCGAACCCCTCCAATCCAGGATTTCAGAACAAGAGGTCCACATGCCTCCAATCCAAAAGCAAGAGACCAGGAAGCGGTCCAACCTTTCAGCAATGCAATTATCTCCTGTCCTTCGATTGTTCCAAGTGAACCGACCATTTCTAGGCACGATGTCAACCAGATTCAAAGCAGAGATGTTGTCCTGAAGAAGAAGCGTCGAGGGATCCAGCCTTACAATATCTCCTCTCTTCTCAGCCAGCTCAACAATGGCATTGAAGTCTCCAGCCAGAATCCACGGGTGAAGAGGAGCCATGCTACGCACATACCTAATATGGGACCAAAGCAACTGCTTGCCAAGAAGGTCAACAGGTGCATAAATATTAGAGAACAAAACATACTCTCCAATTTCAAACCAAGAGGCCACCATAGAAATGGAAGACCTATAGGACATCCACCAGAGAGGGCGAACCTTCCAAGGGTTCCACAAACAGGCCACTTCCCTAGCTGAACCAAGGGCCCCAATGCACTGGCACCCGCCATTTCCCCATAACTTGGGCATCATACCAACCATACCTTCGACTGATAACTTAGTCTCCTGTAGGAAAAGAACATCAAGAGCATTACTCCTAATCAAATTGCGAACAACTTTTGTCGAGGGCCACTGTTCGAGCCCCTCACATTCCATGATAGCACAATCATTTCAAGGGATTTGAGAAATGAGCGTCCAGAGTCCTAACCGACCCTGACTCCACCAAAATTTCCCCTGTTGACCTGATCTTCTCCAAATCCTTTTTATGACCCAACTTGGAAGATTTCTCCCCCGCCCCTTTTTTAGAGTCCTTTTGATGAAGACCCAAAGAAGAGAGAGACTTGGCACCCCTCCCGGAATCAATACCAGCATTCAGACCCGGGGGAGGCCCATCCCCACCATCCTTCTTCAACTCAGCTACAGGAACCGAGTCCACCATGACACCCATATGAAGGTCAGTGACCATCTCAGAGACACTAACATCATGAGCATTGGGGGTGGCCTCAAATTGGAGACCTGTCTGGCCTGTACTCAAAATTCCCTGATCCAGGTTAACCAAACTCGGATTCACTTCCTGCTGGCTAAGATCATCTAACACCTCAAATCTATTAAAAGTATCTTCATCTTGTCTCTCTTTGAAGGTCCTCTTCTAACCCCTATTCCTGTTACTGTTTTTGACAGGGATGAAACCATCTGCATCAGCCCCAGCACCAGGAATAGGATCCTTCCCCCTATCAGCCATAGGAGGGTTGCGTGGAGGCTAAGAAGATGGGGGCTCCACATGCCTTGCCTTAGGACATCGACGCAACAATTGACCATATTCATGACACAAACGACATCGAAAAGGGAGAGTCTCATAATCCAATTGCTGCACCCAAGAGTGAGAACCCATACACATATCCACAGAATCTGGCAGGGGTTTACCCAAATCAATCTCAACATAGATACGGGCATAAGTCATTACCTTTCTATCCAAAGTTTGTTGCAATGAGCCGACAGGTTTTCCAAGCAAAGATGCTATCAACTGCAAGACATCATCATGACAACATTCCACCGGAAGACGAGGCAACCTGACCCAAACCAAAACTCGATTTGGAAGCTCCTCTGAAGGGTTGAAACCTGCATGCCAGGGTTTGATAAACAACCCCACTTGGTTATGAAAATAGGGACCTCCCTCAAAAACCCTATTCTGATCCGCCATGTAGTTAAAAGTGACCATGAAGTAATTTTTAGCCAACAACATAATGTCCATTTCACCTTCCGGTGACCAGATCCTCCGAGCCCAAGACACCAAAAAGTGAGGAGAAACCCTCATCCCCAAAAATTTGCAATACAAGGAATGCCTGGAATAATATTCAATATCCTCAGCTACCATCTCCGGTGGAATGACCAGTTTGGGTCTCTCTTTACACCGCTCAAGACATCCATTAACTTTAGTGATACGAGGTCCCCCGGACCTGCAAGCACCGTCTTCTGCTGAATCTTGAAAGAAAAGGCTATTTTCAATCATTTTTGTTGCATGCAATGGCGACTTTGATCCAAACACGGACTGAAAGTCCATTCCCACCAGGCCCTACAAAGACTCCCCCACAGGCATTGAAACTCAAGATCCGGCGGCGACCATACAAAACTGACTACCAAGCCTTCCAAACCCCACCCACACAGCTCCACCCTTCAAGAAAACAGGGAATTAGTGAGTCCTTCCCACCACACACCCCAAAGGCCACACTCCCCTAGTAGTTCGAGCCAAGCACGCACAAGCATGCCCCACCACCGAGGCCCCAATAGCATGCACACTGCACAAAACAACAGGGAATCCCCGTGCGCCCAAAATCCCTAACGACAAAACAGTAGTAGGAAGATTGCGGGCCAGCACGCAGGCGACACACAGGAAATGCAAACAGTAAACAACCCCCCCCCCCCCGACAGTAAACAGACCCCACCCTCCACGTGCAAGCACAACACAGTTCGTTTACGGGCTAGGGCGCGGATGCCCTAGCTCAACTTCGGGAAACGCAGGCACGCCATTCATCTCATTTGTAAAATAATCACTATATTTAAGAACAGGTGAAAAATTATAAATATTTGACAAAATATTCAGAAGTTATGGTTGATTTTGGAATTAGAATGAGTCCCTAGTAGGCAAGTCTAGTTACTTTGGAGGACATTGATAAAGTAGGAGAAGCAGGGGCAACACCATTCATAGAGAATTGTCCTCATGGTTGTATCCTTTCAAAAAAATTGTCCTTATTACCAATGTTCCTTGGGGTCTGATACTGTATAATCAAAATGGGAGAACATAGAAATTTCTGAAGAAAATTAAACTATGGTAGCAATAATAATTGTAAAAAAATAGATAATTATGATATTATGTTATTTTTTGTATTTACGACTTATATAAAGTCTTTGAAATATCCTTTTAGAACTATCAATCTATAGAAAAAAAACTTATTATTAACTACTAAATTACTAAAATGACTTTATTTGCATATAAATCTTAATCTTTTTCAAACCACAAAAAATTTATATAGAATCTCACTATTCACTTTTTCATAAAAATCATGAGATCGTAACGTCCCTCTATTACCACCAGCTCAAAATCATTCCCAGCAAATAAATTGCCAAGTGTACATTTCATTATTGTAGGAAAATATATACCATTCCTTAGGCCTGTATCAAGGAATAATAAAGATAAAGATGAGTAGGTACAATATAGATAAGAATGGGTACGTATAGATCCAAACTAGATACAATGAATGGATGAAGTTCATTGGAGGTATTCCATGAGCTAAAGTTCTAAGCACAACACCATATTAGGTTCCTGACACCACTATTGGTGGCCTGGCTACACCTCCTTATAGAGTAGAAAAATTGAACCGATGTTAACATTTGTTGTCTTAGTTAAAGGTTGCAACTGCAATGGAGGGAGGAGAAAAGAGTTATAACTTGAAAATGGTGATGATTCATAAAATCAATGTTCCTCCTCAAAGCACAAGCTTTGTTCGTGAAGTAGGAAAACTAGCATAAGAAACTGTTGGAAATATGTGCCTAAATCTCACTGGCTTGTACCGCTTTGGTCCAGGGGACTTCATGTGTTCAACCTTTTCCTTGTCGCCGAGACTTTGTCCAGTCGGCAGGACTCCTGGTGGTGTTCCAACGATGACCCGACCGGTCTGACCTGGTGACATTTCTTATTGGCTAGCGATCACTATTGGCGGGAGTCTTTGTATTGTTCCACCGATGGGCTGATTCAACGAGGCAATCTCATATCGGCGGGTGACATTTCATGTCCCACCGATATGCCGATATGCATTGAGCGATTGAAGTTGGACCAAGTGGCGAAGAACCTAATCAACAGCTGTGGAGGCTTTGATCTGACGATGTCCGTAGCGTTCCACGCCATCCTGATGCAAGTATCATTGAGAAATTTTTGGCCAAGCGGAATTCCTTGTGTATTCGATGTGTGGCGGTGAGTTAAGTAGTGTGCGCAGCGGAAGGATGGTGGGTCCCAAACATTTATGCTGTGTTGGTGGGCCATGGACACTTGTCAGCGTCTCGAGAGTTCCTTGGGGAATGTAGCGGATGCCACTTGAGATTCCCCGAAGGAGCTCCAACGGCTTACATGTGGCTTGGTGGGACCCGAGTGTGCTCTAAGCGGAGAGCGGAAGCGGTGGACATGTGGCAGCTTCGGAAGCCGGTTCCGGGTGAGCTTAAGGGAATCTTGGAGATTCCCTCCTGGGTGCCCCAGAAATTCCTTGAGCAGCAGTCACGTGGCTTGTGGGATCCGATAAAGCTGGCAGTCGATGTTTTAATGATAACAATTGATTGCCGCCCCAGAATGGTTAGCGATGGAGCTCAGGGAGACTGATCTGTAAGCAGCAGACGAATGGCAATGCAACGCGTGGCAACATCTCATTGGTTGATTTTGCATCATTGTTGCAAATCAATGGCTAGTGACCAAAATCTTGTGTGCGCGTCTCGACGGTTTGATCTGAGTGCGAATTGATTGCAGGGCAGCTTGATGTCAATTGCTAGGGCAGTGCATGCAACCCGAGATGGTGAAGCTTGTCGGTGGGGTATTATGAGACCCTGCTGGCCATTTGGTGGGTATGCGATTTTGACTAGAAGCTGAGAGGTCAACCTGAGGCTGATGGAATGCTAATTGATGTTGAGCCGAAAGGCGAGGCCGGATGTTGATCGATAGTAAACCAAAGCTAAGAAGCCGAAGTTGAAAGCAAAGCAAGCTGATAGAGATTAGATCGAAAGATCGGCAGATCCATGATCGGTGAGCTTGGTCAGAGATCGGAGAGTGTGTGTTCGAATAGTATGCGTAGAGCATTGTAACCACGAACACTAAGACACTCAGAACCTGGGTAGATGTGAACCTGAGGTGGCCGCTAAGCTGTGTCGGCTGAAAGGTTGGTTGTGCAAATGGGCTGAAGAGTTGAAGGGAACCTTCACTGTATGTCTTGTGAAGACATTGTAATAGTGCAAGGTTGTAGATCTATGTTGTTGTCTGTATTTTTCCAAATGAACAAGATGTAACTCCTGTAATGGCTATGAGCCTGATATTGTATTGTAACCGTTTAGTTGCTGAATCATACAATGGCTCTATCTTTTGGAGTGGGTTTTTTTACCCGAAAGGGTTTTTCCCACGTAAATCTATGTGTTCATTTGTATATTTGTTCATGGTGTTGAATTTGGTTTAAGTTTGCATGTGCTTTTCTCAGAAGGATCAATGGGGGAGAACTACTGTGCCTGTTTCCGCTTTATAGCATAGTTGTTAGTGCTTCTGGAGTGATTTAGAAATGAAAGTCACTGAGGCACTACTGGTTTTAGACTTTAAATTTTAAACGTTCTCGTACAGTAACCCCAACAAGTGGTATTAGAGCTGGTTAATGTTAGAGTAAAGGTTTTAACTTAATTATGTTGATTAAGTTACCTTTATTCCCTTCTTAAGATTTCACTTTAGTTTGCATAAAGTGATGTTTAATTATTAAATGTTTTCCTATTAGGATTTCTTTTAGGGTTTGTTTGATCTCCTTCTTAAGGATTGATCTCATTGTATATTCATAATTCTTTTTTGTTCTGATAAGATAATTTCTCCATTTTTTAGAGCTTCAAACCCTAGTTTGTTTTCTCCATCCATTCTCTTTCTTATGACAAGTATCCATTTGCATGTAGGTGTTCTTGGAGTCTGAAGTTGGTTTTGGCAACTTCTACATGGTATCAGAGCTTTCCTATTGCATGCCTATTCTTGTTTGAAGAATTTGGAGCTATTTGGAGCTACAAGGGTTGGATCAGGCATTCACAGTTTTGGGGTTTGTTTTTTTTTATCCAGGGAATCACCTGCAATTTCAAAGCATTTTGAGTCCAAACGGATCTCACCGTTGGATCTGCAGTGGTCCAAAACCCCTAAATTGACTATTCATTCGTCCATTTTGGACAAAGTTGATTTGAGGGGAAAATTTTTTTACCCATACAACCGTCTGTCTGCTTGGTAAAAAAATATATATATTTTTTCTACATTTTCGTCAGAAATTTTTAAAAAAAAAAAATTTGTTGTAAATGTTTTTTTTTATTTTTATTTTTAAAATAAAAAAAAAGAAGCCTTTTAAAGGCTTGCTTAGGCCTATACCGCGTACCTGCACAGGCGGGTAGGTACCCTACGCAAGCTCTGTGCAGGGACCACACCTTCATAAGGTGTGGTGGGGGTGGGCCCACGTGCCTCGCCCACCAAAGTTTTTTTCCAAAAATTTTTTTATTAAAAAAAAATTTCTTTGTAATTTTTTTTATATATTAAAAAAACAATTTTTTATGTAATAAGAACTATTGCGCAAATGCAGTGACGACCGTTTGGCCATCAATTTTAGGCCTGTATTTTTGCTGCGACGACCATATGACTGTCAAATTTAATGCAACATTGGTTTTTTCCCCCTTTGGAGCTATTTTTTCTAGAGGTCATACCTTGGGCATACAATATCGTTTTTTGGCAAACGAGATATTGTCGGAAAGTTGGTTCTGTCAACTTTCTAGTGGTGTGGGTCTCATCGCTTCATTTTTTTGTTGGTGCATTCTACAACTAGTTGAAGTCAAAGGAGCCTTTTTCAGTCCCGAGCTCATAACTTTTGACCCGTTTCTCCATTTTTCGTGATCTCAGCAGCGTTGGAGCCATATTTCAAAGCTCTTCAGTTCCATCCATACAATTTTTCCAGATTTCACTCCAGGTATATTTTATTCAATTTTTTGTGTTTTCACACTCTGGTGAATTACCTGGACATATTTGCTCTTGGGAACTTTTCGTTTGCATGGGATGCTTCATTTTTGGCTATTCTTCATGTATTTCCAGTTTTTTGTCCTTTGTGCGCATTTTGAGCATCATTTGTAAGCAATCTTTTATGTAAATGCACTGAGATAAAGTGCCACACTATTGTACATGTATTTTGGGGATTTTGCACATAAGGTTGTGCCATATTTTGTACTCGCACTGTTTTATAAAGTGCCATGGGGGGTTGTGTAGTGTCTTTGTTTTGCCATCACACCTTTGTCTGGTGAGTGTCCCTCCATGACGACAGTGGATCCATATGATTCTAGCCTCATGCATGTGTGCTTTGTTTTGCACACCACTTTTTTAGTTGTAGGTGCTTTCTTGTGCACTTTCAGATGTTGTTTCTTCTCCTTCATGCACTATGGAGTGTTACACACCATTTTAGTGGATCTATCAGGCTCTTCTAGTTCAACATTATGGGGGGGTATTATACTATTCGTGCTAATGCTTCCTTGGTTTTGCCTTGGAAGGAATCTTCCATTCTCAGTTGATCAGTGTTTTTTCAGACTATTGGTACTTGTGCCATCTGTATCTTCATTCCAGGTGTTTGCCTTTGTTTTCCATCTAATTCGAGTAGTGTCGTTTGGGGCACTCATGTAGATTGTTGTCTTCTTGATCCTGATCATCTTATCTTCAGAGGAGGTTCTTCAGCACCATAGCAGTCATCTTTTGACAGTTGTTTACAGCTTCTTCTGCTTCAGTGATGTTCTTCATGGCTTTCAACTTCTCTTTTTGGAATAGAGTTTTTCCGATGAAGTTTTCTCTATTTCTCCACTTTAGAGAGATTTGGTTGTATTTGGGTACTTGATCTGGCCTAGTTGTCGAGACCCATGTTTGTCTTCTTGCATTGTAGTTACCTTTGCTTTTTTGCATATGTTTGTAGTTGCACTCTTGCTCATCTTAAGGGGGGGTGTTAGAGTAAACGTTTTAATTTAATTATGTTGATTAAATTACCTGTATTCCCTTCTTAAGATTTCACTTTAGTTTGCATAAAGTGACATTTAATAATTATATTAATTATTAAATGTTTTCCTATTAGGGTTTCTTTTAAGGTTTTCTTGATCTCCTTCTTAAGGATTGATCTCATTGTATATTCATAATTCTTTTTTGTTCTGATAAGATAATTTCTTCATTTTTCAAAGCTTCAAACCCTTGTTTGTTTTCTCCATCCATTCTCTTCCTTATGATAGGTATCCATTTGCATGCAGGTGTTCTTGGAGTCTGAAGTTGGTTTTGACAACTTCTACAGTTAAAGATGGTAAAGGCTTGTTTATGATACCAACAAGTGGTATCAGAGCCTTCTCCTAGTTATCAGAGTTTTGGGTATTTCTCCTGCTAGGATTTTTGAGCCTGGCAAGCTTGAGGAAATATGGAGGAATCAACTGATGCTTGATCTTTCTGATGAGTAAGAGTTCTTGCTCTTTTGATTCAACATGCAGCATGAAAGACATAGGAGGTATTGGAGTTGATCATATTGTGGCGATGTAGTTTGAGGCTCCTATTTGGCACCAAATGATCCTGATGCAAGGGGTGTGAGTTTATGCTTATGGTTGTGCTGCAGCAGAGCGTGGTTCATATTGGGTGTTTGTGTGAGAGGCTCCCTGATGGTATGGAGTTTCTTGAGCTATTGTTCTACCATGGAGTATTGTGTTTGTGCGGGGTGTTATGACTTAGCACTGAAGGCGTTTTTTCTATTGCCCTGATTGCTTGAAGGCTATGAAGTTGATCTGGATGGTCTAAAACTTCTTAATAGCCTGGCTCTCTCTCATGCATGTGCATGGTTGTGGTTTTTGGAATTGGTCTGGAGTAGGCCTGGAGTTCCTATTTACCTGTACCTTGTACTCACATGTTTCAGATTCATGTCTTTGGTTCTGAAGGGTTTTTTGTAGATTTTCCTAAAAAGTCTATGATGCATATTCATGTGCGTTCATTGTTCTGGTTAATCGTGATGGTTGTGTGTAGACTCCCGAGTCATCTAGATGTGCAGTGGATATGGATGTGCATGTGTGTTTTGGAAACACGATGGTTTTGCAGGTTTTGTACAGTCAAGTAAAACTTATGGTTTGTGGAGCTACTATTAAACTATTTTCTAAACCCTAGCTTTTGGGGTGTGATTGGATGAGATATTTGGAGTTCAACATGTTTTGGGAGGTGTGATGTCTTCTCTGCATGGGAGTGTTGGTATGTGTTTTTTATTCAGCATTCTTGTGGTGTTTGCTTGTTGGTTTCCTAGACTATGGTGCTTGGGTTGTGGACATGATTGGTGAATCAGATCTGAGCTTCATCTAGTGTTTGAGTCATGTTGTCTACATGGGTTTTCTCTTTGAGATCTCAGTTGTGCAGTTTCTAGTGCAATGATAGATTTGCAAGGTTTTTCACTGGTTGCATCTACGATTTGTGCAATGTTGTGGGTTGTCTTTACCTACATGTTTGTTGTGAGTCGACTCGGAAGTGGACTGTCAATATCCACGAGGTTGCTTCAGTGGTGGTGCAGATCTGTTAGTTGGCCTTGTCTGTGGCCACTTGTGCATTGGTGTAGTTGTTTTGAGATGCGAGGAAGAATGGTGTTTGGGTACCTGGATAGTCGGTTATGGGGACCTATAGCATGTGTATCATGATGTCATGAAAATCTTGATACACTGGTTAGTGTAAGCTTTTGACAGTGATAATGCGGTCTGCGTGGTTCAGAGACCTTGGTACTGCTCGACATTGTTGTCAGATGGACATGTTGTTGTTTGTACCTAGAGGTTTTTGGATCAGTAGATGGTTGGTCATGGTGCTTGGAAAGCTCGGTGCCACATTCAGTGGGAGCTTTAGTAGTGACTATGTATTCATCACTTGGTGGTGAATGATCTTCTTTGATGTTACAAATGTTTCTGGTAGAGCTCTTAGATCCTGTTGTTGCAGAAGAGCTCTTTCGCATTTGCATGGGAACTATTTGAGGATGTGCAGCATCCTAGAGCCATGGAGGATTATAGTGTACCGACACTCTACTGATTCGTTTTCTCACTGAGTTTATAGGTCTGATTTTGTTTCAGTTTAATTTTGTTCTTTTGTGCTTTGAGTTGTTTGCCAATAATGCTAAATGGTACTAAAAACAACATATGCATAAGGGAAACTTTAATAATCCAAGATATTGAAACAACCTTGAATACATTGCTCAATTTAGTGGCCAAATATGTTCTCTTCATACAATAATAAGTTGCATACAACCAATAACTTACAACTTATTTAAAACTAAATACATCTTATACTAGACTTTAACTTACAGCCATGTAACTCTGTGAATAGTGAATTGCTACAGTACCCGCCCCTAAAGAAATGCTGATTTCTTTTGAATGACGAGCTTCTCCCACCAAAATCTCGTATGGTAAGCTTTCTAAGACAAGGGTGCCCCCTTTAGGAATGATTGCAGCCACCAATGAGAGGTGTCTCTTTTTCTTTTGCTGATTAAAACCCTCAAGGAAATGCGGCTGGCTGTAGCTTTCAAAAACAGTCCCAAAATGTCTCAAGAAGTGAACAACTGCTGTGCAAATGCCAATGGAGTCTATGGCTGTCAAGAACACTCAAAAACCAGCTCCAAATAACTTGCAAATAGCAACACAGGTCTCTAACTGAAGCAACAATAACAGATCAACAACTTTAAGGTGGTGTTTCACACCCTTAAGCAGCTCCAAACGAAGAACCAAGCCCCACCAGGCTCACCCACTACAAGAAATAAGGAAACCCTACTCTCCTTCTTCCTCCAAGCAACACTTCAAGTTTCTTCAAGCTAAAATCATTCATCCATGAACAGGGTCGAATTTCTCCTTCTATTTATAAGTTTTTGCATTAAAAAACACTATTCATAAAAGTGAGCACTATTCACTTAAGTTATTTCTTTTTTCACTTTAGTAATGAATAGTAACTGAAAAATATAAAGTGGCCCCTTCCTTTTGAAGACACATGGTCCCTAGGCCAAGGATGGTGAAATAAAAGATGAGTATCATAAATTTAATCCCAAGTATCACACCAAATGCAACAATTCACCATGTCACCATACACCGAAGATCCACACTGCAAATTGATGACCAAGTGCTCATCCACCAAACCCTCTATCCAGAACTATTAGCCTACGAGGGTCAAGAAAATAGGCTAATTCCCCAACTCTGATGCTCATGAAAAAGGGGACATTACAAGGACTCTTGCGAGTCTTTGGTTGAGGTGTTGGTGGTGCTTGACAGGTGATGTTGGTTTAGAGTTTGTTTGCTTTATGTCATGGTATACTCTTGTTTGCGTATTAGAGTTTTGGCATGATGCATTGCTCTTGAGACCTTGGTATGTTCGCCTGAAGCATGGGATCTCCTAAGAGGGATGGTAAGATCATGATGTCATGATAAGTTCTTGATTCCTAGGTTTGGAGCTTTGACAGTGGTCTGGAGTTTCTTTGTGTTTTGAGTGCATTTGTCATGTGCTTGAGAACTTCATGTTCGTTGCAGTAATGCAGATTGAAGTTTAGCATGAGATGATCGGTTGCTGGTGCTCATGGATACATGGAGAAATAGGTGAGGCTGTTGTTACTGTTTACAGTTGAAAGTCCGAGTAGCCTACACCTTGGTTGAATGCGAGTTCAACAGAGACCGATAAAGAGATTGTTCTTGGATAAGTCATGGTGGCTGTTATATCTTGGAGGAGCATCTTTTTCCCTTTGGTATTCTCAACAGTGAAGTTCTTTTGAGAGGTATTTGCCCATTATATCTTTCAGATGTGTTTTTTATGCTTGCTTTCATGATATGGATCTTGATTTGTTGTTTAAGTTTCTGGAGGATCCATAGTGAAAGGTGGATAGCATAGTTTATCTCCTGGTGCTTTTGAGAATTGGTAGGAGATAATAATATGGGCTGGTTTGATCTTCTTTGAGAGGCTTCCCTTTGGGATGTGAAGGAGGTCATACTGGACACAGCTAGCATTTAGAAGTGTGTGTAGAAGGGCATGTTTGGTTTGCAGGTTTGCATATCATTGTGGATGTTCCTTGGTACTGCATGGTTATGTTCTTCTATGTGTCATGATTGGTGGACTTGGTATGCCTGGATCACTTGTGATGGTGCCTTATTTGTTCGGATGCTAACAAAGAGACGCGTTGAATGCGCTCATTCCAGTTCTTTGCATTCATCTAGACATCGCCCATGTAGTGGGAGCTCCTGGATGTGTTTGGTCTTCTTGACTGGTTGGCACATGGTGCTTGTATTCTGCAGTTGATGGGTGGATATGTGATGGAATGAGTTTACTGATGTGCTTACCTTGGAGGTATGGGTGATTGGTGGATTAGCATGAGCTGTGTGTGCTATTTTCAGTTGTGTGGGTTTTGATCAGTTGGATGGGGGTAGTCAGTTTTCTGGTTATTGTTCTAACTGGTGGTTTATCTTGTTTTGGAGAATGACTTCACATTTGTGTTCACAATCAGAGAACTTTGAAGTTGTTGCATTGTTGCTTCTATATGGCTGGTGAGCACAGTGGAGTGGTGGCAGTCTGATCCCTTTGTCGTCTGAAGGATCCGATGCTTGTGTTCTAGAGACTGATGCAATTTCGCCTTGTCTTGTTCTTTTTTCCTGTGAAGGATGGTTGGAATTGTTGCCTGTGTTGGTGGACATCTCGGATGTCATTGTAGGTGTCTTGTTCGGAGCGCGAAAGCATGGTGGAGAGATTCTTTGTGTTCGGGTTCTGGAGGAAGCCAGCAAGTCTTCATCAAGTGGGAGATTGTTGGAAATATGTGCCTCAATCTCGCTGGCTTGTACCGCTTTGATCCAGGGGACTTCATGTGCTCAACCTTTTCCTTGTCGATGAGACTCTGTCTGGTTGGCGAGACTCTTGGTGGTGTTCCAGCGACAGCCCGACGGGTCTGGCCTGGCGGCATTTCTTATCAGTTGACGATCGCTATCGGCGGGAGTCTTTGTGTTGTTCCACTGATGGGCCAATGCAGCAAGGCAATCTCATATCAGTGGGTAACATTTCATGTCCCACTGATATGCCGATATGCATTGAGCGATTGAAGTTGGACCAAGTGGCGAAGAACTTTATCGACGGTTGTGGAGGCTTTGATCCGACGATGTCCATAGCATTCCGCGCCATCCTGATGCAAGTACCACTGAGAACTTTTTGGCTTAGCGGAATTGCTTGTGCGGTCAACGCGTGGCGGTGAGTTAAGCAATGTGCGTAGCGGAAGGATGGTGGGTCCCGAGCATTTATGTTGTATTGTTGGGCCGTGGACACTTTTCAGCATCTCAGGAGTCTCTTGGAGAATATAGCAGATGCCGCTTGAGATTCCCCGAAGGAGCTCCAACGGCTTACATGTGGCTCGGTGGGACCCAAGTGTGCTCTAAGAGGAGAGCGGAAGCAGTGGACACATGGCACCTTCGGAAGCCAGTTCCGGGTGGGCTCAAGGGAATCTTGGAGATTCCCTCCTGGGTGCACCAGAACTTCCTTGAGCAGCGGTCTCGTGGCTTGTGGGACCTGATAAAGCTAGCGGTCAGTGTTTTAATGATAGTGGTTGATTGCTGCCTCAGAATGGTTAGTGATGAGCTCAGGGTGACTGATCTGCAAGCGATGAATGAATGGTAGTGCGACACGTGGTGAAATCTCATTGGTTGATTTTGCATTGTTGTTGCAAATCAATGGCTAGTGATCGAAAGCTTGTGCGCACGTATCGAGGGTTTGATCTAAGTGTGAATTGATTGCACGATGGCTCGATGTCAGCTACTAGGGCAGTGCACGCAACCTGAGATGGTAAAGCTTGTCGGTGGGGTATTATGAGACCCTGATGGCTATTTGGTGGGTATGTGATTTTGACCGGAAGCTGAGAGGTCGGCCTAAGGCCGATGGAATGCCGATTGATGCTGAGCCAGAAGGCGAGGCCAGATATTGATCGATAGTAAGCCAAAGTTGAAAGTAGAGCAAGCTGATAGAGATTAGATCGAAAGATCGAATGATCGACAGATCGGAAAATCCATGATCGGTGAGCTTGGTCAGAGATTGGAGAGTGTGTGTTCGAGTGGTATGTGCAGAGCATTGTAACTATGAACACTGAGACACTCAGAACCTAGGAAGATGTGAACCTGAGGTGGTTGCTAGGCTGTGTCGGCTGAAAGGTTGGTTGTGCAAATGGGCTAAAGAGCTGAAGGGAACTTTCATTGTATGTCTTGTGAAGACATTGTAATAGTGCAAGGTTGCAGATCTATGTTGTTGCCTGTATTTTTCCAGATGAACAAGATGTAACTCCTGTAATGGCTATGAGTCTGATATTGCATTGTAACCATTTAGTTGCTGAATAATACAATGGCTCTATCTTTTGGAGTGTGGGGTTTTTTACCCGAAAGGGTTTTCTCCATGTACATCTGTGTGTTCATTTGTTTGTCTATTCATAGTGTTGAATCTGGTTTAAGTTTGCATGTGCTTTTCTCAGAAGGATCAATGGGGGAGAACTATTGTGCCTATTTCTGCTTTATGGTATAGTTGTTAGTGCTTCTGGAGTGATTTAGAAATGAAAGTCACTGAGGCACTACTGGTTTTAGACTTTAAATCTGAAACGTTCTCGTACGGTAACCCCAACAAAAACTTTGTTTCTTGATGATCCATTCAAGCAGTTCAAAAATCAACCAAAGGAACATAAGTGCATTCTTGCCCTACAATATGTGTTTCCAATCTTGGATTGGGCACCCAAATATTCATTTGGGTTGTTCAAGTCAGATCTTATATTAGGAATCACTATTGCCAACATTTCCATTCCATAAGTAATATCAGAAAATTATCATATGTTGAAATCAGTGTTATTTTGGCTTGATTTTATTTTGGGCATGATAATTATAAATGGTTATGATTTTTGACGTAGGGAATAATGTCAAAATCCCAATTAAATGCAAATGTAGAAATTACTCAAATGTAATAGATGAGTAACCACACCAATCACTTAAGGATCTGAAAACTAATTAATTTAATTAGTTGATCCCAGTCTGAAGATTCAAGGTGATATAATGATATTGAATGGTATAAATTGCTCCTCTAAATCTGATGATTACTGCAGCAAAGCCTTGCAGTATCAATCTCAGTTCATGGGATTCTCTTTCCTTTAATATCAGAATTATGTGCCTTCAGTCCCCTTGAAGTTCGTCGCCTTTGTATGCTTGAATTTTTGACTCATTCTCCCTGATCGAGCTCCTTATGTGTTCTTTCCTCATCCTATATCTCAGTGCTAGGTGATTGATATCCACTTCCTATGTGGGTGCCTTGATCTCTCTATTCTCTTCTTGTCTGATTGATCTTTGTGCTGATCGCGTCACTTTATTGATGAAATTTTGAACTATCTTCGGCCTTTGTTGCTGTGCTATTTCTGGATTGCTTTTGATATGCACCTCTTATTCTTCACTTCGTATTTTCACCACTTCCCTCTTGACTCGTGATTCTCTATTATGATCCTTCCTCCTCATCGACTAAGGCTAGATATAGCCGGGTCAATAGACATGTTCCTTTAAGTGTCCTTTCCAAAGATGCGTCTGATCCTTCACTAATCGTGTCCCTTCATCACTTTCATTAAACTTGTATTTGTCTTTATTTTGTGTCTGATTGGCTGTATTAAAGATTGATTAGTATAATATATAAGAAATGGGTTTGTCTATACAATTGTATTTAAATATATGCCTATATATGTGTATATATAATTATATATATGTAGATCTTTAATCTATTAAAAAATGTAAGTGTATTAGATAAAAATTGAAAGTGTATTAGATCATATACTTATCTTTGATTGCTTCTATATGTTGGGGAGATCACAAATAAGTTATGCAAAGCTTGCCAACTTGCCTCTATTGATGGGATTATATGAGTAGTAATATAAATGTTTTATTTGGTGACTTTTAGTTGGAGAAAATACCTGTTGTGACCTTTTCACACATTGCCCCATTCAAATGGGGACCCCCAAATTTTGCTCCTTTCTTGGCCCTTTGGCTTTTGTTTTGCATCTCTCTCTCTCTCTGATTTTTTGTCCTTCCAGGGATGTCCCCATTCTTTGATCTAATTTGGAATTTTGGCTGTCTGTGAAATTAGGGTTTTCATTCTTCAGGCCAGTTTGAAGTTAAATTGAGTTGGTAAATTGACATCTGAACATAGCAGTACAGTCAGAAGGTTCAAGGTGGGATCCCACTGAAATTTCGCTGAAATCTGACAACTTACTATTTTTAGTAAGTACCTAAAATGAGGTCTTTTCCTTAGGATTTCAAGATTCTGACTACTCCAACACATCCAAGTAGCTTCGGAGTGACTACATGAGAAATTTGAACAGATTCAGACAACTGGCTATTTTTAGCAGTTCCGGCTTCAGGAGCCATTTTCAGGATTTTCACATATGATTTTCAAATGCATGTTTGGGGAATGTTTCTAGGTCTCTCGAGATCTTCGCGATGGTATAACATGCAAATCGAGATGGTGAATTTCAATAGTATAGCCTTCCGAGGCTATTTTTAGGGTTTGCATGCAGAGATTTTCAGCGCCTGTCTGGATATTCCTCATGGGTTTTTCGAGAGCTTTGCAGTGGTGTGACATGCAAGCAGAGTTGATCAGTTTTCAGGGACTTACTATTTTTAGCCAGTGCCCGCATGTCGACCGGTTTTCTGGGTTTTTTTGGGTTTTTTGAGATCCCATGGGCACTGTGACATGCAAACTCATCCGACACCAGATTGACCACTTTCCAATCACTTACTATAAATAGCAGTTTCACTCCGGCAGCCACCCGACACTTTAGTATCACAAATAGAGCAACATGCAATAGAAACGAGGTCAAACGGAGACCGTTCAAGGCACATGCAAGTTAGATTAGGGTTTCCTACTTCGGTGCCTAAAAAGTAGGGTAAAAGGCCAGAATTTTGAAAAACAAAGATATCCCATCACGATCAGCATCCTTCTGGCAATCTACTGGTGAAATTTGGGCGTAATCCGGGCACTTACTATTTATAGTAAGTCGCCTCTAGAACACGGCTATAAATAGCATGTTTGCGCCAGAGGCAGGTGTGAACAGGACACTTAGGTCATCAAGATCCGGTGGGACAAATTTCGGGTCAAACGGAGCTGCAGAAGTCAATCAATTCTAGGGTTTGCTAAAAATAGCAGATGAGCTTGGGCAACAGGTATAAACAAGCTGGCGAGGTCACAAGAAGCACAACACACCAACTTCAGCTTCAGAACAAATAAAAGGCCACAAAAGTCTCACTTCTCCAAAAAATTACTAAGAATGGAATCTGGCAGGAGGATATGGAAAATGCGCCCTCATGAAGAAAGCTTGATGAAATTCTCTAAGTATTGAGAAAGTTCCCTCACATACAGTGAGATGCGCCCAGGGTATGAGGAGGTTGTCTAAAATTTCTAAGGCATTGAAGATTTCCTTCACCACCTCTCAAATGCACCCTCAAGAGTTGAAAATGGAAGTAGCCTATGCTATTTAAGCCCAAAGTTCCTTGAGCATGGGTGAAATGCGCCCAGCTTGGAGGAGTTGATGAAAATGTTTCTAAGTGTTGAAAAATTCCTCCTCCACCCCCTAAATGTGCCCAGCTTGTGGAAGGCCTCAAAATAAATTTTCTAAGGCATCAATGTGGCACCACCACCCTTCAAATGCGCCCTTAGTAGAAGATGAGGCTTAGAAAAGTTTCTAAGTATAAAAAGTTCCTCCTCCCCATGTGAAATGTGCCCAAGGCTGCAAGGATATTGAAATTTTTCTAAGGCAAGAAAGTGCCTCCTCCCTACCTCATATGTGCCCACAAGGAATGAAGTGCAAGGTAAAGGTTTCAAGGCGTGGGAAAAGGAAGCAAGGAGCCGCATATGCGCCCAGCTAGCAAAAGGTGGAGAGGGTATAAAATAAAAATGTCTGAGTGTGAGAAATTCCTCCTCACACCCCTAAATGCACTCAAGGAAGAAAAAGGTCTAAGTATGGAAGATGAAAGCACCAAGGGTAAAATGCGCCCAAGGTAAGTTGAGGTGTTTGAAATATTTCTAAGGCAAGAAAACAAAAGTAGCAAGGGTGAAATGCGCCTTTAGCATGGAGGATGTTTAAAAAAGTTTCTAAGTACGAAATGAAAGCCCACTCCCTTGAATGCGCCCTTGAGAAGAGGAGGTTGTTGGCAAAAAAAATTATAAGTTATAAAGTGAGAGTTGCCCCCTCTAAATGCGCCCATCATGAGCAAGGGTGAATAAAAATTTTCTAAGGCAAAGATAGAAGTCTCCCCTTCAAAATGCACCCAAGTTAATGATACCAAGCAAAAGATGTTAAGGCGTGAGAAACTAAAGCTTGCCTGGCTAAATGTGCCCAAGCAAGGAACATGACTTGAAAGTATTTCTAAGTCATAAAATGAAAGAAGCCTACCTCAAATGCGCCAAAGGAGGTGAAGGAATAGTGAAAGCCTTGAGGAAATTGTCTAAGGTGTGGTAAATAGAAGTTGAGAGGGCTAAATGCGCCCACCTTGAGTGAATGTTTGAAAAATTTCCAAGGCATAAACATGAAAGTGCAAGATGCTAAATGCGCCCAAGGTTGCTGAAAGGACAAAAATGTCTAAGGCATTACATTGAAAATATAAGCTGATACATGAAAATGAGCCCTTCATGGGTAAATTGGCAAAGTTTTAAAAAAAAATTCTCTAAGGCATTTCTAAGGCAAAGTGAGAAATACGCCTAAGGAGGGAGGTATTGTTAAAATCTCCAGAGATAAGATCAAATGCACCTGGGAACAAGGAAAATGCTTCAGGAAAACTAGGGAAAATGCTAAGGCATGAAAATGAAGACTGTAGGTGTGAGGTGCGCCCAAGATTGAAAATGAATAAAGCTTAGTAATTTTTATTATTTTTCAAAAATAATAAAAATAAAACTTACCCCTTCATTTGGACACACATGAAAATGATGATTTTTGAGGGGAAATTTCTTCTGGGTATTAGACATTTCCCACTAGGAGATGATTTAAATCTTTTCCATACCTTGCTCATGTTGTTTCGATGAAGATTTTAGCCTGACACCCGTTTAACAAACTTCCTAAGGCTCAGAGGGATAAATTTTCTAAGGCATGGAAAAGGAAAGCATAGTGGGTCAAATGCATTCAAGCTCAAGACGAGTGGAATTTTATCCAAGTCATCAAGCTCCTAAAGGAAGGTGGACAAGGCAAGTGAATGAAATTGCCAAGGCAGGAGGATGAAAATAATAAGATGGCATGTGCCCCAACACACAATGTGCCCATGATGAAAGTTTGCTAGGAAAGTGATGAATTTTATCAGATCTAGAGGTCAAGCAGACCTTGAAAGTCAGAACATGGGAATTGGGTAAGTAAAGTGAATTTATATTATAAATGTTCTAATGCTCTTCTTTTTGTTTTGCAGGACGAACACCAGAGCCAGAGCATGGATACTTGAGGTGATGAAGGTGGACAATGATACAACTTTGGAAAAGGAAATGGTAGTGAAGATTTGGCTAAGGCATTAAGAACGTGATGACAAGTAAGCTGAAGAAATATGAAAGTTACAAGGAAGAAGTGCGTCCAGGAATTAAAGTAACAGGAGGGACGAATGGGAGGAATTCCTTGCTCATCACTTTAATATCAACCACGTACTCGCCTCTCCTCCTAACGCAATAGAATTGGCAGAGAAGAACAGTGGGAACACGTTTCTGGATGAGAATCTTCTAGAAGAAGATAGTGGGCATTAATTGCAGATAATGGTTCCTACAGAGGAGTGGAGAATATTCTATGCATTCATTGCCCCACTCCTCTCTGTGGTGGTTTTTAGGATAGAAACCCTAATTAGGGCATGCGTGGCTCAATCTGAGCCCTTTATTGTAATTCAATCTAAGTCGTTCGTTGGACTGGGCCAACTATAAAAGGGGCATCCCCCCTCATTTGTAACTAAGTAGATATTAGATCAAGAAGTCAGAGAAGATAGAAGTTAGAATAGATAGAGTTAGCTTAGAGGATAGCTTAGTTTGAAAAGGAAGGAAAACTTTCCCTTTGAAAGTTTTGTAAATGGTTGTTGTGAACACTTTTCATAATACAAAGAGTTTCATTGCTTGGTGATTTCTTCTTTTGTTATGAGTATCTAGCAAGGCCCTTTCATCTTTCCGATTCAAGTAGATTGAGTAGATTAGACTTTATTTTATGCAAGTAGTTGTTAATTGTGGAGTGTGGCATTTTAGTTTGAGCATATCTTCTTTCATCCATACCACTAGTGGGCTTGCTGATGGTAAGTTCGCCTTGCATGGTCAACTGGAGTATTGGCACTTAACTTCGATTGTGGCTCATATGTCCATATGCATCGTTGTGATGGTATGTACATGTCGTGTCATAATTTGAACACCTTTCTCATCCTTTGAAGATTGCACCAACTTTGTCAGAGTTGTGCGAAGGGAGACCAAGCAAAGTCTGGTTTGAATATTGTTTAAGTCAATCCTCGTCCTCCACCCTTTAGGAGTAGATGGTAGCATCTCTAATCCTTATATCCTTTTACATTCAGCATTATCCGGTTAGTTTAAAAACCCGAGCTTCATTGAAAAATCTCTCAAAATTTGAAAATCCTTTCTTCTGAATGAGCAACTCGCGTAAGTCCCCTTGGAATACCCAACATATTCACATCAGCCAACTGAGTCTATTCGCGATAAAAGGAACCTTGGAGTTGAACACACAAACTTTCATGCAATCTTAGCATGCAAAATACTTTGATCAAGAGAGAATAGAGTGACCGTTGGACATTTTATTCTGTGTTGGTGTGGTCATAAAACACACGTCAACAATACCCTTATGGAAATATCCTTCAAACCATGTCACTTGATTGCTCTATTATATTTAAATGGTCAACACTAAAAGTAAGTTTTCTTTTACTATTATGAGTGAATATTTAAGTATTTATGGAATAGAATGCCAAGAAAGGAACATAGGAGCTATAGATCGCCACAATGTAATATAAAATTTACATGATTTCTTTTAGCATAGATTACATATGCCTTGATTGCTACTTCATTTTAGGATATTCAAATCTTTATTGGATGTTTCTGGTAATTTGATCTTGCAGGATCACAACCTTCCATCTACAATTTGTTCTAAAATTGGCAGAGATGTTCTTTATTTATATTTTAGATGATGGGTAGATGGTATAAGTTAACTAATTATTAGATTTGTAGTATATTATAACATTAAAGTGGAGCACTAGGTGAGGGTGAAACTATAAAATATATATTAATTTAAGCTTGATTACTAATATTTAAACTTGATTATTGTAGAACATAGGGCTATAGCAGATTAAGTTGTTTTTGGGTATTTGAGGTGTTATGTTGCATTTTTTTTTGGAAATAAGAATAGGGTTCTATTATGCCTTGCATAACCACCCCATCTTTTGCCTTGGTCAAAATGGGTCCCCCTTTGTTATTTTTGTACTTAGTTGTTTTTGAAACAAAGTTTGGAGTCTAGTTTTGCCAATACTTTGTTTTTCTTTGGTTTCTCTGTTAGTATCGGAATCGGAACAGAATCGGGTTCTGAAAGTTCTTTTGAGGTTTGTTTTTGGTTCTATCCCGATAGTCTTTTCTTTGCCTTTGTTTTGGTCTTTAGTGGAAGCGGAGCTAGAGTGGGAATTAGGATGGTTGTTATCAAGATTTGCAAAATCACAATTTATTCTGATCCCTCCTTCGCTATTTTTATTTTTGCTTAGTCTTGGTCTTTGTATTTTTTTTTATTAGGTCGGTCTTTTGCTTTACTTTTTGGTTTTTACTTTTGTTTTGTTTTTAGTTGTCGGACCCGGAGCTGGAATGGGAATGGGGTTTAGAAATTTTATAAACTTGAGATTCCGTTTCCATTTTAGTTCCGCCCCCGCCACTTTTTGTCGTTGAATTTTTGATTGAAGTCGCACTGTTGTGAAGTGTTGGTTCACTTTCAGTTCCGACTCCGCATTTACTGCGCTTTAATGCATTAATGATGGTTGCCAGTGTAGGTAGAAATTCACATATTTACCTTTATTAAGGGTTAAATCGACCATTATTGTTATTGTTAAAGATCTTAGAGCATGAAAGAGCAGTAGCAGAGTTTGTTTGAGCAAATTGATTGAGATAGAGAAGGGATATTGTGTGCGAATCAATTCAGAAAGTTAGCTCGGGTTTGTTTGCATTTGAGGTAGGTTTCTTATCTTTGTTGTTCGTTTCGTTTACTGTTGTGTGTTTTATATATATGTTTGCCCATGCTTTGAATCGCATGGTTGTTATCGTTTCGTTTTAAACGTTTTGTGATTCTTGGCGTGTTGGTTTGAATGGGTCTTTTATATTGTTGTTCGGTTGGTTTCTTTGTTTCTATTTGTTTTTATTGTCATTTCTTTCTGTTTCTAGGGCACCGCCGCTTTCACGTCTTAATCGTGATTGCGTCGTATTTGTTTTTGGTTTGCAGTAGATTAGATTAGATTAAGGGTTTTTAATGGCGTTTGTTAAAATTAGAAATCTACAGTGAGGTAGATTAGAGATTTTACAATGAGTTAGGGTAGATTAGATTTATTGTTTAATTAGGGTTTCGTTGTCTTGTAAAATGGCAAGGTTTAAAACTTGTGCCCTATTTTTTTTATCGGGTTTGTTAGATTAGGGTTTCATTGGTCTCTGTAATCACTTTAAATAAGATTTAAATAATGGCCCTAAAATGCAATTGTTCACCATGGTCATATGAGTGTAGAATTTTAAAGCTCCTTTTCCATTTTATAGCAAACTAGGTTTTAATCATGAAGTTGTGTTGAAAATGAATAAAGTATTTGATGACATCATGATTAATTTAGGCGGAGGCGGGATCGGAATAGATTATGGACCTAAGAGTTTTGTTTTACAAAAGTCATTGATTCCATTTCTATCCCATTTACGATTCCGAGTTCTAAAAGGTTTCTTTGAAGTATATGATAACATAGGCGGAGGCGGGATCAAAACTGATCTTGAACTTAAGAATTTTGTTTTGCGAAAGTTATTGATTCCATGTTTCATCCTGTTTTCGGCTCTGTGTATAATGGGAAAGTCTTTCTTCAAAGTAACGATGACCAAATTGGAGGCGGAGGCGGAGTGGAAATAGAATATGGAAAAAATGAAAATTCGAAGAAAACCAAATCCGTTTTTCATTCCGATCCCGGTTCCGATAACCTCCACGACTCTGACTCCAAGCCCATTTATTAGGTGAAGTTTCTATAACGGTTTTTGCTCTGAGTCCGCCAGTGTTGTAAAAGAGATTGTTTTGAGCTTCTGTCTAGTTTCGACTTTGATGTATGTGTAACAGGTATGTTTTAAAAGCATGTTTTATGATGATATCTAAAGATCTAATTAGAGGTTTGCTTGCAGGAAAATTGAAAGATGTCAGGAACATTAGGAGAGGCTGCTTGAAGGAATCAACCAGCTGGAACATCAAAGACAACACCAAAAATAAAGAAAGTGAAACCAGAACAACTACCTTATACATTGAGGTATGATCATAGGAATCCGATGGTGAAAGTGAGCAAGGTGGAATCAGACTGGTCAGATATCATAGATACTAATCTGCGCCAGTATAGCTTTGAAGAATTACATGAAGAGACCTTTGCAGAATGAGCAAACTTGATAGGGAGAACATAAAGGATTGTTGACTCCGGTCTTGCACATATCACTATGTTTCCTTTATCAGTCTAGTGTCTAGAGTTGATATTGATAGTAGCCAGTACTTACAATCCTGCTACAAGATTATGCATGGATTCAAAAAATAATGTGATTATAGATCTTACTCCACAAATGTTCCAAAGTATATTTAATATTCCTGATCCCAAGAACTTGGTGCAGCTAACTGAAGTAGAGGCATTGGAGAAATATAGTAAGCATAAAGACTCTAATAAGTCTCACTTAAACAAAAAATGGTTAAGCACAGAGAAGAAATCTTTAAGCAAGCTTGTAGACCAGCCAAAGAGGGCACATTTCAAGAAGAAGGTATCTGACTTAATATTAATGTTGTCCAGAGTGTTTGGGAAGAGGGATGCCTTCCACTTCAAGGAATGGATGTTTCATTTCATTCAAGTAATCTTTCAGGGTGATTACCAGTTTGATTGGTCAATGATTGGTCAATGATTGTTTCCGATGCCATACATGATCAGCTCACAAGGGTTAGACAGACTAAATCTTTCTTCATGACTTCTTATGTGGTTTATGATTCTGCAAGATTGGGGATTTTCCCAAGATTAAACAGAGTAGGTATAATAGGAGCCTTGGATGGGTAGAAGAAGGTATGGGAACATTATGATTAGTTATCCCTTCAAGTTGCTGAGACTCATTTCAGAAGATTCAATGATGCATTTTTATATATGGTCATCAATTGGTTGAGTGGAGATGCAGGATACAGGTTAAGTCAAGAAGCTATGGCTTTTATTGCTGAATGGGGAAGTTGGTATATCCAATACTCCAAATTTACATACTTCAGGTTATTTGGTTTTGAAGGCCATCCACATTTACTTCCAAGATGCTACAGTAACAAAATGGTGCTTATGGAGTTTGTGTATCAGGCCATTGGAGGTAATGCTAGGTTTAGGATCAAGCACAAAACTGGATGTCATAAATTTCCCATGAAATTGGGTGAGTATGGATGTCAACACTTGAAGGGAGCAAAGGTAGTTTGTAATGAGTTGATACAATTGAAATTGGGATTGTATACAACTCGTAAGTATTTTGATCCAAGGAAGAAAATGTATGCCTTATTACCTTCAGTGTTCAGTAGACACTTTAATTTGTTAGAGGACTTTTGGTGTGATCGGCAGGATGAATATGACTTAAGGAAGAAGAACTATGAAAGATTATCAGTTGCACTTATGGTAGAGTTGGGTGTTAAAGAAAATATTCCTGACACGTTAGTGGATGATGGAATTTTATTTGATCCCTCATATGAAGCCTTGAACATTGGCACCAAAAGCTTAGATCCAATAGACTGGAATGAGGAAGAAACAGTTGATATTAAGAAAATTGGAAGAGCAGTTTTGGATAGAAGTGTGCAATGGTTGATGATGAAAGCTCAAGCTCCTCAAGGACCAGTTCTTAAGAAGGGTAAAGGATACAAGAGAATTAAAAGAAAGACACCTTCCACATTATAATTCTTTCCTCCAGATGTTGAAGAAATAGAACTTGAGGTGGTCGATGAAGAAGAAGAGGCACCAGAGGAAGATTTTCCAATAGGATCTGTTGTTTCTACGCCCACATTGGGTGAGTCATCCACACAAGCCCCACTCACAAGAAAGAAAAGTAAAGAGGTTCAAGAAGGAGTACTTCATGCCATGGCTGAAGCTGCTAAAGGAAAAGAAGTGGAGGAAGAATTTGTGGAAGTTGAGACATATTCAGATGAGACTCTGTCAGAACAGGATTTGCAAGAAAACATGCCTCTAGGGCATACTATTGAGCAGATTCTGACACAAGAAGAGCAATGGAAACTATTTGAAGATGCTACAAGAGATTCTGATGCAAGGGCTGCAGCGGAGAAGCAAAAGGAAATAGATGCTAAGGTGCAACCTGATGCTCTACTTCAACAGTAGCAATTAAAGGCAAAACAAATTGAAACAAGAGCAACAACTGATGAAGTAGAGGAGCAAATGAGGCAATGAGAGCATGAGCTCAAGGTCAAAGCAGAAAATGACAAGTTAGAATTGATACAAAAGATCCATGATCTTGAGGAGGAGAAAGCAAGAAACCAGAGGGAAAAGGATATCCTGGTTGCTAAACTGAAACTTGCAGAGGAAGCTCAACAGAAAGAAGAAGAAGTTAAAGCTCTAAGAAAGGAAAGACATGCTGAAGAGCTAATAAAGAAACAACAAGTTGAAGAAGAAAGGGAAAAGGTAGAGAAGCTCAAAGCCTTAGAAATAGAAAGGATAGAAAAGGAAGAATCAGAAAAGATAAGGAAGGAAAAAGAGGCTGAAGAGCTAATTAGGAAGCAACAGGAAGAAGAAGCAGAAGCTGAAAAACTTAAAGCTTTGGAGGCAGAACGGTTAGAGAAGGAAAATATGGAGAAGGATCAGTTGGAAGAAGAGAAATTGAGAAAAGAAGAAGAAGAAAAGAAAATGCAAGAACAAAGAGATAGAGAAGACGCTGAGAAGTTGGTGTAGATGCATGTGCTGCCGGAGCAACAAGAGAAAGCAAAGGTTGATTCTCAACCTGAGGTAAATGTTCAACCACCCTCTACAATTGCCACTTCCTCTTCCATGATGATGACTGCTCCCAGTGCTCCTATATGGTTGAAGTTAGACCTGCAGAAAAGAGCCAAAACACCTCCTCAACCTCTTAATTGGGAGGACATGATGAAGGGAATTGAACAGGAAAGGCCTAAGAAGAAGGCTAAAATCTTACATTCTACTAGACTCATAGATAAAGGGGAGATAGTTGCTAAATGTGCCATGCCTATGATAGAAAAGGAGGTAGGGGATATGCAGCTAACAGACTATCAATTGAGTACGGTTAATTTGGGAAGACCTACTAGGAATCAACAAATGAATCTGATTGATGTGGTGGCTTCAACAACTAAATCAAGAATGATGAAGGACAAACAAAAGAAAGATGAGCTTAAGGCTCAATTGGATCAGTTACATTCATTCTTGAAGAGTGTCTCCTCTCCAAGGTCACAACAAGTTGCAGCTATTGAGACTCCTGTTTTGTTAAACAAAAAGAAGGTAGATGATTTGGTGCAAGTTAGAGGTAAGGCGGAGATGGTAGACAAATGGATAGATAAATTGAACCAAGAGGTAGGAGAGGTTTTAGTGAAAGGATTTGAAGCCTACAAGGATATTGAAGGGTTGATTAAAGAGATGTATCAATATATTGAGGCATAAGAAAAACAAGAAGAAGAGTATAAGGAGTATGGTGAAAAGTTAGAAAAGATAAATACATTGCCTCTAACAACTCTTCTGGAACAATTTATACTTTAAGATGATAACAAAGACTTTATAGAGAAGACTTCTCGCATACTTAAGTTTAGGACTGGCTTTTTGAGCAAGCATAAGAATGAGATTCAAGAGACTGTAAATAATTTAACTGAGCAATTGGAAGAATTAGAAGCAGCTATTGCCATTATTGTAGATATAAATGCATTTACAAAAGAGGGCATACCTTTTAATCAAATAAAGGAAAAATGGGATGAAAGATTCCAAGGACTTATGCAAAAGGGAGATAATGGTGGAGAATTGATGTTAGATCGACTTGTAGAGGTCAAAGAGGAGATAAAAGCTACAGGGAGAGAATTGATAAAGGTGAAAAGTATGAAGGAGTTTGCTGCAGCTGAGCTGGATCAGATTAAATTTGAAGATGACTGGATTGATGGGCCAGAGATGGATACTCTACAGGAAGTCTTCACCAACTACGATGAGTTCCTAGTAGATCCAGCTTCGCATGCATGAAGTCTTGCATGCATAATGTTCTCCTTCTTTGCATGTTGCATGCATACATCACTAATAGCTTTTTGAGCGCATGACTTTCTTTTTTCTTCTATCTTCTATTTTTGGTTAAGACTGAAAGTCTAATGTAAGAACTCAAGATCAAATTGATCTGAGTTTCCAAGAGAGTCTAAATTCTTAAAAAGGTGGAAAGCCTAAAATAGAAGTAAGGTTCAAACTTTTTGTATATCTATAAATACCAGATGGATATCATATTGTAAAGGTTGGCTAATTGAGAACTAGATTGGCTTACCTAATGCTAGGAGATAGAATTTTGTAGAGTTTTTGCAGAGATACATTGTACTTGATCTTTTACAGTTAATAGAATTTACAGGTTAAATGCAATATGGAGTTTGCACTGAGTTGTTTTGTTTGATAAGGTTAATAAGTTATAATCCATCTGAATGCTAGTGATTGTGCTGAAGCATGATAGTTTCTTATATGATGAAAGTCATTAGAAAAAACCAAATTTAAAGATTATCTTGTTAGATTGTCATTGAGTTGAAGTTATTAAAAATTCTGTTGATCTATAATTTTGATAATGAATGGATGTGTGTTTTTTTGAAACCCTTGAAATATCTGTGAAGAGTAATTACGAAGTTAATTAAGCACCTAAAATGTATGCAGTGGTATAGATTATGCTATAGACTGTATCATATTATGGTTTTCTTGATTTGATTGGAAGAAACATTCATTATTGAAGATATATGTCCGGATGATAGATAAAGTTGATTCATACTTACTGGTTTACCCCTTTGTTCTATCTTTTTCTTTTATTTAAAAACCCATTGATTTACAAGAACTATTTCGATAAAGAGAGTCATAGCTTGAATCCTTTGTTACTAGCACAGGCCCCTTGAATATTACAGTTGCATGAACCAATTGAATGACATCAGACAGTTGAGAACCAACTACCAGGACCTTGGGAGTTAGGCTACTACACGTTGTCTTTCTTTTTTAGGAGAAATAGAGTAGAAATATTCTGTTTTAATGTTGTTTGTGTCATTTTAACCATCAACAGGTTCTTTAGTTGTACCCTCAATTTTAATCAATAAAAAGATAATTATTTTTTTTAGTACATAAATTATTGAGTTAATCTTATATTAATGTGATCATATATTGACAGATTCTAGCTTTGTTCCTCCTCTAATATATGCAATGCTTGGAAGTTCTAAGGATATGGTTGTGGGTCCAGCAACTGTTCCATCCATTCTTCTTGCCTCCATGCTAACCAATGAGATCTCTCCTACACAGGACCCTGTGTTATATGTACAAGTAGCTTTGACTGCCACGTTTTTTGCTGGCATTTTCCAAGCCTCCTTGGGTATTTCAAGGTTCTTATGCTAATGATCTTCATCTAAGCTAAGTTTCCTCCTGAATTTGATCTCTGAAGCTTTTATTTTTATACTAGTTTCTAGTAGATCATGTTTGAATATAGCCTATTGTTGTTTTATACAATGGAGCAGGTTAGGATTCATCATAGAATTTCTTCAACATGCAACAATAGTTGGATTCATGGTTGGGGCAACGACGATTGTGTCCCTTCAACAGATGAAAGGCATCCTAGGACTGGAAAATTTTACCACTAAAAGAGACATAATTTATGTCCTTCACTCAGCAATCCAACAAGTTCACAAGGTTCTCCCATCATTAGTCATTCATTATTAGTTTTCTTTCTTATAAATTACAAGCAATGTTTACCATTTAATCTAGTCCACAGTACTACTTATTTTATTAGTCATTCATTATTAGTTTTCTTTCTTATAAATTACAAGCAATGTTTACCATTTAATCTAGTCCACAGTACTACTTATTTTATAGGTCATTCATTATTAGTTTTCTTTCTTATAAATTACAAGCAATGTTTACCATTTAATCTAGTCCACAGTACCTACTTATTTTACATGCCTTTAATGAAAATGGATATTTGTGGGAGTGGGCAGTGGAGATGGGAAAGCATTGTACTGGGATAATTCTTTCTAATTTTCCTACTAACAGCCCCTTACATCGTGAGTGTTACCACTTTCAACTCTGTGAGCATTCTTTCTATTAGGTGTGCAGAAAGTGGTGAGTTAAACTCTTTGAGCTACTATTTGTCTCTATCGCTTGTCCTCACAATGGTAATAATTGTATAAATGTATGGTGACAGAGCAAGAGATGGCCAGGGCTGTTCTCGTTATCAGCTGTTGCTCCTCTCACATCCATTATCGTAGGAAGCCTCCTAGCGTTTGGCACCCACGCAGAAAAGCATGGAGTTTACATTGTATGCGCAACCTTCAATTTTGTCTTCAAAACTATATTTTATGGAGAAATGATAGGTCTCTGAAGGCAAGTTTTTCAAGCTTCTGAAGGATGGGGTGGTGTTAATCAACTAGAATGAGGTCAAATTTGGACATAATTGGCAAGTAGGGCAACAGTAGAGAGCCTTCTTGCTTCAGCAGACATGAATGTTATAGTTGGTGAAGAAAAATGCAAGAGATGGAAGGAAGCAGCAGACAAGGCGCATAATGCAGACGATTCGAAGAAATGTGTGAGATATACTACTAAATGTTTAGTATGTCTCTCCCAAGGAATGCTAGAAGATGGTTCAATCATTAGTTATATGCAACTTGTCAGATGGGCGATGTATTTGAAACTTGATCGATACCAGAAAGCACTGGCAGACGTGTTATTATTAATAAGTTATAATAATTTACCTTACAGTCAAATAAAACTAGAAAATCAATATTTCTTGTGCTAGATCAACATTTTCAAAGTAGATCAAAAATTTGGATTTGGTGTACCTAAAAAAATCGAATTGGTATCTTTTCACATTTCACTTTTGGGATTAAAAAAAAGATTGCTATGAATTAATTATGTGAATACAAAGCATTTTATAGAAAAGCAAGGCAAGGGTCCCCCAACTACAATGATGATTATAAGAAATTTGTTGAAAGCAAACTGTTTGAAATGTGACTTAAAAGAAGGGCAATAAAGAATGACTACCATCACAATAAATAGATTATTATTTTCTGTTAGAACTTGTGAAGTTACACTATAAGATATATTTGATTAAATTTATTCTTATAATTTGTGGTGCATTAATTCTCTTATTAAAGATTTTATTTTTTATTAAAAAAATAATCTACATAATATTTAACCCTTATAATACTTTTTTATTCTGTTCATTTTATGTTAAACAATGGATCATATTGTTTATGGTCCATAGCTATGTAACAAAAAATGCATGTACTTGATAATCTATCATGATTATATTTGATCTCAGGACTGCTACTAAATAATCCACTTTTACCTTTCAATAATCTTTCATCATTTAAATTTGTGAATGACATTTCTTTCTTTATTGTTGATTATCCCTTTGGATAAAACCTTAATAAGAGACACATTCTACGAGGAATAGGACATGAAAAAACATCAAAGAAAAAATGTTTAGAATTTTGTCAAATTTTGTAGTTGCAACCAACCTAGAAGACATATATCCAAACATGGATGTACAAGCGAGACATATATTATAATAATAATAATATATAAACAATATTATTTTCTAAATGACCTACCAATTGACTTCATATATTACACAAATGTATGCAAACAATAAACCATTTTTTTTCTTAATTTATCTTCCACACCTCCTCGGCATACCCATTGTACACCAAGATAAGATTGCTAGTTACGTTTAGGGTATAATTTTTTTTTATTGATATTTGTATTATTATAATTAAAAATCAATATTATATTCAAAGTAAGTGTAAATTAATAATTCTAGTGTGGAGCTAAATATTATATTTTGATTTTTACATTTATAGTTGAAGGTGATACTCTTACTTGAATAAAGGAAGGTCATTTTTTACAATAAAAAATAATCAAAACTATTTAATCATCTAATTTATTAATGTAGTTTTATGGAATTCCATGTCTATCATTATATGATTTAGATAGACCTATTTTTTGTTATTTTATTTTTTCTACACACATAATGTTAGGATGTAGTCCAGCTTATATGCATCAAATTTTTAATGAGTACAACCACTGCTCTTTTTGTTAACCCAATAGTGGTGCAAAATTTTAGAATGGTGAAAGAGAGACATTTAGAAATTAAAACTAAAATTCAACAATTTCCATAATAATGATAATGGAAAGGAAATTTTTAAAATAAAGTTATTAAACAATTTAAATTTAATTGTGGGAGTAATATGTATAAGGGGTTGCAGTTAAGTTGATTATATTATTTGTTATGATAGAAAAGAATCAAATGGAATCAAATAAGATAGAGGCTAGGAGCCATGTAATAAGTTAAAAAATTCATGGAATTAATGAATATAATGATAAGATTAAAATAATTTTTTTTTTAAATAGATCCAAATTTATAGATACAAAATTAGGGGTAATAGAGAGGGGGCTAAAAGTTCCCTCCATCATAGCTTAGGGATTTTTATATTTTTGTGGTAGTTTTATACCAATCCTTTTTAAATTTAAGAGATTATTATTTAGTTTTTATAATTTTTTATTTTTCTTTTTCACTTAAAATTTTTTACTGAGGAGAATTTAAACATTAAAGAAATCTCTTTTTTTTTTTTAAAAAGGTTTCAATTTTTTCACACCCATAAGTTAAAAAAATTTCCAAGCCCTATCCATGAATATATATATTTATAATAATTTTAATGAATAATTATAATAATAATATTTTTAAAATTATAAGTACAAAAATATCTTTAAATAGTACCAAGATGTTCACTTCTCAGTTGTCTTTGGTTGTCCTTCATGACAAAATCAATTCGGTATCTCAGATAATCTTTCAGAGGCCTTTTTTTTGGTATTCATGTTCATGATGATTCAAGTTTTTCATGTTGATTACTCATGTGGCTTTTGGTTCAGATTTATGAATTTTATTCATTTGTAGATGGTTATGCCTATATTGGACTGACAGTGTTGATAAGGCTTGGTACATGTTCTTCAGATGGTGTTCATTGTGACAGGGCATTCATCAACTTCTGTGATAAATGATATTGTTATCTTGACAGGATTCGGGTTGATAATGGAACAGTTGGTTTCATTTTGACAGGTTGGCCCTTTATTGCACGACAAGTATATTGTTTCAATTGCTCATTATCAGGTTGATCATGGAATCATTGACAAGATTCATTTGATTATATCTTCATTCTATTGATCTTCATGGTTGTCTCATAATTCTTTGGTGTCAATGGTTATGATACATGGCATATTGGGTTGGAATTATATAAATGCTCTCTTTGGCACTCAAGTTTTATATTTCATTTGGCATCATTGGTATATGAGGTTACTATACACTCTTTAGTTGGTTTTGTCATTTCATATCTTCATGGCTCTTTCACATTATCTTGGTGTCATTGGCTAGGACACAGTAATTGATTTACATGGAGTTTTCATTTGGTTCATATGTTTCAAATTGGCTTGATTCCATAGTCAGCTTCTAAAGGTGATCATTATTTCTTTTGGCACATATATGTGAAGTTAATGTTTAGGCTCGAAGAAAATATTGGTTTGCACATTATGCTATGTATTATTATCTCTCTTAAAGTCTCAAAGTAGTCGGCTTTGAAAAATAAGTAAACCCTATTGGGTTTCCTTAAGCATTTGATAGAAATGTTTTCACTCATATTAGGCCTTATTGCATAATGAATGACTTTGATTAAAGTCATATGTGTCGACAACCATCATATAATCTTGTTAGTTTTTAGAGATCATTGGTCTTTGAATAATGGTGATTAATTTAATAATATGGATCGACATTCCTTAGCAATCATCAAATTAATTAAAATGTTGGCCTCCATGGTAAAGTCTTTGATAGCGAAATTCATCATGATGTTTTTATTTTTAATGAAATAAGTCATTTCAGACTCCAAAGTTCATTATGTTTTTGAAAAAGGGGTCGAATGTCTTCATTTGATTGAAGTTAGGGCAAACATTGGTCATCATTCTTGCTAAGGGTTGAAACCCTTACCTCTTTCGCCGCCATGGGTAACTTGTAACAGTCGTTACTCTTCTTGTTGCAACCTAATGGACAGATGTTGGAGCTCATTGTAAGAGCTATGAAGTGGTTAGAGATTTGGTTTACCATTTCTCTGTGGGTGAGGGCTCGAGCATGGAAGAAGTATGTTGTTTCTTCGATCAGTTGGGATGGTAATGTCTTCACAGTAGCTTTATCATGCTCTTTTTCAGTTTCTTTGAGATCATTAGGTATTCATTCCTCTCATTGGTGAATGCTTTCGAAGATTTCTCTCTTTGGTTCAAATTTGTGCTTGGTCTGGAATCTTTTCCATCATTTGGTGTTAATTCTTATCAGAATCTGCAATTAGTCTTGTTGCTCAAATTAGATAAGGTGAAAATGATTTACTTGTTAGAAGATAATGCATTCATTTCAGTTACACTACATTTCTCATTATGGGTAGTCTGAAAACATTATTTATTTTTTATTATGAGGTTCATCATCATATGGGTACGGTTACAAATTCTTGTAGTGATATTCTTCTTTGTTTTCAGCTTGAGAAAGGTTATCTAAAATATATTACTATATCTATGATTTTATTCTTCCTCCACCTATTACTAAACCTATAGGAGATGCTTCTGAACAGTTGAATAAGGCTATTATTGCTCTTTCAAAGTGGTGCATACATTTTATATTCTGGTAACAAATGAGATTTTTGGTACAGTCTGTTGAAGGGGTTTTTGAATCATTTCCTTAAAATGAAGTTCTATCATATCACTTCATCATTGTCAGAAGAATCATTCTTCCTTGGTGCATACTTGGTTGAACTCTGTTATTCTATGCAAATACCCGACAAAAAGTTTTATCTTATCTAATATACCTCCGCTGAAGGTTAAAGAGACAATATACATATTATATTGTGATGTGAGACACATAGAGAGATTCTTTTTTAACACATTTTTGTACTTGACTGTTCTTGAGAAACATATTGGATATCTATGTAATAGAAAATCTGGAGAAATAAAAATGCAGCACAAGAAGTCTTAATATGTGAATATGTCTAGAATTTTGAAGGTTCAATTGAGAACCTTGAGGATTTTAGGGGTATTCAGCTGAGAGGCTCTTGTGAGATAAAGAGAAACAAAGAGATCCTCTGTGTTATTGTAATTCTATAAACTGAAAAGAGGTTGGTGCTCCTTCAAATTGGTGTTTCAAAATAAGGAGTTGGTGCTCCTTGAGATTGGTGTCTCTAAATGAGGGGTTGGTGCTCCTTGAGTTGGTGCTCAGAAATTATCCTATAAGGCATTGTTAACAGTGGTTTTCAAATAAGATGCTGAAAGGCAGCAGTTGAGGAGTGGTTTTTCTACCCCAGGAGGGTTTTCCACTCGGCATATCTTGTGTCTCATTGTTCATTTGTGGTTTCACTGCTTTACTGTGAGAATGCTTTATTGTTCATTGTTTAGAAATTACATTTCCCATTTCAGTTTATGAATGAGTGCATTCAAATCATGAATGTACTTATCATTGGAATATTGAGAACAAATGTGTGCTATGGTTTATTTTCTGAAAAATGTTAAAATGTGTTAAGACACTGATTCACCCCACTCTCTCAATGTCATTTTCATTCCAACAATTGGTACCAGAGCATAGGGTCCTCTGATAGGTCTAATCAACCTAGGATTGATTCTGATCTTGGAGTCTATTTAAAATGTCTCAAGCTCATGAAGGCACATCAATGACTAGAGCTCCATTATTTGATGGAACGGATTATGTATTCTAGAAAATTAGAATGAAAACATATTTGACTTCTATTGATCTTAATGTGTGGAGCATAGTGTTTGCTGGGTACACTGTACCAACTACATTTCCCATAATTGTTGATGAAAAGAAAAAATATGAAACTAATGCTAGAGCAAAACATGCTCTCTTGTGTGCATTGACTAAAGATGTCTTTATCAAAGTCATGCATTGCAGTTCTGCTAGGGAAATCTAGGTTAAACTTGAAACCATCTATCAAGGAAATGAAAAAGTTAAACAATCAAAAGTCCTCACTCTAAAACATCAATTTGAGGAAATAAAAATGAGGGACGATGAGAAAGTAGCTGATTACTTCTTGAGAGTTGATGATATTGTCAATTCTATGAAAGGGCTAGGAGAAGAAGTAAAAGAATTTGATGTTATAACTAAGGTCATCAGAACCTTACTGCCTAAATTTGAAGCTAAGGTTTCTACTCTGGAAGAAAAGAAACACTTTGACTAGCTTACCTTAGATAGTTTACAAGGTACTCTGATTGCCTATGAAATGAGAATCAGTAAAAACAATTCTACTAGAAAAGAAACTGCCTTTAACACTGAAAAGAAAGAAAAAGATGAGGTTAGTGAGTCAAAATTTTCTGATTCTATAGAATCCCATTTTGTTAGAAAGCTTAAAAAGGGATCTAGAAAATATAAGGGAAAACTTCCCTTTAAGTGTTTCTAACTGTGGAAAAATAGGTCACTTTGTTGCAAAGTGCCCCTATGGTGATCAAAATAGTGACAATGAGAAATCTGAAAAACTGCCTAAGAAAAAGGCCTATAAACCTAAGCAAAATTTCAACTTCAAAAAGAATAAAAGTCTGTTTAGTAAAGATGAAAGAGACATTGAATCTGAAGATTCTTTAGCTGAAGAAGATGAAACATTATTCATGGCTGAAATCATTTAGCAAGAAGATACAAACAACAATGATAATGAAGAAGGTGAAGTAGATCTAGAAGGTGAACTGAAATGTGCTTTGAAAGATCTTAAAAAACTCAAGCAAATTCTGGCTCAAGAACAAAAATGTGCTCAAGCTCTTGCTCAAGAACAAACTTCAAATCAAGCAATAGTCTCTTTAAAGACTTAGCTTGAAGAAGCCAAGAGAGTTGAGGATTGTCTTCATGTTGGTATAAGTTATAAAGATCAAGAAACACATAAACTAGAAAATGAGATTGCTTCTTTAAAGAAATGTTCAGATAATTATTCCTTGTTAAAATAAATAACACTTAAAGATGATATGATTATAAGTCAAAAAATTGAAATTGAAGAATGTAAGAGGATAGCAGATGTTGTAAGGTCTGATTTGGAGGTTAAAAAGATTGATTGTTTAAAACTTGAAGGAGAATTAGTTGCTTTAAGAAAAGAGCTTGAAAGTGTCAAGGTTCAATCAGATTAAATTAAAAAATTTGATTAGAGTACTAATATATTGAATGAGATGTTGGGTGAAAAAAAGCATTCTAAGGATCCTATAGGAGTGGGATATGAGGTTGGACAAAGCTCTGCCAAAGAATCTTAAAGAGTGTTTGCTACTACAGATGGAAAAATGTTTACACCAAGAATGAAGGTTGATCTTGGTCACCATGCTACTGCACCAAAGAGTGTAGAGAAAACAAAATCAGAGGATAACACTACTACTAGAAGACAATTCAAAGGTACTCACAGAGAAAGGAGAAATGTATTCAGATCTTCACATCCTTGGCATGATCAATCATTTAGGTATAATCATTCTTTTTGAGGATATTGTTATATTTGTAATGACTATGGTCATAAGGAAATTAATTGCATGAGATGGTCAAATAAGAATCATTCTAATGTCTCTAGAAATGAGAATGTGGTGTGTTAAAACTTTAACAATTTTGGTCACTTAAGAAGAGATTGTAGAATGAATACAAGTGATAATAATGTAGGGAACAATGCTGAAAATGCCTATAGGAAGCCTTCTGTTCCTTAGAGAAATCACAAAGTCATTTGTTTCAGATGTAATAACATTGGACATAAAGTACATCAATGCAAATTTAATAGAAAGACAAGTACTTTAAGAAAACAAGTGAAAAAGGCCACATTGGTGTGGAGAAGAAAGAGCAATCAAGATGACAAGAAGAGCAATAAAGATGAATGTGTGAAAACTCCTTGTGCACTACTTGCACATGTGATACCATCCAAATTTTGAGAAGAAGAAAAGACTCAGGGGGAGTCTATTATGGTAACTCATTTTACCCCTATGAAGTCTAGAATGAGGTATGACAACATGCAATTGCTATTGGTGGTATAAAAAGTAAAGAAAAAGTCTGTAAATGTCAATATTTCATTATGTTTATTTTGATTGTATTGATTATGAAGGTCTGCATATGATATGGGAAGTTAATGAGAGCCTTGGATATAATAGATATCATCATGTTTATTATTCTGTGTATAACTGATCAACTTTACAGGTTGTTAAGGAATTCAAGTTTGAAGTACATTGACAGTCCTTTGGCGAGTTTGATGTTTTGATGGCTCAATTCATAAGGTGCATGTTGACTACATACAAGAGATGGTTAACTTGCTTATCTTTGATGTCTTGAAATAATTCATTAATATTGGTATTGGTGGATTCTAGTTTAACCATTCAAAAGGTGCATGAGTTAGTTGATATCAATATATTTCCATGAGATAATGGTGGCTTGGACTGTGAAGCAATATTCATTCTTTTTATTTATCATTAAAGCTTTCTATCTTGATTGATTAGTCTCATCATTGCTTAACACTTTGATATCATGCTAAACAGTTACTTGTTGTGCACATATTATAATGCTTGGTTTAACTTATATAAGTGAAGTTTCAATGACAGAGCATGATAAGATAGTGAATTGTTAATAGTTTAAGATGTTAGTACAATATATGGCATGTAACGATAGTGGTAGCTAGCTGAAAGGACAATGACTGTAAATGTTGCTTGAAATTGAGTTTTGCGGTGTTGTGCTTGGAATTTTCCCGTAATGTCACGTATTGATTTTTTTGATTATTTAAATGCAAATTATTAATCATGAGATTGTTAATTATTATGTTAAATTAATTGAAGTGAAATTGAAATTGAAATTGAAATGCAATTGCAATGATTTGAAATGCATTTTTATTTAAAATTGGGGTTTGTCATGGTTGATGAAAATTCGAGTGCAAGTGAACGCAGGAATAGGTGAATGTGAATGAAGGCGAGAACATCGATCGGGTAGAGTTGTTTTAGCCATTAGACGTTTATGAGGATGATGGAATCTCTCACACACACATTTAGTTATTATTTTAATGTATTTTTGTGATTATTGTTCTTGCAAATTTTAAATTAAGTTTAATTGATTTCTCCAAAATGTGAAAAAAATGTGTTGCTTTAAATGACGATTTTATTATTTTGTGAGAAAATAGATCTTATTTAAATAACCAAATTATTTAAGTCAATATTTTATCATTGTTTAAAAATAATGATGCTTTTATTTTGAAATTTATTAAATAGACTTTTAATTGCAGAATTTATTAAAATGTAATAAAAATTGTGTTATAAAATTAATTATTTTTATTTTTCTTATTTGAAAATATGAAAGAGGAAATATTAGTTGAAATTAAATAAATATCTAAAACTGAGTTATTGAAAATAAATTGGAAAACAAATCACGTACAAAATGGAGATTGAATTTAAAACTACAGTTGAAGAAATTGAAGAAAAATATCTTCAAGCAATTTGGAAGGCAATCAAATTTCAAACTTGGAGTTGGAGAATTGAACTAGAGATCATACTAAAATTGTGGATCTGATTTCTTGATAACTCCATCAATGCATGAGAAAGAAAGAATCAGTCAGGGAGAAATTCGAAATTGGAAAGGAGAACAAAAATCCATTTTTGTTTGAATAGAAGAAAAAAAAAGACAGATTATTGATTTTGACAAGAAATTTATTTTGTTTTTGGGAGTTAGAGGGAGTGAGTTTTTCCTTCGGAGATTTTCTGATTGCTCAGTCATCCCATGTGCTAGAGGAGGCTAGAGAATTGTTTTAGAGGAGAGTCCTTACTTCCCACGCAGCCACCAAAGGTTCTCCATCTCTTTTCCAGCAAGCGCGGCCAAGGAAGTCTCTCTTCCCCATGCACATAAGGCAAAGAGGTGTTGTTGCAGAACACTAAGGACTCCCTGTTCAGAGAATCGCGCATAAGAGAAAGGAAGATAGGCGCAGGTGGAAGGGAAGGGAAGAGAAGGAGAGGAGAAGGTGTGGGGAGAAGGAAGGAGAGGGCACGCAAGAGAGGAGAAGGTGTGGGAAGAAGAGGAGAGGGCGTGCAGGTTAAAGAATCCAACACTCCTCATACCCTATGCACACGCAAGCAACAAGTAAACAGAGACAAAGGAGGATAGGAAGGTAGGAAGGGTGCGCCAACAGGTGAACAGGGAAGGGAGAAGATAAGGCAGCAGGAAGAATACAGAAGGAAACAACAACAACAGGAAAGAGAACGAAGAAATCACAGTCAGAATAGCAACATGAAAAGATTTGATAGAGGAATCAAACAAATTGCCATTTCCAGAATTACCAAGTAGGATCTTTAGAAATTATTAAACAAAAACATGAATACAGTGAATTCAAACGAAATAGTTATTTTCTTGTTCTGATTTTTAAAACTATTAAAAAGTATTTATGTTTTCTTTGAATTCTGTGTAAATTATTGAACATCAAACTATGAATTACCAGAAAAACCACATTGAACAAGTTCAAAACAGAAAATTGTAGGAAAACATTGATGGAAAACAATGAAAAATAATTGATTATCCATTTAGGAGAAACTCAGACTTAAATTTTGAAAAGATTTTAAACAGAAAACGTTATTTGAAAAGAATTCAAAACAGAAAAGATTTTGATAGAATGTCTCTTAAATTTTTAACGTGATTTCAAAATAGAAGTTAAAAATCAGTGATTTTTTTACAAATGAAACTCAAAACATTTAAAACAGAAACTAAAATGATTTATTTTAATTCTGTTTGAAAAGGTAATTATTTATCTTTTGAAAGTATGAGAAACTGAAATAAATCGATTAAGTTAAAAATAGGATTTTCTTGAAAACAAACGAATTATAACAGGATTAAATAGATGAGTAAATAGAACAAAAGAACATGTGCTCTTTTATGCCTGTTTTAAAATATGTACTTAATTTACATACTGGAGATACACCTTCTTTATTTTGCTATATAATTTATTGAAATAAATATTAATTTAATGATATTTATGGTTTAAAACGATGAAAAGAACAACATTTAAACTGTTTTTGCTTCAAACAAGATTTATGTTTGATTGTTTTTGAAAGGTTATATTTAATTGATTGGAACCATGCATGCTTGATAAATGAAAGTGCATGTCATGTTTTTGGAAAGTTACCTTCCGGGACGGGTGCCGAATATGGGTTATTAGAGAGTGTAGTTTTGCTTTTCCAAAACTGCTTTTATTTGTCGTGCATGAAATTTTACTTGGCCAAGTAACCTAAGGACCATTGAAATAGATGGAATTAATGAACTCTCTACCATATCCTAGTATCAAACTTGCTTGTTTCTTAAATGAATTAGAAAAATGAAAATGCTTGTGGTTTTACTAGTTATACTAGGCAAGCACTAGATTCCATCTTGCTTGTCGATTGCTTTTTGGTAAGCGATTCATGCAGGGTCGGGTATTCTTTGAATGACTAAAGAATTTCGGGGAAGCATAATGATGCAGAGTTAGGAGGATTCAACAACATATCTCACAATCCTTCAAAATTAATCCAAATCAATATTTGTATAACACATTCTATTATTCATTCTATGTCACATTGGAAACATAACCATGGTAGCCCAAAAGAAGTTATTTCATTTTTCCCAAAACTGCAAACCCTAGACAGGGTTCAAACCTGCCCTCACTAAAATGATCATAAATTATTCAAATATTAATGAAATTTGATGAGAATTGAAGCAAATGAAAGTAGATTCATATAGGAACAACATAAAATTGGTTTCAGATCCAAAATATATACTTTAATATCCGTGCCATCACATTCTTTTAGACTGTAAATTCTGCACAATATTGTTAAAATAGGCAGTCTCACCAAAATAATCATATCTCCCACAAAACTCAATAAAATTGAATGAGACAAAAAGAATTGGAAACTAGAAACAGAGATATTTCCATCCATATACAATACTCCATTATTTGAGTGCATACCAGTTCGTACAAACCACAACTTCAACCTGGAAACAATGTAAAATCAGAAAATGCACACAAACTTGAGTTTGCCATTCATCAAACTTCAAAAATAATGTCTCCAACCTACCAATTCAAGTTTTGGAGGGTGTACTTATAAATTTACAACCAAAACCAACTATTTTCAACCACCTTTTAGTTAGTTTGTTGACAAAACACCTTAATGACACTTTTGACAAGTTGCTTGACAACTTTCTTGAGCAACTTTTACAATTTTTACAATATGGAACAACTTTAAACATTATTTGACAAATGACTTCAAATATTACTTCCTAAGACTCAAACACCTATAAAATAGTTTTATAAACCTTATTATAAGACCCAATACATAAAATAGAGCAACTATTTACAAATGGCCTCATGGAGTCAAGAAATCAAACAAGTGCTCCTGCACCACATAAGCTTCGAGGTTGGGTGAAAAAAGTGTCTGATCCTTGTTCTCGTCTTCATTATTGAAGATGCGATTGGATTGAAGATCAAAGGATGCCATCTTCATTTATGTTTTATGTATTCTTGAATTATGTATTGTAGAGCTTAATGCAACTGAATGCCTAAGTCTTGAATTGTAAGTTATATTACAACCTCTTTTGTATTATTATCAATGTCGTGCAATATGACACATGTATGTATTTAACTGGAAATATATATTGAATCTATTTATCGACTTTAAGTCATTTTTTTGGAATCGACTGGTTTTTATGATGTCTAAATGAATGAAGTGTCGACTTTATTTTGAATATAAATGAAATTATTTAAAATTTTGTTGATGTTTGATTTAGAGAGTTTCGCTCTTTACACGTAACATTTCATGGTTGGAACACAAGTATTGATGTTTGTTGCAGGGACATAGTGACAGTGATTTGTATATTGCCTATCTATGACAGATTTTTAGTATGCTGACAGTATGGTATACATGGTTGTTGTTATCACTTGCACAACTTTCATAAAAGACAATAATTTGACAATGAAGTAGTTGTTTTGGTTTAACAGTGCTTTGCTATTACTTGGTAGTTTAAATTTTTCATGGTCTTTAGCTTGCAAGTGACAGTACTTTGTTGGTTTTGGCATGATATGATGTCTAAAGAAGTTTGATATTTGTCATCTTATGAGATTTAGAGACTCAGGGCAGTTAGATAATGGATTTCTAGATCACTGGTATGCAATGGAAAGTGATTTGTTACTGTGTGCAGAGGTACTCTAGTGGTATTTTTGGTGGTAAAGGTCTCTCTTATTGATACTTCAAGTTTTTAATCTTCATGAGAATGTTTTGTTACTGTGTGTTATTGATCAGATTCAAGTCTTTGCACATCTACACAATGGTTTACAAATGGTATGGTGAATTGCTAGTGTGCTTGCAATAGATTGAAAGTGTTTTTTAGTGACCCATTTGGATTATTTGATAGTGCTCTTGTTGTTTGAGAAAATGAGTAATGATATCAATTTTGATATATATATGTATGGAGCTTCTTTGTAGGGGGGACTTGTTTCTATATGTTCTTATTTCTAGCTCTCTTATATATTTTCAATTTGATGCTCTTATTGTTTTACTTGCAGCTGGTTCATATAGTTCTTTGTTGGCTTATCAGTTGTGGTTGCATTGCATTTATTTGTCATTGAGGCAAAAAGGGGGAGAGTAATTTGTGTTTTTCCATCAAGGACAAAGGGGGAGTTTGTTGACTTCTTATTTGTATTTGGTTGTCCTTGATGACACTATCAGTTTGGTATCTCAAATAATCTTTCAAAGGCTTTGTTTTTCGTATTCATGTTCATGATGATTCAAGTTTTTTATGTTGATTACTCATGTGGCTTCTCATTTAGATTTATAAATTCTATTCATTTGCAGATAGTTATGCCTATATTGGATTGACAATGTTGATAAGGCTTGGTAAAGGTTATTTAGATGGTGTTCATTGTGAGAGGGCATTCATCAGCTTCTGTGATAAATGATATTTTTATCTTGACGGGACTCAGGTTGATCATGGAACAATTGGTTTCATTTTGATAGGTTGGCCCTTATTTATTGCACGACGAGTATATTGTTTCAATTGCTCATTATCAGGTTGATCATGGCATCATTGATAGGATTCATTTGATTATATCTTCATTTCATATCTTCATTCTATTGATCTTCATGGTTGTATCATAATTCATTGGTGTCAATGGTTATGATACATTATTTGATACATGACATATTGGGTTGGAATTATATTAATGCTCTCTTTGGCACTCGAGTTTGATATTTCATTTGGAATCATTGGTATATGAGGTTACTATACACTCTTCAGTTGGTTTTGTCATTTCATATCTTCATGGCTCTTTCACATTATCTTGGTGTTGTTGGCTAGGACAATGATTGATTTCCATGGAGTTTTCATCTGGTTCATATATTTCAGATTGGCATGATTCCATAGTCAGCTTCTAAAGGTGATCATTATTTCTTTTGGCACATATATGTGAAGTTAATTTTTATGGCTCAAAGAAAATATTGATTTGGACATTATGGTATGTATTATTATCTCTCTTAAAGTCTCAAAGGAGTTGGCTTTGAAAAATAAGTAAACCCTATCGGGTTTCCTTAAGAATTTGATAGAAATGTTTTCACTCATATCGGGCCTTATTGCATAATGAATGACTTTGATTAAAGTCATATGTGTCGATATCCATCATATAATCTTGTCGGTTTTTAGAGATCATTGGTCTTTGAATAATGGTGATTAATTTAATAATGTGGATCGACATTCCTTAGCAATCATCAAATTAATTAAAATGTCGGCCTTCATGGTAAAGTCTTTGACAACGAAATTCATCATGATGTTTTTATTTTTAATGACATAAGTCATTTCAGACTCCAAAGTTCATTATGTTTTTGAAAAAGGGGTTGAATGTCTTCATTTGGTTGAAGTTAGGGCAAACATTGGTCATCATTCTTGCTAAGGGTTGAAACCATTGCCTCTGCCGCCGCCATGGGTAACTTGTAACAACCGTTACTCTTCTTGCTACAACCTAATGGACAAATGTTGGAGCTCACTGTAAGAGCTATGAAGTGGTTAGAGATCTATTTTTCCATTTCTTTGTGGGTGAGGGCTCGAGCATGGAAGGAGTATGTTGTTTCTTCGATCAATTGGGTTGTTAATGTCTTCACAACAACTTTATCATGCTCTTTTTCAGTTTCTTTGAGATCATCAGGTATTCATTCCTCTCATTGGTGAATGTTTTCAAAGATTTCTCTCTCTTTGGTTCAAATTTGTGCTTGGTCTGGAATATTTTCCATCATTTGGTGTTTATTCTTATAAGAATATGCAATTAGTCTTGTTGCTCAAATTAGATAAGGTGAAATGATTTACTTGTTAGAAGATAAAGCATTCATTTTGGTTACACTACATTTCTCATTATGGGTTGTCTGAAAACATTGTTTATTTTTTATTATGAGGCTCATCATCATATGGGTACGGTTACAAATTGTTCCAGTGATATTATTTTGTGTTTTCAGCTTGAGAAAGGTTATCTGAAATATATTATTGTATCTTTGATTTTATTCTTCCTCCACCTATTACTAAACCTATAGGAGATGCTTCTGAATAGTTGAATAATAGTATTATTGTTCTTTCAAAGTGGTGCATACGTTTTGTATTTTGGTAACATATGAGATTGCCGGTAAAGTCTGTTGAAGGGGTTTTTGAATCATTATCTTAAAATGCAATTCTATCATATCACTTCATCATTGTCAAAAGAATCATTCTTCCTTGGTGCATACTTGGTTGAACTCTGTTATTCTATGCAAATACCCGACAATTTTTTTTGTCTTATGTAATATACCTCTGTTGAAGGTTAAAGAGACAATATACATATTGTATTGTGATGTGAGACACATAGATAGATTCTTTTTTAATACGGTTTTGTTCTTGACTATTCTTGAGAAAGATATTGGATATCTATGTAATAGAAAATCTATAGAAACAAAAATGCAGCACAAGAAGTCTTAATATGTGAATATGTCTAGAATTTTGAAGGTTCAATTGAGAACCTTGAGGATTTTAGGGGTATTCAGTTGAGAGGCTCTTGTGAGATAAAGAGAAACAGAGAGATCCTTTGTGTTATTGTAATTTTGTAAATTGAAAAGGGGTTGGTGCTCCTTGAAATTAGTGTTTCAAAATAAGGGGTTGGTGCTTCTTGAGATTGGTGTCTCTAAATGAGGGGTTGGTGCTCCTTGAGTTGGTGTTTAGAAATTAGCCTATAAGGCATTGTTAACAGTGGTTTTCAAATAAGAGCCTGAAAGACAGTAGTTTAGGAGTGGTTTTTCTACCCCAGGAGGGTTTTCCACTTGATATATCTGGTGTCTCATTGTTCATTTGTGGTTTCACTGCTTTACTATGAGAATGCTTTATTGTTCATTGTTTAGCAATTACGTTTCCCATTTTAGTTTATGAATGATTGCATTCAACTCATGAATGTACTTATCATTGGAATATTGAGAACAAATGTGTGCTATGATTTATTTTCTGAAAAATGTTAAAATATGTTAAGACACTGATTCACCCCCCCCTCTCAGTGTCATTTACACTCCAACACAAGATACATCTAACAAATAAGTGTATTTAATCAAAAAAATTATTCTTCTATATGAATATCTATTTACTAGCAATTGCACCTTGATGTGCAATGTGTACGCCAAAGAACTGTGGAAAGTCAATTAAGAATATAATAATTTTAATGAATATGATCATGTTGATGGCGCGATGGTCTGCTGCTAGGGCAATGATGCCCTAGCTCCTACTGCATGCGTGCCTCCTACTGAGTACGTGCCTCCTGCGCGGGTGCCTGCATCCTGCTGCTGCTCACGAGTGTGGGTGCGGTGGGGTGTGGTGGTGTGCTGGGTGTGGAGGGGTGTGTGGTGTGTGGCAGATGGTGTGGGGTCTTGCGTGGGGGGTTGTGGGGGCTGTGTGGGGTGGCTACCGGTAGTGAGGGGTGTGGCTTTTGATGTGTGGGGTGTGGAGGCTGGTGTGGTGGGTTTTGGGTGCGAAGTTATGGCTGGGGTCTCTAAGATTTTGATGCTTTCGGGCATGAAGCCATCTCTGACTTCCTTTGCAGATGTGCATGCTCCGTCGATGGATTCCTCATTTGTGGGTGAGAGCTCTAAGCTTAAAAAGGTGAATGGGTGTTTGCCGCAAAGTAAAGATCGCCCAGTTTTGGTTATTTCTTTAGAATTTGTGCAAGAAGACTTCTCTTATTGGAGCCAACATGTTCTTATCTGTAAATTTCTGGGTATCCGTATCCCCCTTTCGGCTTTGGAGTCCTGGATTCATAGATCCTGGCAAGTTGAAGGTGACTTTGACATTTTGGTTGCTGGAAATGGTTTTTTCATGGTTGATTTTTCTTGCATGTCAGATTGCAACTATGTTTTTGAGGAGGGGCCCTACTTTTATAATCATGTGGGATTGTTCATGAAACCCTAGCATGGAGGATTCAATGTAGCTGAGGACCTGCCTTCCAGGGTCCCTGTGTGGGTCCGTCCGCCATGGCTTCCATTGGAGTTTTGGAGAGAGGATATTTTGCAGAGGATTGTTGCTTTGTTAGGGAAGCCGACTGCCATTGCTCAGAATACTTTGGATAAAAAGGTATTTTCATTCGCTCACATTTGTGTTGAAATTGATTTAAATAATCCTTTGCCAGATTCTTTGGAAATTTGTATTGGCTCTGCCTCATGGATTTAGTAGTTAGATTATGAGTCCCTTCCTTTTCGATGCCGATTTTGTCACGAGTATGGACACCTTCAATGCCAATGTCCTAGGACTACTAGAACGGTGGGGGTTTCTTCTCCTCCTTCTTCAGAGCCATCAGCTGAGAAGGGAGATAAGGGCAAGGTGCCTATGACTGCGGGGGGACCGAATGATGGTTTTATTCCTATTAAGTCGAAAGCTAAGGGGAGGGGTCAAAAGCGGCCCTTTAAAGATAAACAAAGTGATCAGGGTTTCAACCATTTTGAGGTTCTGGATAGTCCAGCCTTAGAGGAGGGGATCCCAGCTGAGATATTGACTGGAGCCACTAAAATGGATACAGGGTTGGAGCAGGCTATTGTTGTCAAGGATAACTCTCCACTGGTGGCGTAGGGGGGTGTCGAGCCTCCTGATGCTTCCGTAGATCTACAGGATGACATTGTTTTAGCGGATTTGGCTAAGGAGGCGTTCTCTTCAGGTAGAGGTCAGGGTATGTCTCCTAGGCTTGGGGTGCTACAACGTCCTCTCAAAAAGGGGCATTTCGACAATTCCTCTAAAGTTGGTCGTAAGAAGGATGCTGACAAGCTCAAATTTACTGGGGATTTTTTGGTGGAATCGGGGTCAGTTAAGACCATTGAGGCCCACTTTGTCCAACCTTCCTCATGATTATTCTGTCATGGAATGCAAGGGGGTTGAATAGCGCCTCCCATCAAAAGGCTATTCAGGATCTGGTTAGGGTTCACTCTTCGGATATTTTTTGTGTGCAGGAGACCAAGCTTCAGGTGGATCTCATGCTTCAGTTCTCTCCTCGCATTTGGGGTTCTAGGTAGTGCCAGTGTATTGGATCTAGAGGAAGTTTTAGAGGTTTGGCTCTTTTTTGGGATCCTCGTAAGGTTGTTCCTCGCTGGTGGATCTCTAGCCATTCCTCTATTTCTATGCTGGCTTCTGTTTTGGAATCTGGTGAGACTATTTTAGTTAGTAATGTTTATGCTCTGATTGATATTTGTGGTAAAATCCAGCTTTGGGCCCATATCAGGTATGTTAGGTCTTGTGCACCTTATTTGCCTTGAATCTTAGTAAGAGATTTCAATTTTGTGCTGTGTTTGGAGGAGAAAAGAGTGGGGCTTCTGAGATTGGGTCTTACTTATGATCTATTTCAAGCTAATGTGGATTCTCTTGCTCTTGTTGACATTAAACCCTCCAATGGCATTTTTACTTGGAATAACAGGCGGAGTGGGCCTGCTGCAATTTTGGAGCAGCTGGACAGATTTTTGGTCTCTTGCTTTTGGGTTGGGGGTAGTTTGGTCACTTGCTCTCAGATCCTGGATTGGTGTGGCTTGAATCACTGGCCAATTAAGTTTTTTGCTTTTTCTCTCCCCAACTCTAAGAACCCTCCCTTCGAATTTTAGCTTATGTGGTTGCGTGATTCATCCTTATATAATCTGGTTGGTCAATGGTGGACGGATGGAGCTCCTGCATATGGTACTGCTATGTATGCTTTCATCAAGAAGCTACAATATGTCAAATTTCATCTTAAGTGTTGGAATAGAGTGTGCTTTGGCAATTTACAGGCAAAAAAAAGGGAAGCACAGGAGAACCTTGCTGTTATCACTCACTAGATTAGGGACTTGGGTTTTTCAGAGGCTCTTGGGTATGCTGAGTCCTAGGCCCTGAAGAGGGTGGAGGAGTGGGAACTTCGTGAAGAAATTTTTTGGAAACAAAAGGCCAGGGTTGACTGGCTTTAAGTGGGTGACAGGAATACTGCTTTCTTTCATCATTATGTGCAAGCTCGTCAGAATAAATGTCATATCCCTTCTCTTGTCAATCATGAGGGCTCTTCAATATCTTCGCAAAAGGCTTTGTCGAGAGAAGCCCGTTAGTTCTACTCTACTTTGTTCACTAAGGACTCCCCCCCTACTGAGGCTGATGAAAACATGGTCATTTCCTGTATTCCTTCTTTGATCTCTAATGACTTGAATGCTTCTTTGATCTGTCCGATTACTTTGGTTGAAGTGGAGGAGGTTGTGTTTGGGATGAATAAGGGGAAAGCTCCTGGCCTTGATGGTTTCCCTGTTGAATTCTTCCAAGAGTTTTGGGATATTGTGAAGATGGATTTGTTGTAGGTGGTTCGTGAGTCTTTTCATAATAAGTAGATGCTTCGTGCCCTGAATGCTACTTTTTGGTTCTCATCCCTAAGAAAGATGGAGCTGATCGGCTTGATTACTTTAGACCTATTGCGCTCTGCAATGTGGTGTATAAGATTGTTACGAAGTTGATTGCGGAAAGGCTTAAGTCTAGTTTATCTACTGTTATTTCTTAGGAGAAAGGAGGCTTTGTGGAGGGCCGTCAAATTTTGGATGGAGTGGTGGTTGCCTCTGAGGTCATTCATTCCATGGAAATCTCTAAGGTCAGGTCTATGTTCATTAAGCTGGATATGGCCAAAGCGTACGATAGAGTTAAATGGGGATTTCTTCAGAGGATTTTTTTGGCCTTTGGGTTTTCTTCAGATTGGGTGAATTGGACTATGAGTTGTGTGACTTCTTCCTCCTTTTCGGTTATTGTGAATGGTGAGCCTTCTGAGCTATTTGGTGATTCTAGGGTCCTTCGTCAGGGGGATCCGCTCTCTCCTCATCTTTTTATTATCTTGGCGGAGGGGCTTGGCCGCTTCCTTAAATTCCAAGTTTCTCAGGGTTTGATTCATGGTTGGTAGTGGGGGATGGGTCTTCCAACGCTTTCTCATCTCCAGTTTGTGGATGATACTTCCCTTATGGGGCTGGCCCGTATTCGGGAAGCTCAATCCTTCAGGCAAGCTTTGGATATCTACCTTGGCACTTCGGGTTAGAAAGTCAATGAGCAAAAGTCCTCTATTTTCTTCTTTAATACTCCCCAAGCTATTCAACGAAGGATTGCTGGTTTTTTGCAGTTTCAAATTGGGTCTTTCCCCTTTGTCTATTTGGGGATTCCTCTTGCTGTTGGCAGGTAGCCCCTGTCTTCCTGGAAATTGTTGCTTGACAAGTTGAGAAAGAAGGTAACTCATTGGACTCGTCAGTGGTTGTCTACAGCTGCTAGAGTTACTCTCCTTAAGTCGGTTATTCAGGCCCTCCCCATCTATAGGTGTTTTGTTCATTTGACCCCTATGTATTTCCTTAGGGAATTTGATGCTCTCTCTCATCAATTCCTTTGGAGTGGCAACTTGATGTCCTCTAAGTGGATTCTTGTTAACTGGGATTTTGTGTGTAGACCAAAGCAGGAGGGGGGTCTCGGCTTACGCTCTGCTATTATGAACGGACAGGCTCTTGTTGCTAAGATTTATTGGCATTGGTGCACTAATCAACACCAATTATGGGCTCAGATTCTTAACCATAAGTATCTTAGAGGTGTTGCTTCTTTTGAGGTCCCCCGCTATCCTTTGGAGGGGAGTGGCTCTATGATTTGGAATACTTTGAAAGGGGGGGCTCAGTTGATTAAGCATGCTCTTTTCTGGATCTGTCACTCAAGATCTGAGGCTCTTTTTTGGTTTGATTCTTGGGATGGTCACCCTCCCCTTCTTTCTGATTATCCTCATCTTCAGCCCCTTTGTGATGTTTTTACCACTACTGGCTGGGACACCGTGGAGCATTACAAGATTGCTGAGCATAGTGGTTCTATGGTTACCTTTCGCTAGAAGCATCCTACTGAATGGCCTCCTGGGGGGGCGAGGGGTGCAGGCACAAGCTTGCTCAGCTTTTGGGCTCCTGTGCTTGTAATTCTCTACGTGGCTCAGATATTTTGGCTTGGGATGGCTCTGATAGGTCTGGGAAGTACTCTGTGTCTACTGGCTATAAGCAGCTGGGTAGGCAGTTGTTTGGAGATATTGAGATCCCTTGGTGGAAGCAAGTTTGGCATAAGCTGGCTTGGCCTAAGTGCAATTTCTTCATGTGGTTAGTGGCTCAGAGCAGGTGTCTTACTTGGGATAATCTTTGCAAGCATGGATTCCAAGGTCCCTCTAGATGTGTGCTATGTTGTAATGCAGAAGAAAATGTCTCTCATCTTTCCTTCCAATGCTCTTATGCTAGGGAGATCTGGCATTTTTGGTGGGGGGTGTGGAATACGCCCTGCTGGCATGTTTGCTCGTTAGCTGAGTTTGTGGATCGTTGGGGCAGGGCCCCTGTTTCTACTTCCTTTCTTCAAGTTGCCTGGGGGATTGGCCCTTCCTTCATTATTTGGAATCTTTGGTTGGAGAGGAATCATCAGGTTTTTCAGGATGTGTTATTGGTGGTCCCTCGTCTATGGCAGAAAATTCTACATTCCTTGGGTAAAACTATTGCTGCTAAGTGTGATCTTTCTATTTTGGTGGCCCCTTCTGATGTTGGTTGTTTTAAACGTCTTCATCTTCCTCCTCTACAACAATAGCTCTGGCGTAACAGATGTCGTCATCCTACCCCAAAGGTGAACAGGGAGGGAAGATGGTCCCCTCCTCCTCAAGGGGTCCTCAAGCTTAATACTGATGGCTCTTCGCATGGAAACCCTGGTCATGCTGGTATTGGTGGGGTTGGTCGGGCTAGCTTTGGTGATGTTCAATTTATCTTCTCGGTGTATAAGGGTTTTCATTCTAATAATCTTATGAAGGCTCAAGCAATCCTTGTGGCAGTGAAGCGTGGAAGTCAATTGGGGTGGCATAGGTTCATTTGTGAATCTGACTCCCAGGTTGTTGTGAACCTATTGAATAGGAGGAATTTAGATGACGTTAGCTGGCAGTTGGCTTTGATTGTGGAAGAGATTCTCAACCTTTGTACTTCTTTGGAGTTCGTTACTTTTACTCATATTCCTAGAGAATGGAATGGTGTTGCGAATGGTTTGGCTAAATGGGCTTCAGATCATCTTCAAGACTGGAACGTGTTGGATCAGGGTCAATTACCCCCTGATTTGTCTCAACAGTTGGACCACTTGGTGGACTTGGATAGGGATGTGTAACGGCCTTGCTTTGTACTTTTCCTTGGTTTAATAAAGTTTTTACCCCTCTTTTTAAAAAAATAAAAAAATAATAATTTTAATGAATAATTACAATAATAATATTTTTAAAATTATAAGCACAAAAATATCTTTAAATAGTACCAAGATACATCTAACAAATAAGTGTATTTAATCAATCATTTTATTCTTCTATATGAATATTAAATATGAATATCTATTTAAAATACTCCAAATACACAAATAGATGAAAAAATAAAGTACTAGTTCATTTATTATATGGACACACAAATTTTTATTTTTATTTAATAATTACTTTATTTAATGAGCTATCTTTTTTATAATATATGCTCCTATTTTTTCTCAATAAAATATCTTAGAAATTTTATCACGCTCCCATCCATATGAAACTATATATATTCACAATTATTTTAATCAATACTTATTATATAATATTTTTTATTATAAACACACAAAAAAAAAAACTTTATTAACATTCGTAGTCAAGATAAGTGTATTTAACCAAATATTTTTATTTTCTATGAATATTAAATGTTAATATTTATTTATATTACTACAAATACACAAATAGAAAATTAAAAAAAAACACAAAAATATATAGCTTTAAAGTATTTTATTTACTACACACACATAAAATTTAAGTTTTATTTAAGAATTATTTTATTTTATTTTATATTAAGCTATTTTTTATAATACAATTGTTTCATTTTTGTATGTAACTTTTAATTTAAAATTTATCAATAATTCATATATATTAGTCATTATAATACTTCACTCAACATTATAAATTTTACCAGATGCTCTAGAGTTGGTGGTTTAATTTCTAAAATATTTTGATATTATGTTCCTTTATTCGATGGTTGGTATTTTAAGTAAGTATGTGGGCACAAGTTATTCCCATCAGTGGTTAATTGGAGACTATTACATTTGGGTGGATGGGTCTAGTTATACTTCCATGTTACACTCAATTTGAGTTATTAATTAGAGACTATTTCACTTGGGTGAATAAGTCTAGTTGTATTTCCACGTCTCACTCAATTTGAGTTATGAAATGATTATCTGTCCAACCCTCTGAAACGAAGATCTAAATTCATGTTAATTCTACAACCCTGCGTTATAATTAACCTCTTCCACAACTTTGACTTAGTTAGTTTTCCAAATACTAATTTCTTTCATATTCTATTGCAAATATGCATAGGAAAATTTCTTCCCTTTGGTAGGGACTCTAGCTCCTTCAGATCTCTTGTTATCTCAAGCCTTTAGAATGAGAATTGAAAAGAAAAAATGATTTGTGTTGGAATTTATGAAGCTACTAGTTCAAAGTTAGGGTTTTCAGGCATTGTGAGCTAGTGTGTTTGGTTTCTTCTTTTTGTTGCAATAAAATCATTCAAATCGTTATGGTTTCATAAGTAGTGTAGATATTTATCTCTAAGTTCTCAAAAACCCTAGTTGTTATTTATTATCAAAAAACCATAAAATGAGTCAAGGCACTTCCAATAGTGGAAAACCCAATCGAGGGCTTGAGCATGATTTTCTCAACTAGCTTCCTAGCTCTTCCAAAAGAAAAAATCATTCCCAAGGAACTGAGATTTTATCTGATACACTCCATGATAAAGCTAAATTTGTTAGAAATGTGATATTCCTACTCAGGGTGTGATTTATTCAATTATTGTCACAAGCATAGCATGCCAAACATACTGTTGATGGCGGAAATGACACAAACAACATTAAATAGAATATTTCTACTCTATTTCTCCTAAAAAAGAAAGACAACATATAGTAGCCTAACTCCCAAGGTCTTGGTAGTTGGTTCTCAACTGTCTGGTGTCACTTAATCGGTCCATACAACTGTAATATTCAAGGGGCCTTTGCTGGTAATAAGGAATGCAAGCAATGACTTATTCATTGAACTGTCTTTAATGAAAAAGGGGATTTTTAAATAAAAGAAAAATATAGATCAGGGCGTACATCAGTAAACATGAATAAAACTCATCTAATATCCAGACATATATCTTCAACAATGAATGTTCTTCCAACAGATCAAGATAACCATAGCATGATACAATTTACAGAATAGTCCATACTATTGCATGCATCTAAGGTGCTTATTTTAACGTCACAATCACATAAAATATTTCAAAAGACAAAAGAACACACTCTCATTCGTTGCCAAGACCATAGATCAACAGACTTCAATAAATTCAATTCACATATAATTTAATGAAATAATCCTTAAATCTGGTTTCCTCTAAGGATTTTCATCACAAAAGAAACTCTTATGCTTCAGCACAATCACTGGCATACAGATAGATTATAATTCATCAACATTATCCAACAAAACTCAATTCCAACTCCATATTGTGTAAAAACCTGTAATTATATTCAACTGTAAATAAAGTAACAATGTATCTCTGTAAAAAAACTATGAAAAATTCTATCTCCTACTATCAGGTGGCTAATCTTATTCTCATCAGTTGACCCTTACAATATGATACCCCAAGGGTATTTATAGATATACAAAAATCTGAAGTCCTTTCTATTTTAGGCCGATCCACCTTTTTAGGGATTAAAGTCATCTTGGAAACTCAGTTAAACTGGAAGAAAAGAATGGAGAGGAGAAAAGAAAGCCATGCGCCCACAAACTACCAGTTGTGCATGCAAAGAAAACCATGCATGCGTGAGGTTATCAATTATGCATGGGAAGCTTGCTCTGCAATGTACTCGTCATAACTGGAGAAGACTTGTTGAAGCACCTCCAAATCTGGCCCATCAACCCAACTATCTTCAAACTTGGTCCTTTCTAGCTCCGCAACAACAAATCCTCTCATGTCTCTTAGCTTTGTTAACTCCCTCTTAGCTTCCCTTATCTCTTCTTTAATATCCATTAATCAATCTAACAACAGACCTTCACCATCATCTCCTTTTTGCATGACCTCTTTAAACCTATCATCCATTTTTTCCTTTATTTGGTTCAAAGGCAAGCCCTCCTTTACTGGTATATTAACATTCACTATGACAACAATAACTGCTTCCAACTCCTCAAATTGTTCGTTCAGATCCTTAATAGAATCTTGAACCTCACTTTTATGCTTGTATAGAAAGTCAAACCTAAATCGAAGTATGTTGGAAGTCTTTGACAAGAAATATTTATTGTCCTCTTCGAGTATTGATTGTTCTAGAAGAGTGGACTTTGACAATTTGCTAACCTCCTTCAACTTCTGACTGTATCCTTTGTATTCCTCCTCTTGTTCTCCCAATACATTGACATACTGGTTCATTTCCTCTATTAGCTCCTCAATCATTTTGTGGACCTCAAAACTGTTGTCCAGTACTTCACTTATTTCCTGATTTATCTTATCAGTCCACCTATCCAACATCTCTACCTTACTCCTTACCTGTACCAAATCATCCACCTCTTTCTTACTAAGAAAAACTGGTGTTTCAATGGTGGCAATTTGTTGTGACCTCAGAGTAGAAACACTTTTCAAGAAAAAATGCAATTGATCTACTGAGCCTTAAGCTCATCCTTTCTCTGCTTGTCTTTCATCATTCTAGATTTAGTGGATGAAGCTACCACATCTATTAAATTCATTTTCCGATCTTTGGTAGGTCTTCCCAAGTTGATAGTGCCCAACTGGTAATCAGTCAATTGCATGTCTCCTACATCCTTGTCCATCATTGGTATAGCACATTCAGCAACAATTTCTCCTTTGTTGGTGAGCCTAGTGGAATGTAGGATTTTGGCCTTCTCCTTGGGCCTTTCTTTCTCAATTTCCTTCATCATATCGTCCCAATTGAGAGGCTATGAAGGTGTCACTAATATCTTATGAAGATCCAATTTTAACCAAGTGGGAGCACCTGGAGTAGTGGTCACTATAGTTGAAGAAGAATCAATAGTAGTAGTAGAGGGTGGTTGCACATTTACTTGAGGTTGAGAATCAACCCCTTGTTCCTCTTGCTGCTCTTGCTCCACATTTGTCTTAGCAAGCTTTTCAGCTTCCTCCCTATCCTTCTGCTCTTGTATCCTCTTCTCTTCTTCTTCCTTTTTCAACTTTTCTTCTTCTAATCTCTTCTTCTCCAATTCTTGGTTTCTCTCTTCTTCTAATGCCTTGAGTTTTTCTGCATCTTCCTTTTCCTTTTGTTGCTTCTTGATCAGCTCCTCGGCATCTTTCTCTTTTTGCACTCATTCTGCTTCCTCTTTCTCTTTATAAGCCTCTTCAGCAAGCTTCAACTTAGCCACAATAACTTCTCTTTCTCTTCGCTGCTTTGTCATTTCTTCTTCCAAATTATGAATTTTCTATATTAACTCCAGATTATCATTTTCCTCTTTGATCCTAAGCTCCTGCTCCTTTTGTCTTTGTTGCTTTTCCATTTCATCAACTCTTTGTTGGGTTTCTACCTGTTGTTGCAGGAATAAGGTATCAGCTTGTGCCTTAGCATCACTTGCCTTTTGCTTCTCTATGGCCTTTGCATGTGCTTGAGCATCCGAGGCTTTCTTTGCCTCCTCAAACAAGGCCCATTGATCTTCCTCAGTCAGTACATGTTCAGTGTCCTCCTCTAGAGGCATATTTTCTTGTGCATTCTTCTCTGACAAAGTCTCATCAGAGTCCATTCCAACATCATGGATCTCCACCTCTTCTCCTTTTCCCTTCAAGGTCTTAGCTATATCATAAAGAGTGCCTCTTTGGACTTCTTCACTTTGTTGCTTTGTAAGTGGGACTTGAGTAGAGGACTCACCTAATGTAGGTGTTGAAGCAATAGGTCCTTTTTGGGCCTCCTCCTCCTGTGCCTCTGGTTCATCTTGAGTCGTTGCTTCAAGCTCAATCTCTTCAATGTTAGGAGGGAAGAACTCCAAAGGCTCCTTGGAAGGCAATTTCCTCTTGATTCTTTTGCATCCCTTCCCCTTCTTAGGAGCTGGTTCCTGAGGAGTTTTGGTTCTTAGGATAGCCCAGTGAATACTTCTATCCAAAACTGGCCTCCCTATTTGCTTTATGTCAATGGTCTCCTCACCATCCCAGTCCACCGGATCCAAAATTTTGGTGCCAATATTTAATGCCTCATATGATGGATCTAACACCACTCCATCATCTACTAATGTGTTAGGGATATCATCTTTGATCCCGAATTCTACCATGAGTGCAACGGGTAACCTCTCATAATTTTTCTTCCTGAGGTCATACTCATCTTGAAGGTCACTCCAGAAATCTTCCAACAAGTTGAAATGTTTATCAAAAATAGAAGGCAACAAGGAATTCATTTTCTTCCTTGGGTCAAAGAACTTCTGAACTGTGTACAAACCTAGTTTCAGATGTATCAACTCACTGCACACTACCTTAGCTCCCACCAGATGTTGACAGTTGTATTCACCCAATTGCAGGGGGAACTTATGACATCCTGTCTTGTGCTTCAATCCAAACTGGGCATTAACCCCTAGAGCTTGATATACAAATTCCATTAGAAATATCCTATTGCTACAACATCTTGGGAGCAAGTGGGGATGCCCTTCAAATCCAGCCAGTTTGAAATAAGTGAACTTGGGGTATTGGATATACCAACATCCCCATTCTGTGATAAAGGCCATAGCTTCTTGGCTCAATCTATATCCTGCATCCCCATTAAGCTAGTTAATGATTACATATAAGAATGCATCATTAACCCTTCTAAATTGTGTTTCAGACATTTATAGAGATAGCTGATCATAATGATCCCATACTTTCCTTTGTCCATCAGCTTCTCCCAATATACCCACTCTATTCAAACCCGGAAATATACCTCCTCTAGCTGCTGCATAAACAACATAAGAAGTCATAAAGAAGCATTTGGTTTCCCTTATCCTTGTTAACTGGTCATGAATAGCATCAGAGACAACCATTGGCCAATCAAACTGTTGTTTTCCATTAAAGATGGTCTGAATGAAGGGAAACAACCACTCCTTGAAGTGAAATGCATCCCTCTTCCCAAAGACTCTAGACAACATCATGATTAGGTCTGATACTTCTTTGTAGAATTTTTTCCTCTTTGGTTGATCATGAAGCTTGGTTAGAGACTTCTTTTTTGTTCTCAACCATTTCTTGTTCAAGTGAGCTTTGTTGGCCTCCTTGTATTTGCTATATTTCTCTAAAGCTTCTGCCTCCTTTAACTGTACCAGGTTCTTTGGATTCGGGACACTAAACATGTGTTGAAACATTTGAGGAGTTAAATCAATAATAACATTATCCTGTGAATCCATACACTGCCTAGTGGCTGGATTGTAAGCCCCTGCTGCCGTCAGAATCAACTCTGGGCACTAGATAGATAGAGGAAATAAGGTGATATGAGCCAAACCAGACTCAACTATTCTTTGAGTTCTCCCTGTTATATCCTCAGCGAATGTTTCTCAATACAACTCCCCAAAATTGTATGAGCCCAGATTGGTGTCAATTATATCAGACCAATCCGATTCCACTTTGCTTGCAGTGACAATAGGACCCCTATGGTTATACCTCAAAGTATAAGGTAGATGCTCTAGCTTTATCTTCTTGGGATTAGTTGCTACCTTTGATGTTTCTGCAGGCTGATTCCTTTGGGAGGCTTCTCTTGATACTCTTGACATCCTTTAGCTTTCCTGCAACAAAAACCCCAATTAGATCCTTGAATAAATATCACAAAATATTCTTTAAAACCTTGCCCTTCATATATATATTGGAGGTGGAACCAAACATAAAACATTCTAAACAGTCTCCTTTAAAACACTGCCAAGCTTGGGGCCAAAACCGTTATTAAGATTTCAATAATAACAAGCAGGATTGGAGTCGGAACTGTCATGGTGATCGAAATTGGAACCAGAATGGAAACTAATTTGGTTTTTTTCAGATTTTCTAATTTCATATTTAGTTTTGGTTCCACTTCCACTTCCACCTAGGTTATCGTTATTTTGAAAAAAGGCTTCTCACTATAAGCGGAGTCAGAGACAGGATGAAAATGGAATTGATACTTACTAGAAAACATGGTTCAAAGTCTATATTGATTTTGATCCCACTTTTGCCTAGGATAACCATGACGTCATAAGTGTTTTTTAACAGTTTGATAGATAACTTCATGATTTAAGGACTAGGTCATATCAAAATGAAAAGGGGCTTAAATATAACCTAATAAGACCATCCCCATATGACCAAGAGGTGACTGTACTTTCTAGGGCATCATATTTTAAAAACAACACAAACACAGAAATGAGTAAAAACCCTAAACTAAAAACCTCGATATAAAAACTAGGGCATGAATTTAACCCTATTTATTTAACCAGATTGAAAGCACAATAGATTCCTAAGTAAAAACAATATTTAACAAACCCTACTCACTATGGAACCTTAATTTAACCTACGCATTAAAAATTAGGGCAACACGATGTGATCACGACTAAAAATGTGAAAACGACTGTGTGAAAAAATAAACAGACAGGAAATAAAACCAGAAAAGTCAAATGAAAACAAGAAAAACCTAAACAAAAGAGAAACAAACCGAAACACACAAACTCACAGAATAATTCACACAAAACCAAACAATCCAAGATGAATAGAAACGGAAAAAATGAAAATAAAAAGAAGAACAAGAATAAAAAAACCTACCTCGAACGCAAATAAATATGCTAACCTCCTGAAGCAATCTGCACGCAACTGTCTCTCTATCAATCGATTCACTTGCACAAAAGCTTCACTGCAACTCTGGTTCACTCTTCAATCTCTTAACAATAATGGTAATAACTATGCATTAATCCCTAATTAAGGTAAATCTCGGAGTTTCACGCATGCATGGCACCTGTCATTAATGCAATAAATACAATAGAGCGGATTCGGAACTACAGAAGGAATTGGCACATTACCGTCGTGCGACTTCAGTAAAAGTCAACGACCAAGAAACGACGAGAACGAAATCAGAATGAAAACTATTTCAGAAACTTTGTTTAACTTTCCAACTTGGTTCCCCTTCCAGGTCCGGTTCCGCCGACAAAGAATAAAACGAAACCAAACATCAAAATAAAATAACAAGACTGAAACAAGAAAACTTAACATACAAAACCTAGTTAAAACGGAAGACCAAAAAGTGGAGGCGAAGGCGAGATGGTATTTGATTTTGAAACTTTGAATAAATTACAACTTAACTTCCACTCCGGCTGCGGCTCTGACAAAGAAAAAACAAAAAATTTAAAAAGAAAGACTATTGGGATGGGGATCAAAATGAGTTTTGAAAGAAGTTTCAAAACCCTGATTCAGCTCCGGTTCTGGTTCCGACAGAATAAACCAAAGAAAAAAAAAGTACTGGAAAGCAAGACTCCAAACTTTGTTTGAAGAACAACCAAGGATAAAAACACAAAGGGGGACCCATTTTGACCAAGGAAAAAGATGGGGTGGTTATGCAAGGCATAACAAATGGCAACTCGGTTGGGAAAATGGTTTACCCATTTTCAAGATACCCAAAGAAAATTTCAGTCACCCTAAAACTACTTGGTTTATGAAGAATGCTAACTTGAATAAGATCAGATATATCTAGAATACGGTTGAGCTAGAATCTCAGATGTATGTGCTCATGAGTTATTTATGAATCTAAGTGTGTGCATATATTGTGCATCATTATTTATAGATAGTTTCTCTGTTCTTGAACAACTATACCTAAGATTCAAGCTATATAGGTTGAGTCCTTTAACTATCGTGCAATAAAATCCTTGGTATTGCTCCGCTGCCAGATAGACATCCATAGCCCCGATGAAGATACCTCTAGTTCTCTCAAAGCATTGCTCTACTTCCAACTAGGTGTCCATAGCCCTGATAGAGATACTTGATTACCCATTTGATATTGAGTTTGCCTTTGAAGTTTCTTTCTTTTCATTATCATTCATTCATTTTACTCAAGCTTCTCTTGTGGAAATTTTTTATGCACCTTCCTCAATACTCAGACACAATGGATCTGAGATGTGGGTTGAGAACTACAATGGATTTCATGATAGTCTAAGAATCAGATTTTTCACTTGAATCAGAAGTAGAACCATCCTAAACAGATAGGAATTTACTTAGGCATATGTTTTTCTAATTTGGTGATAGATTTTTTATCATAATTCGTGAGATATTCACAATGTATCTTCTATCCTTAATAACTTTTCAAACCCAGATTAGAATGATCATAAAACATAAGTTTCAGAATAAAATCCTTTTCAATGGTGATGATGAGAATACCTAAACCAATTTCTCTCCTAGTACCAGTAGCATACCTTGAATAACAACCCCTTGTCTTTGAGATGAACAAAATGAGGATCCCCAACGAAACAAGACAAAACAAAACAAAGAAAGAGAACAAACAAACAAAAACTAAAAACTAAAACTAAAAAATAGAAACTTAATTACATATGATACAGTATAATACATTTTATTTAAAACATCAGACCTTCTATGCACCAAAATAGTGCTTGAGAAATTGACCATTAACTGGTAATGGAACATGCTCTCCTGTTAAGGTACTTAAACGAAAAGCATTCTCGCCTAGTATCTCAACCACTTGATACAGACCTAACCAGAGTCTATCAAACTTTTGGTGATCTCCTTTCTTTTCTCTGGCTTTATCCCATAGTAATACAAGATCTGATATCCTAAAAGCTTTTATCTTGGCTCTTCTGTCAAACCAGCGTTTGACGACAACCTAATGCTTAGAGAATTGCTGCAAAGCAGCATCCCTTTGCTCTTCCATGTTAAGCAAATTAAGTAATCTAACCTCAATCCTATCGTCCTTGGAGTAAAATTCCTATATGAACTTAAGAACATGTATCTGTAAATGGATCAGGAAGACAGGGTCTTGGCCATAGACTAATTTAAAAGGTGAATTTCCTAGAGCTGCTTTGATTCTGGTTCGATCTGCCCATAAGGAAAATCTCAACTGGGTGTGCCAGACTCTAGGATTGTTTTCTAGTAATTTTCTTATCACTTCCAACAAGTTTTTATTAGTGGGCTTAGCCACTCCATCTCCTTGAGGGTAGTAGTTGGACGAATATTTCAAAATAATTTTATGCTCATATGCCCATTGAATGAATTCAGCAGAAGAAAAAGTAGGGCCATTATCACATACCAGAGCAAATGGAACTCCAAACTTGGTTGTGATGTTCTTAGTCAAAAACTTGATGACCACCTCTGTGGTGCTATTTTTGCAGGGCTGGGCCTCAGTCCAGCGTGTACAGTAGTCAGTTGCAGTCAAGATGAATTTATGTCCTACAAAAGAATTGGGATTAATAACACCTACAAAATCCAGGGCCCATTGAGCAAACGACCTTACCTCATACATTGGTTGCAAAGGCATTGTAGGATTTCTTTCCCTAGGTGCAAAAGTTTGGCATACATCATAGGTTCTGACATGTTGGTGTGCATCCCAAAATACATAAGGTCAATAATAGCCTGATCTAAGAATCTGATGGGCCAAAGCATCTGCAGATCCATGTCCTGTTCCATGTCTTCCATGGAACTCATAAATAGCATGCTTGGCCTCTTGCTGATTTAAACAACGCAAGTAGATCCCTTGAAAATTCTTTCTATAGATGGATCCCCCTTTAAGCATGTTGTGAGCACTCTTCATCCTTAATGCTCTCCTCTAATTAGAATTCATTCCTTCTAGACATCTATTATTAAGGAGGAAGAAAATCAAGTTTGTGTACCAGGGATCCTTAGTAAATGACTGTATGGTGTACTACTGACAAGTGATATTTTTGTCCACCTCAACCATTGCTTTTGATAAACCTTGCCCTCAAACAAGCTTCATCGGATGAATCTCTAAGTCAAATTCTTGTAGAATTTCCATCCACTTTCCTCTTCATTCTCCTAATTCACTTTGCATGAGAAGAGACTTTACAGCTGGATTTGGAACTATAGCCATTACTTGACTTCGAAGAATCTAATGTCTGAACTTCTTTACCACTCGTACTAATGCTAAGGCTTGTTTCTCCAGTGGTGAGTATCTCACTTCTGCATTTTTAAATGGAGAGCTCATGAAGGAAATAGGTCTTTTTTCTCCCTCTCCTCTTCATTGTGTTAACACAACTGCACATGAATGGTCAGATGCAAAAGAATAGATATAAAAAGGATTTAAATAATCTGGGCTTGTCAAAACAGGTGCCTCAGATATTGACTGTTTGATCTGCAAGAAAGCAAATTTAGCCTCTTCACTCCACTCAATCTTTGCCTCTTTCTTCATCATTTCATTTAGAGGTTTGACAATCTCTACAAACCCTGTTATAAAATTTCTAACAAAATTGATCCTACCGAAGAAGGATCTCATTTCTTTCTTGCTACCTGGCCTTGTCAATTTCAAGATGGCCTCCACTCGATCAGGGGCTATGGATATCCCTTCTTCTGATATGATGTGACCCAAGAGTTTCCCTTTAGATACTCCAAACACACACTTCTTTGGATTAAGAGAGACACCATAACTTATACATTTCTTGAGAACCTTTTCCAGATCAGCAACATGGTTTTCTCTATTCCTAGAGAAGATGGTTAAATCATCTACATAAATAATAATACACTTCCCTATCAAATCCTTGAAAGCTACATCCATTGCCCTTTGAAAGGTTGCTCCAGCATTGATAAGACCGAATGGCATCCTCCGATAGGCAAATGTGCCCCATTTGATGGTGAAAGTTGTCTTCATTCTATCCTCATGACTGACAAGAACCTAATTGTAACCAGAATAGCCATCTAAAAATGAAATCATCTGAGATCCATTAACCTTTGGTAATAATTCATCCAGAGAGGGCAACGGGTAATTATCTTTCTTAGAGGCTTTGTTTCGATTCCTGAAATCAACACATAATCTGATCTCACCATTCTTTTTGCGTACAGGAACTAGATTTGCCACCCAAGTAGAATGTCTAACATGAAAGATTATCCTTGCAGATAGGAGCTTTTGTACCTCTTTTTGGATCAGGAGCTCTATTAAAGCACTGATTGGGCATTGTTTCTGATGAAAAGGCTTGGCTTCTGGCTTGAGAGGTATGGTATGTGTGATCACTGAAGTGTCAAAGGTTTTTAGATCATCATAACTCCAAGCAATGGCTTCAATGTTCTGCTCCAGAACTTTAATTATCTTTTCCTTAATTTCTTGAGGACAAGTCTTTCCTATGAGGACATTCCTTTCAAGGCCTGAGTGAGTCAAATTAACAAATTCATACTTCCCTCCATCACTCTCCGTAGGCACCCTTTGACGAGCTCGTGGGTCAGAATCAAATATTCTTTCCAAAGCTACCATCCCTTTTGGAATGCTATTACTTTTCAAATCCAATATCCCTTTTGGACTCTCTTTCTCAGGATCCCAATCTCCCTGATCTCTTTCAAATTCATCTATTATCTGTCCTTGAAAAACATCAGAACTTTCCAAAAAGGCCAATGTATGTTGATCATCATCAAATACCTAAAAATTTTGGACATTATCAGGGACTGCTGGGATCGAGATTAGTTCGATTGAAAATTTCTTTAGATCAGAATCTTGCATGGGTTCCAATGTGCTAGCAGCAACAACAAGTGCATCTGCAATTTGATTAGCTTCTCTAGGGATCAAACTAATCCCAAAAGCATCAAAGTCTTCAATAAAATTCCAATCTATTTCTGTACGCAACCAATCTTTTGTTATGACATTTATATTGGCTATGTACCTATTTTACAATCACCTCATAATCCCCCATAACTGTGAGAGCAATAACCTTCTTTTTATGAGAAAACATAAGGCCTTGAGTAAGTGCTTCATACTCAGCCACATTGTTTGTACAACCAAACTGCAATCTGTAAGATGCAAAGTAAGTTTTCCCTTTTGGGTTGGTTAGTTCAATCCCTGCTCCACTTCCTGCTTTAGATTTGGAACCATCAAATTTAAGAGTCCACAATTGGTCTTTGACTAGGAGTTCTTTCCTTTTAGGGATGACAGGGGATGACTTACTTGGGATGTCTGGTGGCTCGGAATTTTGCTGATCATCAGAATTTGACTTCGGACAAAGCTCACTTGAAGATTTTTCTATATTTTCAACTTGCTCAGAAATCAGTTCCTAAACAACTTCTTGGGTTAAATTGCAATCCAACTCATCTTTCAGTAATGCCTTGGGCATTGGAAAAGTATCTGGGGCAGGTGTAGTAAATAGAAATTGAGACGCCTTAGCCTCTTCTTGAATTTTAAAGCTCAGAACCTGAGTCTGCTCTATTGGTGAGGAACCTTCCTCTTGAGAAAGGCTAGTCCTAGTGAGAATGGTAGCATCCTTAAGTTGAAAATAAAACTCATTGATAAGGTCTGGGGTTCTTCTTGACATATTTGTTGAGGCTGGTCTACATGACTTAAGATATCTAGGCATGATTGGCATGTTAACTCCGAATGATTATGATAATGAATCCTACACCAATTAGGAAGTAACAAACTACTCAAATCAGTTTCTTCTCCTAAAACCAGCTTATCTTGTTGCAATTTCCTTATTAGAACCTACTAGTTGATGTAGATCATTGGGTCACTGTGTTCTAGGGGCAATGTATCCCTAGGATTAAGCATAGAGAAAGCAAGGACTTCCTTCGGTTTGTAAACTCCTATCTCAGTCTCAAAATATGCTACTTCATTTGAAGCATCATATTTTGTAATCATGTGCTTGAGTCTTGGTTCACTCTCAATCCTTATCTGTGTTGTAACCCCCTTCCAGGGTAACCACATGTGAGAGAAATCCAAGGACAAATATCCTCCTATACTCTTCATTAGCTCCCGACTTAGGAGCATGTCATATGTTTCTAGGATGTCAGCCACTTGGATATCTATGTAAGTCTGGATCCTTGGATCTGATCCAATATGTACATGCATGTTCTTTAGTTCTCCTACTACATTGACCTCATTTTTGTCTAACTGAATCACTTTCTTATTAGTCGAGATAGGACTTAATCCTAACTTCTTACATATTGAAAAGGGCATAACATTTCCCGATGCTCCAGAGTCCAATAAATAGTTATGCAAATTCTTTCCAAAAAACCTTAAACTTAAAAGAAAAGGCATAACAATGACTGGTTTCTAATCTCTAACACTATATTTATTAAGGGTTATGGAACAAGTGTAGAGCCCCATATGCTGCCAAAATATGTCTCAAATAAAATTGTATTCATGGAAATCATGGCAACTAAATGAGTTTGATAAGCTCCATTTGCAGACACATAAGGTCTCCTTTTTCCCACCTTCAGTTGTGTTTTCTGAATTCTCAATTACTTCAAAAGAGGAATTGGAGCTACTAGCACCAAGATTGCAAGCATACAAAATGAAAGTGGAAAAAAAGATAAATTGTGACCCATAACACTATTGATCAAGCCAAGAGAGGGGTAGGGAATTCTTCTTTCTATCATGATTTCAATGAACAAGAGGATTTGATAAAAAAAAATCATGAGGCTAAGGTACATGAAAAGAAAGATAAAAATGGCTTAAAATTTTGATAAGGGAAATAAAAATAAAGAGAAGGGACCTTAATTATAAGGGGGTGTTCTTGGAAGTAAAAGACCCCATTATCATAATGTAGAGGATGCTTGATAATATTGATACCCTTGGTGTCTAACCACCCACAAAAACTACAAGAGAGATTGAGGAAGGAATGCACCAACAAGAACAAGAGGTGGAACAACCTATTGAATAACCATATGTGGTAGAGGTTTGAGATGTACACATTTCTCTTCCTAAATTAACACCAAGGCATCAAAGAGAGGTGTAACCATTGGAAACTTAGTCTATTGATTATTCCATGATGGAGGAAGATGGGGAAAACATTATAGACATTAAATAAGTGCAACAAGTCATTGCTTCTCACCAAAGAATGCAAATAGATGTTGCTCCTCTAGAAAGGATGTTGTGAGGCCTTAAGGAAGGAGGTGAAAATGTCAATGATGTAAGGGTCTTAGCTTGTATTGAATTCCTATCTAATGATGATTTTGTAAAGTCTATGGAGTTCAAAAGTCTCTTTATCAAGAAGAAAACAAATATCTTCTTGTAAAATATAAATAAGGAGAAGCGGTAGGTGAGTGAATAAGGAATGAAAAAAGTAACTAAAAAGGTTATACATGACATTGATTTTGGTGTCAACAATATCACCTTCGAGGAGGGAAAATATTGGTGAAAAAAAGTGGGTGCTTATTATTGCCTAGTTTGGATATTGCTTTTGCAATTTCCCTAGACACAATTAGAAGGAAATATAATGAATATTTAATTCATGCTAAAGAATTGTACTTTGGATTAGTGATTATTATAAAATTTGAAGCATTAACAATATGGGCAATAGTGTTGCAGTTTGGTTGTCATTGATGTCAAAGGTGTATGGAGAGTATTGCACGCTAGTTGTTTAGTTGCCAGAGTCTCCGAGAAATGCTCCACATTTCTCCACTGATGTTGTTTTGCTCCTACGGTTTGGAGGACAACTTCATGTTGTGTCAAGGCATGTGTGATCCACATTTTAAGTCTTTTGGGTTACCAAAAAGGTTTTTTTAAGTGTGATAGACTAAATTATGTGTTGATTCTATGTGGATGTTCTCAGAGTGCAAAGGTTGGCTCTGCATATTTACACATTTGTAGATATGGTTATGTCATTTAGAAGTTAATTTCTTTGAGATGTGAAGGTGTTATATCCAAAGTTTCATGTCAATAATCCTTCCGTAGATAAATTTGGAAGTGATAGTGTATTACACAATGTTGTCTAGAGACTAGTTTCATGTTTGTTGGATTGCACTAGCTTGATGCTACATGAAGTGTTGGTGTGAATAAAGTCTTGTACCTAGTTAATTCCTTACTAGGAGTCTTAGGGGGCGTATTCACATGTTAAGTTTACTTAGGATATAAACTTTCTTCTAGAAGTCTTAGTTGTCTTTTCTAGATTTTACCTTATCCTAGGTAGATATGAGTTAGTTGTCTTATGTGATAGGATTAAGAGACTTGTCATGATCTTGTCTAATCCTATCACTCACCTTGACTTTATAAGCAATAAATCTCATGCATATTTAACATCTTGATAGCATCTTGATCTCATCTTTGTGAATCTTGTATCATATTATAATTCTTGTTTGGTGGAATAGAATCTTCCATTGTTGCTTCTCTCTATTGCATGTGGAGGTTATTTGGTGTTACAGATTGAAGATCTTGGTTGCTTACTTCAACATGGTATCAAAAATTTGAATATGGAAAGTCCCTTCCTTTTTCTTAGAGAGTTTCTACCATCAAGTTTTCTATTGTGATTTGAGTTTCTTTTATGATCTTGTAAATTCTGATATGTTCTTCTCTTGCATTTCAATATGATCTAGAGAATCAAAAAGGATTTGCAAAGATATGCTAATCCTATATTGCATGTATGCTTTTTAGTGAGATTTGGTGATTGCAACACTTTTGGCTATAATGGTAGAATTTTTTGCTATCACATTACATCCAGGAGGCTCGAGAAATTCAGATTTGGCTTTTGTTTCACTCAATTTGGTCACCATTTGCAACTTTGGCAAACAAGGGTTTGGATCTTAGATTTGGAGAATAGCTTTTTATAGGAGTAATTTTGGCCAAAAATAACCTTTCCATTATGTCTAGGAGGCCATCTCCACAAATTTTGATATAAAATTTGCCTATATTTTGAAAAGTTTGTTTCAGAGGCAATTTTTTTTGCTAGAAGGGTCATACAACCCCCAGTACAAGTATGGTTTTCAGAAAAAATATTATTATTTTTTTTATTTTTTTTAAAAACATATTATTATTAAAAGAATTACATGATGGGTCCCAAAAGTACCTGTACAGGGCATGGTACCCTCGGGTCTTGTCCCTTGTCCCATTTATGGTTAAAGGTCGTGCCCCTTTTCAGGGGGTGGTATGTGTAAACAGATCCCCCCCCCCTCCCCCGACCACTTTTCTTAATTTTCTTTACAATTTTTTTTTTTTTAATAATAATATTTAAAAATAATTTTTTTTTTTAATAAACTATTATCAACACCATGCCCAACTCCTTTTTGCAATCCGCCCTTGGTCACATGGACGACCAATGCCCAGGCCAGTGGGGCTTAAAAACATTTTCCTTTTTTGGTATTTTTGGAAAGATTGGGAAAATCGTCATAACATTTGATCTAGGAGTCAGATTTTGACAAACAAGATATCAACGAAAAGCTGGTTCTGAGCACTATGTAATGGTGCAATTTTTTTTCTCTAATTTTGTTGTTGGTGCATTTTATAGCATGCTGAATTTAGATGTTCATTTTTCACTCTTGAACTCATAAATTTTTCTTTGTTCCTTCATTTTTCACGATTCTTGTGGCATTGAATGGTCTTTCAAAGCTCTTCATAGTTACTCATGCAATTTTTCTAGTTTTTTCCCCTGGTATAATTAATTCATATTTTTGTGTTTTAACACTCTGGTTAATTACTTGGATATTTTGGCACCTAGAATCCTTTTGTTTGCATGTGATGGCTTCACTTGGGTTGCTTTATATGTATTTCCAACATTTCATCCTTTGTGAATATTTTGAGCATCATTTGTAAGCACTTTCTTATATGTAAATGCACTAAAATAAAGTGCCACACTATTGTACATGTATTTTGGAGATTTTGCACATAAGGTTGTGCCATATTTTGTACTCGCACTGTATTATAAAGTTTCATGGGGGGATGTGTAGTTCTTTATTTATTTACCAACATACTTTTGTCAAGTGAGTGTCCCTCCAAGACAACAATGAATCCTTGTTATTTTTGCCTCATGCGTGTGTGCCTTGTTTTTGCACACCCTTTTTTAGTTGCAAGTACTTTCCTGTGCACTTTCAAATGTTGTTTATCCTCCTTCATGCACTACACGGTGTAGACACTCAAAATTTATCCTCACAATTATCCTATTTTTTGTCTATTAATTAGATGGATAGTATTATTTGTTTAATTGATTCATTTAGTACTTTCTTCTATTCACTCATTAATTCACTCAAATCATTAACATATTATAAGAATTTATGCATTCATAAGCATTTATCTATTTGCATTTATCAATCATTTATCCATTTCATATTGCTCCATTTACATTAATCATTAAAATATCTTTGGATATTAAATCATTTAAATTTTTTAAAACCATTTAATCATTTGACTAAACTCATATATCATTAAATCATTTAATCCATTTAATCCATTTAATTCATTAAATCATTCATCCATTAATTTGAAAATGCACTTTATTTTAAATTCCTAAACCTACACTCTATCATAAATCCTCTATTTATCTCTTTCATTTCAATCAATTGCATTTGATTGAAGAATATGGGATAATTGTTAATTTCTCCATTGCACTCTTTTATCCCACATTTCTCCCATAACTTGAATCTATCATGGGGACATCTATATAAACCCTCTCTTTTCACCAAAAAGTAGATTGAATTTTGATCATACAATCTTTCTTTCGTTCATCATAGCTTCTTGTTGCACTTGTGCTTGTGAAAATCTAAGAGCACCAAATGCATAAATCAAAATCATGGTGAATAGGAGAACAATGGAGTTGGTTTTATTTTGAATGCATATGTTTGGTTCACATAGTTTAGTTTTATATTTTTGCATGTGCTTTCATTTAAGAAAGGCTTCATTGATGTTGTGTTGGAAATCTTGATTATGGATTTATAGATTTAAATCAGTTTATCAGTTTTTAGCATACACATAATGGTGAACCTGATGTGAAATTAGTCTATGGCTGCATGCTTAGTTCAGAATTATTTAGCAGCAATATTACAAACAAAATTTTGTTGAAACCAAATATTCTGCAATATTTAAACGTTTTCCCATTATGGTTTAACTGATATTTTATTGTATGGTTGAATATTTGGATGTTAATATGAATTTGAAGCTAACATTTTATCAAAAATTTCATCTTTACCATGCATTATTGTGCAACGGTTATAAGAAATCTAGATGACTATTTCTTCGTAGTTTCTTATGCTGGTAAATGTGAAGTGTTGGTTTTTTTTATTGTAACCAGGTTGATCTTCTAATCTACCTATGGAATTGCCAATTCTAATCAAGGGTAGCTCAAAGGACTTGGATCAACTGACGAGGAATTTAAAGAACTCCTACACTTTGGGCTCTGCAAGACCTGGGAGGGTGATCCCTTAATGTGTTTACAACCTCTGCACCATTATCGTAAACAACATTAACAACAACAAATAATCTCATTTAATATCTCAACATAACAAGATAACACTGAATAGAATCGGTTGTTCATCAATATTATCAACTATTTGGAGCATGAGATAACTACAACAACACTTCACAGTAAAAGATAGTCATTGATTTGCAATTTGTAGCAAGCTCTAGGTAGAGACAAACGAATATTGAACCTCACAAATAAGTACAACTTAGGTTAGTGCCATATATCCATTGGAGGAGTCAAATTCATAAGCATCTAAGGGTTCATGACATATTTAACACATAACATATAAGATCCTCAATAACATTGCCTTACAATCTCATCAATCTGGATTCTAACCCAATACTACTTATCAAATCCATATACAAAATATATCAACCGACAATCCCATTTAAGCATTTTAATTAATTCCTTGAATTAAAGCTAAAATAAGAATTGTACACACCACAACAATGAGATGAACGAAACAACCCTTGATCATTTTATTCAAAATTCAGATATTCTTGTACAATGGAGAGACATGAGCTCGAATTAATCATTTCAATTCAAATTCTAGTATTGTCATAAAACATTAAATCTCCATGAGTTCAAGACCTACAACAGAATGACTCAAAACCTAAATTGCATTTTCTCTAAAAAACTACCAGACTTTACAATTTGCTTTGCAACTTCACCTAGACTTGACCCAAAATGTCTAACTTGTTAACCCGTACTTTTGGCCTTGAAATCCTTCTTATAGAGAATGAAGGAGCAAACAAGCATCGGACCAAAGAGTACACATGTCACCAGCCACATGGATAGCCCTGTGATATTTCAAAAAAATTTACAACAACTTTTCGGAGAATCTTCTTGTTCATCTTGCCCGCTGAGAACGGTTTATGCAGCAACAAAACTTCAAGAATTCTGCACCTAATATTGTCACCAAAAACAAAACTGGAAACTATTGTAACTGCAACAACTAATTTGTTAACCGTTAGCAGCCTACTCCGTTTCATTCCTCCTCAGTTAAATATACACTTACCCATTGCTGGTACTCTTCATTAGTTGGCCAATTAAAACTAACTACCTCATTTACCTCGACATTATATGGTGTATACTTGACTTCCACCTGATTTGCTTCTATTTCAAAAGATTCCAAGAATGAGCTAGTGCTGATAATTTTGTCCATACATCTCACCAATAAATCATAATCTGAGTCATCACAAATTAATATAATTTGAGCATTGATGACCTCATTTTCTAGATCCTGCCACTGTTGAAGTGACCTGATATTTCCCTACTCATCAATTATGTCAAGTAGCAATGTGCCGCTCCAATCATCAAAATTATTTACCAATTCTCTGATCTTCCTACTCAAATCATCTGGTAAGGCTTGAAAACCTTGCAATGACTTAACGAACATTTGAGTAGGCCTTAATGATTGGGGCCTATTATTTATATCAAACCTTGAGGCCTTATACATTATGTCTAAGTCATTGGCCCTAGGGATCCATTTTTCAATTAGTGGTATTACTACCTCCTAATCCCTATCAATGTTCTTTATTGCATCCAATAATAAAAAATATAAAGAATACACAGATGACAATCTGTCATCAATCTTCTCATTTAAATGCCTCAATACAACATTAACAATATCCCTTTGCTTTAAAAGTACTCCCTCCTCACTTACCTTCAAGGATTCCTGTAACTCTGCAATTTTGTGCATTAGCTGCTTCTTTGTAGGATCAATAGAGGATTCTATTTCTTCATTAATTGGTTCTAAAGTAGGGTTGAAGGAAGGAGTTTGACTGGGAGACCTTGGTGTAGAAACAATGGGGAAAATAGGAGGCACTAACCCTGATGTGGAAGGCAATGTTTTAATCCTTGGAGCACTTGATGTCTCCCCAATCTGCTTGTATCTCAACTTGTCCACCTCAGTTTGCAGCTCAACATTCCTTTGCTACACCTTGCTATATTCTCCAATTATGAAATTGTATTTCTCCATTAGGCTTCTTTTTTCAACCTCCTCTCTTTCAGCAGTCTTCTGGGCCAATTTGGCCACATTCACAGTCAAATTAGTGGCCTCTGTGGTTCAGGTCTCTGAAGCTCTCTTTATTATTAACCCCCCTCTTAGGTTTGGGTTAATATCAGTAACATTGGGCTTTCTCCCTTGAGGGGCCAAATCCCAAATTGCCAAGGTCTTGTATTCTTCACTAAAGGTAGAATCTTGTAATGCTGCCTTAACCTCTTCTTCAGAATATTGCAGGGGATGCTTGGAATTCAAAATAGAATTGAAAGCTGCATCTACAATGTCCCACTCAGGAAGAATCAAGACACCAGCTTGATTTACCAGTTTTCTCCCCTCCTCAAGAGTGATTCTCTTGAATTCATTCATTAATTCAGCTTTTACTTCATCATCATTCTCCTGGTCTGACCTATCAGGCCTCAACTCTCTTCTCTTCTTGCACTTTTCTTGATACTCTTCCAATTTCATTTTCCATACTAATTGCAAGAAAAGTAGAGTTTTTACAAAGGTTTCATCATCTAAGAACTCCTTACAGGCCTCCATTCTTGTATCTTGCACACATTTTCCTTTCATATCCAAATCAGATAGAACTAATTCAGCTGGTCTGGGAGGAGAAGGCATACCCATCTGCATATCCTAGTCAGTGACAACAATCTCACCCACTAAGTCCTCTTGTGATTGCTCAATCTTTCACCTCTTAGGGCTTGGCTCTGATGGTGGTGGTGAGGGACTATTTTCAGGTGATCATTCCAAATCAATAATCTTAGTTGCCCCAGGTGTTTTGAGTCGTGAACCTGGTTGTGCATGAAATTTCATTATTTGCTTTCCTTTTCTATCTTCTTCTTCCTCATCACTGCTATCATTTCTTTTCCTTCTATAAATAGGGCAATTCTCTGAAGGTTTCTAGGTTGGCCTCTCTTCAAGTGGCCTAACATCTTGCTCTTGTATGTCCAAGTCCAACTCCAATTTTATCTTCTTGGCCATCAAGATGCCCATGATTTATTTGAATTTGTCCATCAAAAAGTTAATTTTCTTATGATATGGACCGAACTTCATCAATGGATCATACTTTGGATCCATTTTGTGCACAATGGCCAATATCTTGTCATAAGCAATCCATTTCTCCTTGTTCAATTCCTACTTACTTAGGTCAAATTCCTTTCTAATTAGGTCCTCAGGGAAATTGAACTCATGCACAAATTTACCACCTTTTATCCTTTGTCTGAAAAGGGAAAAGAAGCCCTCAAGATCATGTTGCTGCTTGGGACCACACCTTAAATGGTATTCTTCAAAATATTTTCCAAAATAGACCCAGCCTCCTTTTGAAAAGACAAAATCAGACACCACAGTATAATCAAGGGAAAATGTTCCCTTACCTTTTCCTGTAAGGTTGTCTTCATGGATACAACCAATCTACCACATAACTTCAGCAAAACCAACTCTTGGTGGCACATTATATGGCAATATATGAGGGGTTCCTTGAAAACCATACACCCTCAAAACAGTGTTGACTGGGTATGGGATAATGTCACCCCAGTTGTGGCAAACTTTCAATTCTGGCTTCCTCCCTTTTGGTCTGAGGAAATCATGCAACTCCTTAGGAATTTTGGGTACATTTACCATCAGCCTGGCTCTCAATCTAGAAGCAAAATAGTTGTCAAATTGCACATAACTGGCACTATCCCTATTATATGATAAGTCAACAGTCCGTACTTGCATTGGCAATCTTTCTCCATTAACCAACTGCCTTAACTCCATCTTCTCAGAGAATAATTCAACATTCTTATACAAGAACATATACATTAACATGGAATACCAGAAGAATGGAGTGCCTGCATCATTTTTCTACAACTTCAACAACCCTTCATGTATCCTTTCGGCCAGAAAAGAAGCAAAATCATATACCACCAAAAAATTGGGGTGTTGTATCTACACCCCTATGAACATGTAGGCTATAGGCATCACTATGTTGGGGTTAAAACCCAAAATCTGACATAAGGAGTAAAAAGTGGCTAAGAAATGATTTGCAAAGCAATTCAGTCTGAAAGGTTCCTAGTCATTTGGGATAATATAAAACTTAGAACCTCCCACCTTAGCCAAATGAGGTGGAAGCAACTTAACTCTGAATAGTGAATTCGACCTCCCATACTCCTGTTTCATCCCCTCAAGATCAATAGGAACCAAGAACACACTAGGCTCACTCAGATCAAAAACCTGTTGAAACTCTTCTTTGTTAATGCTTAATAGAACCCCTCCATCATTATCTCTAATCACCCGTGTAGCAGGGTCATATCCTACAACCACTACCCTAAGCAAGTCCACATCAGGGAACACATTTGGTACTACCAACTTTCCCATATCATATATCCAACCATTTGAAAAGGGATGGGGAACAATTATACACTAATCCCTCTCCTAAGGTTTTTCCTCGCATCAAAACCAACCCCTTCTTCCTATCATTCATTGATAAAGGCAATTGATCCTGGAAGTCATCATATAGGTTTCTTTTTAGATAATCAACTTGGCCAGAATGCTGCTTTGATGGTGCCATCCTAAGTAAGCTAGGGCCTCCTCGCTACTTCAAACCTCACACAAACTAGGGAAAAACAAAATTACAGAACAAAACCTTGCAATTTCTCACAATTCAGTTAACCTACAACCCTAAAACAATTATCAACAAACCCCTCAACAAACACACAAAAAATCCCCCCAAATTCAGATTACAACTTAACCAGGAGAAACAAAAATCAACTTACGACTTTGTGTTTGTAGGAACCCTAATCTTTGTTGTAACAACTCGTCAATTCTTCTTCGGCCTTGAGATTGCTTCGCAAAGATGTTTGAATTCTTTGTGACACAATAGTGCAAGAAAATGGTTGCTTTATTTCGATCAAATCATGCCAGTAGATGTCTCATCCGCCATTAAATCTTACTCACGCACTGCGCCAACGACTCAAATCGTATTTGATACAAATTCAAATACTATCCATCGATCCTTTACTTTGGTTGCATCATCGAATGAATACCTTTAAAACAAAATAACATGATCTCCACTGTGGCGACAATGGCCCACCATACTCTGCGTTGCCAAGGAAATCCACATGGCACTCGCCCGTGATTTCGTAATCAGTAAAGACCCTGCAACTCTCGATCATGCGATGGCGAGCAACCGTTGATCTCAGCCATCGACAGTCCTGCTTGTTCAGTATAGTCGCCAACTCTGTCGTTAATCATTGGGCACCTTTCCTACCGAGATTATAACATCTCAATTGATTTGAAGCACGTGCATCTCATAGTTGCTTTAGTAACCTGCTACATAATGTATTAAAACCGAATAAATATATTAAATCGTTTCTATTAGCCCTTTGGCTTCACCAGATGAGACACGTGGCGCTCTCCCGTGATATCACAATAAACCAAAATAGTGTGGTGGGGTCATCACGGGATGGTGGGGAACGACTGAGATCGAACAGTGATTGATCTACGGTCATGCAATTTTGTTCCTCTGCAAAACATAAAACACTTATTAAAATCATGAGGGGACATCACTAGGCCAACGACAAACAATGACATAAGTTGTTTTTAAACATGAGAACACGGGGCCATCCTAGACTTAGGAAATAATAAATTCTGGCAAAGGAAATAAAATGATAGATCAAAAGGGGCCCAGCCTAGATGAAACGATGGGGCTTAAGTTGTTTTAAAATCCTCCTCAAAAATTAATGGCCAAATAGATCCCACCCAAGGCGTAAGATAAAACATTTAGGGTTATACATGAAAACAAAGATAAAACCCCAACCTTAGGCTAAAAATCAAGTAGGACCAGGAACATAGGCAAGATAAAATGGAACTTACAGAACATAAATTTGAAGTTCCATCATGAAGCGTGATCTTCATTCATTCGAGGAGTCTACCATTGAGCTTCCTGTGGTTTGACATCATGAATGCACGTCTATTGGAATTATTTGAATACTATCCCATGTTCTAGAGCTCTTACACAACATGATGCCATCATTGTTTACAATTCCACAATTTGCATTAATTTCTAGTTGCTAATTTCTAGTTGCTAATTTCTAGTTTCTAATTTCTAGTTGCTAGCTTTTAGTTGCTAATTTCTAGTAGCTAACTTCTAGTAGCTAATTTTTAGTAACTATTTTTTATTAATTTTTAGAAACTAATTTGTTAATTTAGATTAAGCTTAGCAATTATTTTAGTTTAGATTAATTCTAGTTTTGATAAATTTAGACTAACTTTAGTTTGATTAATTTAGATTAATCTTAGCAATTAATTTAGTTTAGATTAGTTCTAGTTTTGATTAATTTAGAACAATTTTAATAATTTAGAGTAATTAGATTCTAGATTAAATGTTAATTTTCATCTTAGTTTGGTTTTTTTAAAATTTTGAGGCTAATTTTGTTGATTGGGATTTTTTGTAGGTTTGCATGTCAAAGAATTAGAGAAAAAACTTGAATACACATTTGTTGAAGACTTGGAGGCTTGAAACTACTATCGACATTTGGTGCAGGATGTTTCTTGAAGATTTGATTTTTAAAACTGATTATTTTAGTATAGCAAACACTTCGACTAGTGCTTAAAAAGAACTTTTTTTGCCGTGTTTGGTGTGCTTTCACATTATGTGTTACCCAAGCTAGTGTGTACGTATCCTCTCCCATTGTGCACTTGTGCGATCCTAGGTGATGAGAAATACAAATTAGTCTCCCTTTTTATTTTTAGTAGGAGGCTTGCCTGGGGATTTCATCACCCTAGGGTTCAACCTCAAGCACGTTTCTCAACAGGCTATATCAAAGGGGGAGAACAAAATTTGTACCCCAAGGAGTGGCTAGCATTGTTCGAAGCTAATCTATGAGACCCTGGGTCCGTCGACATTTACTGGTGATGAAAGTGGGAGTGGGCCTCCCAATTCTCAGGCTATTACATGTAGGCTCTCTGTTCACTATAGTCCCCCACTAGACACCCCTTGTTTTAGTAGCCAAAAAAAATCCCTTTCACTTGCTAGCGCAGAAACAATCGTTCTGAAGCTACCCCACATTTTCACCATTCATGTGTAGAGGCATAAATTCCTCTTTTAGGGAATGAGACTTGGTGTGCCCGAGAATTGTGTGTCGTGGAGGGGAGCCAATGCCACTGAGTCTCTAGTTGTCTACCTTGTTTGGCTGGTTGGAGATCAAAGTGGGGATTTAGCGAGTGGTATCTCTTGAGAAGCCTAAGTTGTGCAAAGTGCTTTCAAAGTGTTTGTCACTTCACATCAAGATAAAACTCAAACACATTATGTCTGCTTGTGTCTTGTGTGAGTGTTTAAAACATATCTCAACTAAACATCACACCTACTAATTTGCAACTTCTCAAACTCGTAAACCCCAAAAAGTCAAACATTAAAAATATCCATAAAGAAACCTATCATTCAAATCTCTTGGGGGAATCATCCTGTAGTTCCTATTTTTCAGTCCTTGCACTCCACATAGTCCTTGCATATCCTCCACCCTTGCATATCCATCATTGCTTAAATAAACCTTTAGCTTGCATTTAGGCTACTCTTCCTAGGTCTTGAAATCAAACCTTTGGCTACTAGTCACCCGAATCACTTGAGGTTCATCATCCTTGAGTTAGGGAACATATAATTATACTTGAGTAGGGAAATCCTCTTGGAGTTCATCATCTCCTACATACCCTCTCTTGATCATTTGTCCTTGTGTCTATCCATCATAGCACAAGTAAAGTCTTGCATCATAACCAATTTTGACCTAGAGTTGCCTTTGAGATCTTGCATTCTTATCATACCAAGCTTGTCATATCATACCATACCATTCTCAATATCTCATTTTGGAATAATATCTATCTTCGTTGCATCCTAATATTGAGTCTCATACATTATCTTGTCCTGGACTGAAGACCAAAACAATCACCTATGATCCCTAAAACAAGAATAAAAATATTTCAAGAAGAAGGGAACCCTTGGGGAAAATAATTTGATGGGGAAGATCACATTAGTGTTGCAACTAGTGAAACAAATGAAACTGATAATGAAGAAATAAACCAATCCCATATAAATGAAGCACTCAATGATCATAGATTCACTAAACTGCTTACAAAGGTAGTCAAACGTAACCCACAACGATACTTCAAGGTCCTTGTTGACGGAGGAATCAAAATGCCTCTTGATTTTTACTTATCATTACTCACGATGAATGACCAACCTAAATATAGTGAATCTAAGCATCCCAAAACAAAAAATGATGATAGAATCAAAGATCACATACCCTTTTATCGACAACCTGGTTACAAGAGATCTTCAAATACATCAAAACCTACACCTACAAACAATCCTATTTTGGATGAGCTTAGAGCACTAAGAAAAGAATTGGATACTCTAAAGAATAATAAAACATCATCTCACAAGTTCTCCATTTAAGATATATGTCCTTATCCTTTCAATCTGAGCATACCAATGCCAACTTTTCCTAGTCACTAGGAAATACCTAAACTTGATAGATATAGGGGAAAAGGAGATCCTAAAGACCACCTAAGAGAATTTTGTGCTGCTACCTTGGAATTTGTAGTTGATTGGACATACCTTATGAGATTATTCCCTCATGGTCTAGTAGGAGAAGCCATGGAATGGTTTTCATGATTACCTCGACCATTGAATCTTTTCAAGAACTGTCTGATAAATTTTTCTCCAATTATAGTTTCAATTGTGAACTTAAAGTGACCATGATAAACCTTTTTAACACCAAACAAAAACAAGGAGAATCTTTTGTGTCATTTTTACAAAGATTGAGATATTTAACAAAATAATTACCTTATGACATTCCAGACAAAGAATTGGTTGACCTCTTTTGTCAAAATTTGAACAAGGAAGTTGGAAGGGAAATTCACCTCAAATGCTTGGATTCCTTTGATGAAGCTATAGAAATGGGATTTTGAATTGAAAAAACTCTCATCGATGATGGAACTATTAAACTTAATAAAGAAAAAAATCAAAAATCTGGTTCGAGCAACATGACACCTTTTTGGGTTAAGAACAAGAATGTGGTCAATGACAAAATTGTTGATGCAAAAATGACTAAAAAATAATTACCTATCTACAACCTTAAAGAATCATATTCAAAAAAAGGTAAAGAAAAAAAGAAGTTTCCCTAAATGAAATTTTACACCATTCAGACAACTGCTTGAATCCGTATTAAAAGAAATCCTTGAAAAACATCTTATAACACTGCCCAAGATGAAAGAATATAATCCACAAGTCAAAATCCCATGGTGGAATGAGGATCACTTTTGAAACTATCATATATGCAAAGTACATAAGATTAATAGTTGCAATAAACTTCGACATCTGATACAAGACCTTATTGATGACGGTAAGATAGTAGTTGACGGACACCCTCCTGCTAGTAACTTTAATCACGAGATGTTTAAAAACCCTTTTCCTAAGCATGAAAAGGATAAAGGAAAGGCCCTTGAATCTATTGATGGTGTGAACTATACTATTGCTAAGTATGAATATATCATAAATAACATCAGTGAGGCTGATAATCATGTAAAAACTTTCATTATAAGAGGCAAAGAATCTAATTGCAATGTTACTACCCGCAAAGGAACAATTAACCTTAGAGGTCCTAATTCAAAAACCACTGCACCAAATTCACAATAGAGAATTTAGGTAAAATGCATGTACAAATTTCCTTACTTGAGCTACTACACCTATTTCCTGAGCATAAAGTTATCCTAGATAAAGTGCTTGCTATTGCTACAGTGCCTACAAAACTACATGTGGATCAATTCCAAGCTATGGTGGGACACATCACCTCTCCTCACACTCTCACTTTTATTTAGAATGATGATTTGTCCATCTGACAACCACATAACACACCTTTACACATTGAATTCCTTGTCCATAAAGTTAAGATCAAGTGAGTTCTGATAGATGGAGGAGCAGGTCTTAATATTTGTACTCAATAATTGATCACAAAATTAGGGTTCTCTGAAAATGTAGTTGATCCAAAGAAGAAGATTACCATAAAGGCATATGATGAAGAGGAATGCTCATCTAAAGGTTCAGTTACTTACCAATCAAGGTTGGGCCTGCGGTAAAGGATGTGATTTTCAAAGTCCTTGATCTCCCTTTGACCTATAACATCCTCCTTGGAAGACCATGGATTCATGCAATACAAGTGGTACCTTCTACATGCCATTAGTGCATTAAATTCCCACACAATGGTTCTGAAATCACAATACAAGGAGATCCAAACCATTTCACATATTGCCATAGTCTAAGCCTTAAAACTGAAATCACAATTTACAGAAATCATGAAGCACTTCCTTCTCAATCATATATGTTGATCCTGAGTCCTTAAAAGAATCCACTTCATTTACCACACCATCAAACCCCAAGTTCCAAATCCATGATATGGGATGTGGAGAATACCGTATGGATAATTTACTAGCAAAAGACAATGCTAATGTCATCGAGAAGGGCCAGACTTCTAATAATGATGTTAAGTTAGCTTCAAAAAATGTGCAAGAAGATGGTCGTGCTTGGATTGAAACTTTTTGGGATCCTGATGATACATCTATCTCTACCATATCCGCTTTAGCCCAATCCTTTAATGTCCATAATAATACCATATTTGACCATGATATATATGATAATCCACTTTTTGATCATAACCTTGTTGAAGATATCTAGGATTACCCTTCTCCATCTTCTGAACCATCATCCTTCCATCTCGACCACCCTAGGTTAGGGTATGAATCTCCTATTTTCGCTGCTACTAAGCCATCTTTCCAATTCGTTAAGGATGTGTAAGCTTCCTTTGACGTTAAAAGTACTAAAAAGGATAGTCCCAAAGACTCCATTGATGGCAGCATCACTCTTGTTTGTCCACTAAACATTCTTATCACTTCACCTATTTCATCCACCTCACTCATGTACATCCACATCACAGACATGGATCAACAATTCATAGCTCAAGAAAAGAATAAAGACAAAGCTCCAATGAATGAGCTATCTTTCAAAGGAGATCACAAATCGAGAGACATAATAAAAAAAAGAATATCAAGACAAGTCCCCTAGCCAAAACAAAAATCTATTGGACAAATCATAAACAAAAGAAGATCAAGACAAGTCCCCTAGCCAAAATAAAAAGCTATTGGACAAATCAAAAATAAAAGTCAAAGTGAAAGCAAGCAAAAGTTGATCTCCAAGTATGCCTCTCCATCAAAAATCACTAGGGGCATCTATCAAGGAAAAAATTCAAAAAAAGAGCTTGTTGATCCAAGGTCTCCATCCACCTCACTCTCACTCATACTATATATTCCATTCCACCCATCCATGTTCACATATCCATCATATCCCTCCATTGGTGATGTTTTTCAATGGACCTTTGATGATGACCCATTCACGTACTCTAGCTCATTGGTCGCCCAAGCTCCTTTTCTATCTAAAGCTCGATGGCCCACATAGTGTGCTCATTAGGGATCATATCATAACCTCTTTCATCCACCACATCTATCATCCTTCATATTTTCCACTCATACTCCTCATCTCAATTGGGTCCTTTCATCCAGCATGGTCATTCACACAGGATTGGGGCATCATCAAGGCATTCTACGGGTTTGGTGCTTATCAATTCTATACCTAGCTTCAAAGAGCTAGGCTAAAAACTGAAAACATACGAAAAATGGAAAAAAGGTCCTGAAAAAATATTAAAAAATGAAAAAAAAGTCTTGAAAAAAATGCAAAAAAATGCAAAATGCAAAAAGTAGAGAGAAAACAATTCATTCAATGGTGAAAACCACTTTGGTGGCGCCTTGAGCAAGTACCATGGTGAAAACCAAGAAATCAGCGCCATGTGTAGAGGCTTCGCTCCTCTTTCCTTTAGAGCTCCACTTGATCTTTCCATCCCATTTCCATTCACCCTCCACTTCATAATGACCTTTTCACACTCACCATGGCTTGTGAATTATTTGGCATTCCCCTTGCTCGCTCACTTTGCCATGAGTACTAGGTTGGTCCTATTCCTCACTAGGGCATTTCCTCGACCTTAGCTATGGGTTGGGATACTTAACATCTCGCGGTCAAAAAACTATCCTCTTTGTCTATTTGCTCACTTGTGATATGTCTCATTGCATTGTAAAACTCTAAAAAATCCAAAAAAATCAAATATTTTGAAAATCCAAAAAAATCAAATATTCTGAAAATCCAAAAAAATTTCAAATATTCTGAAAATCCAAAAAAAAATCAAATATTTTGAAAATAAAATAAAACAAATATTTCAAAAATCCAAAAAATCAAATATTCCAAAAATCCAAAAAATCAAATATTCCAAAATAAATAAAAATAGATATTTCAAAAATCCAAAAAATCCAAAAAATTATTTTAAAAAAAAAAAACAATGACACTTTCAAATCACCATACAACTTTGAACTTCAACAAAATCAAAACACGCCACGATTGACAATCAAGCAAACATTACAACATACCTATCAATCCCCCTTTCAAATCCAACCAAATGCATAAACTATGACAAGAATCAGTTCTACATTGAAACATGATGTTTGTTTGTTTGTTGGTCTTTTGATTGATTTATGATTTTTATCTTTGGTGGCATGTTTGTTAGCTTCTCGAGGATGTCTTGGACTAGAGAGGTGACGATGGGGCATTTTCACTTGTTTGTTGTCTATGGATTGTTTCTTATTCATAGGATGACTCATCTTAAGACATGGTTGTCTAAAACCATCAAGGAACTATGAGTCTAGTGTGGATGAGAGCATTCCTTGTCTGATATGCAATAAGTATTCAAGTCATCTAAGGTCCTTATACCTAGATGCTTATACTTTATTGCTAAATAAAAACACAAACAATATTCAGGTCATCTAGACATTCCTATTATCTAGACGCTTATACTAATTTGCGACATAATAAGCTCTATGATGATAACGAACTTTCTAAAGCACAAGAAGCTTCATCACGTTCATTTTCTTCATATCTCTTTTCATCCATCATTTCTTCCATTATCCATTTCCTTCATCTTTCCACTGTCTTCATGCTCCTTATCTCAAAGGGTAATTAATTGGTTTATCTAACTAATGTTTGTCTTCTAATCCAAATATCCAATCAATCAACTTGCTTTTTAGCATGGGACTTCAATGCTCCCTGATCACTCAATTTATTAATCAATCATTATTTTGTGCTAGCATCAATCTCAATTAGCTTGATCAAATCAATCAGCTTAATCAGCTCATCAACTTGGCTATACTGATCATTTCCATCAATTATTCAATTACGCCCATCAACTGTACATTTTCATCAAATATACATTATTGCTTAATCACTTGCGCAATATCAATCATCTAATCATTTTCTTGTAATCTATCGAGAGATTAATCTTCTTACAATCCATTCGGTCAATCCCTCGAGGGGGCATATCATATTTATCATCATCCTTACCAAGATATCCTTGGGGCATGTATCAATTAATCAATTCTTTTTCTTTGAAACAACGCGATAGGTTGCATTGTCTCAAAGAGGGGCAAAATGTAGACACTCAAAATTTGTCCTCACAATTATCCTATTTTTCATCTATTAATTAAATGGATATTATTATCTGTTTAATTGATTCATTTAATACTTTCTTCTATTCACTCATTAATTCACTCAAATCATTAACATATTATAAGCATTTATCTATCTGCTTTTATCAATAATTTATCCATTTCATATTGCTCCATTTGCATTACTCATTAAAATATCTATGCATATTAAATCATTTAAATGCATAAAACCATTTAATCATTTGTCTAAACTTATAATTCATTAAATCATTAAATCCATTTAATCTGTTTAATTCATTAAATCATTCATCCATTAATTCAAAAATTCACTTTATTTTAAATTCCTAAACCTACACTATCATAAATCCTCTCATTTATCTCTTTCATTTCAATCAATTGCATTTGATTGAAGAATATGGGATAATTTTTAATTTCTCCAATGCACTCTTTTATCCCACATTTCTCCCATAACTCGGATCTATCGTGAGGACATCTATATAAACCCTCTCTTCTCACCAAAAAGTAGATTGAATTTTGATCATACAATATTTCTTCCGTTCATCATAGCTTCTTGTTGCACTTGTGCTTGTGAAAATTTGAGAGGGCCAAATGCATAAATCAAGATCATGGTGAATAGGAGAACAATGGAGTTGGTTTTATTTTGAATGCATATGTTTGGTTTCACATAGTTTAGTTTTATTTTTTTGCATGTTAATTCATTTAAAAAAGGCTTCATTGATGTTATGTTGGAAATCTTGATTTTGGATTTATAGTTTAAAATCATCTTTTTCAGTTTTCAGCATACACACATGGTGATACACAAAGTTTAAGTGGATCTTCCATGCCTCTCCCAAGTTATCATTATGGGGGGTATTATATTGTTTGTGCTAATGCTTCCTTGGTTTCACTTTGGAGTGAGCTATGTGTCTAGTATTTGTTCCTACGTACTAGGCAGATGTAGTGATTGGTTACCCATGCATTTTGGTGAGATGGAGCATTTACCATATAGACACTCTTGAATTCCTATTTTAAGGAGGAAACCTTTCATCCTCATTTGATCAGTGTTCTTCAGACTATTGGCAACTGAAATTTCAACTTATATTTGTTGAGTAGTGTCATTGGGGTCACTCATGCACATTCATGTGACATCTGTATCTTCGATTGACAGATGTTTTGTCTTTGTTTTCATATGATCATTGTTCAAGTAGTGTCATTAGGGGCACTCATGTAGATTTTTGTCTTCTTGATCTTGATCATCATCTTGTTTTCATAGGAGGTTCTTCAATTTTGACACTATAAAAATTATCCTTTGACAACTCTTTGTAGCTTCTTCATGCTTTAGTGATGTTTTTCATGTTCATATTCTTCTTGGGACATTATTTTGGAGGATTATTAGGCCTTCATCTTGTTTTCTCTCTTTTGGAGAGGAGTTTTCTCCCACAGGATTTTTCTCCTTTTCTCCACTTGTGAGAGATTATTTTGTACATGGGTACCTCATCAAGCCTTGTTTTTGGGACCCATCTTTTGCATATTTGCATTGGTTTTCTCCTCCCTAATTTGCACTTAAGGGGGGGTGTTGGTGTGAATAAAGTATTGTACCTAGTTAATTCCTTACTAGGAGTATTAAGGGACTTATTCACATGTTAAGTTTACTTAGGATATAAGCTTTCTTCTAGAAGCATTAGTTGTATTTTCTAGATTTTACCTTATCCTAGGTAGTTATGAGTTAGTTGTCTCATGTTATAGGATTAAGACACTTGTCATGATCTTGCCTAATCCTATCAGTCACCTTGGCTTTATAAGCAAGGCATCTCATGCATATTTATTATCTTTATAACATCTTGATCACATCTTTGTGAATCTTGTATCATATTGTGATTCTTGTTTGTTGGAATAACATATTCCATTGCTTATTCTCTCTATTGCATATAGAGGTTATTTGGTGTTGCAGATTGAAGATCTTGGTTGCTCACTTCAACATGAAGTTGTGAAAGGGATGTATGTGAATGTCCTTGAATATCATGTGATATGTTTTGATGTTCCACAAAGTGTTTTCTGGCTTCTCTGGTATAGACTGTGGTCCGAAATGATATTTTGTTGGTTTATGCTTCTATTGGGGATGACCAAGGTATGTTGATGGTGTGTGCCACAATTTCAAGTGTGAGAAAAGCTTAAGGATTGATTGAATATTTTGTATGGGTCATGCCGACTCATTTGGAAGGGATATAATTAATTTTGTATCATTCTTGTTCATGTGGTAGAGTTTAAAGTTTATGTTTTTTATAGAGGGTTTGAGATTTGATAGAATATTGATTCACCCCCCTCTCAACATTTTGGTGTGTCGAAAAATTGGTATAAGAGCCTAGTTCCTTAGAAGAAGTCTAATATCTTGAGGAAGATTCAGTATGGCACAAGAAGTATCTCACAAGGAACCTAGGTTTGATGGAACAAATTTTACTTTCTAGCGATTTAGGATGGAAACCTATCTGACCTCTTTAGGGTTTGGTGTTTGAAAATAAATCAAGGATGGTTACACTATTCTTGCTACTCCTCTAATTGATTCGACAAATATTAAGGCCTATGAGAACAATGGAAAGGCTAAGAATGATATCTTGAGTGGGCTAGCAGACTTTGAATTTGTAAAAGTAATGCATTGCAAGTCAACGAAGGAGGTCTAGGATAAGCTTAGTGGAATCTATGAATGGAAAATTAAAGTAAAACAAGCTGAGTTGCATACCTATAGAGGCAAGTTTGAGAACCTAAAAATGTCAGAGGATGAAGATATTGTAGCATATTTGCTCTGGGTAGATGAAGTGGTCAATGAATTTAGAGGAATTGGTGAAGAATTAAAATAATCACTGGTGGTTAAAAAGGTATTTAGATCTCTTCCTAAAGCCTATATTCCTAAAGTATCTTCTATTGAGGAAGCTAGAGATTTAGATACTTTTTCAATGGATCAATTATATAGTTCTCTCATTGCCTATGAAATGAGAGTTTGACAAAGAAGCACCAAGAAGGAAGCAACTTCTAAAGTTGGTAAGAAAGATAATTATGAAGCACCTAATCAAAATAGTAACACTGATGAAGAAGAAGAAAATTTTGTAAGGAATTTGAAGAGGAGTACAAGCAAGTACAAAGGTAAGCTACTTTTCAAATGTTTTAATTGTAGAGAGGATTGTATTTTTTCTTCTAAATGTCCCTTAAAAGATTCTAAAAAGAGAAACAAAGATCCTAGAAGAAATAAGTTTAAAAAGAGTCTCTACTCCAAGGAAGATTCTTGTTCTTCAATGGATGAGGAATCCAATGGTTTGGATAATGAGGATGAAATCCTATTCTTGGCTCCTAAGAAGATTGAAGATGAAACTAAAGACTCAAGTGTTATGTGAACTATTTTTCATGCAAAAGATGAGGCAAACTCTTGGGTTATTGATAATGGTTGTTCCAACCACATGACATGGGATAGGAATAAGTTTATTAAGCTTGTGAAGTGGAATGGAGGCATAGTCAATCTTGGAGATGATACTTCAATACAAATCAATGGAAAAGGTTCAATAAGTATTGATGGAAAACACGTGACAAAATATGTTCTTTATGTTAAAAGTCTTAGGCACAATCTTCTTAGACTGATTTAGATGTGTAGAAATGGATACAGTCTCATATTCAATGAAAGAGGATGTGAAATTAGAAAAGGAAAGTCTAGAAAATTAGTTGTAGAAGGGTTTAGGATAAATGGTGACATATACAATCTAAAGGGTGTCAATGGGAGAAGTTATCTTTTGAGAAAAGTAAGTGAATGTTGGATTTGGCATAGGAGAATGGGACACATCAATCTTGATAATCTTGTGATGATAAACTCATCACATGTAGTAAGAGATATGCCTAAGATAATCAAGATTGTAAGTACTTTGTGGAAGGAATGTCAGTTTGGAAAACATATAAGGATAAGTTTGAATTCTAAAGAGTACTATTCCTCTAGACTATCAAAGTTGATCCATACTAATTAGTGTGGACCTTCTAGAACAAAGAGTCTTCTAGGAGAAAGGTATTTCATGCTCTTTATTAATGATTTATCTAGGATGGCATGGGTAACATTCTTAAAAGATAAATCTAAAGATTTTAGTAGATTCAAGATCTTCAAATCAAAGGTTGAGAATGAAATGAATGCTAAAATAAAGTGTTTGAGATTTGATAGAGGAGATGAGTTCACATCAAATGCGTTTGATGATTTTCGTGAAGAACATGAAATAAAGATGCATTTCTTCTACTAGAACTCCTCAACAGAATGGGGTTATAGAAATAAAGAATAGGACTGTTCAAGAGATAGCAAGAACTATGTTGAAGGAAGCAAATCTATCTGATGTTTATTGAAAAGAGGAAGTTCATAATGCAGTTACATTCTCAACAGAGGTTTGTTAAGGGTGAACAATGCTAAGACCCCTTATGAGTTATGGCATGGAAGACCTACAACTATTAGGTTATTAGAGTCTTTGGAAGCAAATGTTACATCAGAAGAGATGGATATTTTTTGGAAAATTTTGATTCAAGAGTTGATAAAGGTATTTTCTTGGATATTCAACTCAAAGTAAAGCATATAGGTGCTACAAAAAAGACTAGGAAAGATAGTTGAAAGTACAAATGTTAGGTTTGATGAATATTTACATCAAAATATGTATGAAGTTGAGGATTGTAGATCTGATGCACCTCCCTACTCAGAAGAAGAAGAAGTTGAAGAGAAAGAAGGAACAATAGAAAAGAGCATTACAACTCCTAGAAAGTATGTTCAAAGGAATCATTCAGAGGATTGGATTATTGGAGATAAGAATGAAGGAGTGATGACCAGGAGAAGGCTTGCAAATACAAAAGAACAAGTAAAATTTTGTTTAATATCAAAGAAAACCAATAGATTTTGTTGATGCTAGCAAGGATGAAGGATGGGTACAAGAAATGGAAAAAGAATTGAATCAGATTCAGAAGAATCTAACTTGGGATCTGGTTCAAAGGCTTGTGGAAAAAATGTGATAGAAACAAAGTCTAGTATGTAAAGGCTATTCATAGGTAGAAGGAATTGACTTTGAAGAAAGTTTTGCTTTGATAGCAAGAATGGAAGCAATCAAAAAATTTCTTGCTTTTTTGGCCCACAAGGACTTCAATCAAAGTTTATTAGATGGATGTCAAATCAACCTTCTTGAATGAAGATCTATAAGAAGAAGTCTAGATAGAGTATCCTGGTGGATTTCGGTTATCAGGAGACCCAAACATGGTGTGCAGACTCAAAAAGACATTGTATGGTCTCAAACAAGCTCCTAGGGCTTGGTATGCAGGGTTGGACAAGTACTTGCTTCATTAAGGTTTCAAGAAAGGTACCATAGATAGTAATCTTTAATTCAATATTGAGGATGAAATAACTTTGTTAGTTGTTGCATATTTTGATGATATAATCTTTGGTGGAAATGGTGAAATGTGCAAGAATTTTGCTAAAGAAATGCAAAAGAAATTTGAAATGTCCATGATAGGTGAGTTATCCTTCTTTCTTGGTCTTCAAATTTCTTAGCTAGATGATGGTATCTTTATTTCTTAAGAAAATTATGTCAAAGAGATGTTGAAGAAGTTTGGCATGGAAGATTGCAAACCTGTGAGTACTCCTATGGTAACTGGTTGTCATTTGAGCAAAGATGATGAGTCTCCCCTAACTGATCAGACTCTATATAGATCTATGATTGGAAGCCTATTATACTTAATTGCTTCAAGACTTGAAATTATGCATGCAATGTGTTTGGTTTCAATATTTAAAGCTAATCCTAAATAAAATCATGTGAAGGTAGTCAAGTGATGCAGAGGAAGGTCCTAACCTAACACAACTTGACTTCTTTGACACCCCTCATAAAATGGCTCATCTCAAACGGTGACTAAAAGCTTCCTAGTGCACATTGAAACATGGAAACAACACCCTAATAGAATTCAAAAAAGAGGACAACATAAAAAATTATGAGTTTTGGATTCTATAGACCTTCTACAACACTTTTCAATGGTTTCCTATCCATTCACAAGAAGGGAATGCATAGATGTGTTCAACCCCTTCACAACTAAGGTTTTATGATAGTTTATACACAAATGCAAGCATACTGTCATTAATAACCACACAAAAATTGGAAAACATGGACCCTCCTCTTACTAAAGTGAGGGTAGAAATAGAACAAAGTTTTCCACCAAGTCTCATGGGTTTTCATCGGTGGAAGCTCTATCCATTGTTTTTTATTTACCCCCTGGAAACCTTAGGTAGGGTTTATACCTATTCACACAAAAATTATAAATTCTTGCAAAAAATTGAATTAAATTATACCAAATCAAAAGCATAAAAAAGCTAAGACTCTTTTCTAACTTCCTCAATCACCAAGATGGACATACCAGATCGTACTAGGCCGTACAATGTGTTTCTCATACTATTTTACACAAAAAATTACAATTAGAACATGGCAAGATGAAGTTCTTTGCATTCCAACTTTCTCCAAACTTTGTGTTCAAGATTACATTGCATATTTATCATATTACAACCACTACCAACTACAAAAACCGACTGCCAACTCCCATTAACCAACTTTGCAAAGTTGCAAGCAACTTTTGTTGACAACAATGACAAGTTTTGCAACTTTTTTATAAATTTTAACAACATTGAACCCAAACATCCAAAAATGGTCCTAAATGACCCTAATTGGTCTTGAATGACCTTATTGACCCAAACAAGCCAAAATTCAAAGTTTTGCAACATGACGACAAAGTGCATCAAGGATGCCCCTACATCATACTCCCCAGAGAAAAAATTCAAGTTCCACTTGAATGGAGGTCTACAAAAGTACAACCATGCTTGAGAATGTCTTCTTTAGTCATTCACATTTCATCTTCAATGGAAGACCCTTCCAGTTGACCAAATAGTGGAGACATACCTTGTTCCTTGTCTTCTTGAGTTCCTTGGTATCAATGATACATTCCAACTCCATAGGTTTGCTAGGTGGAAGATCTTGGACCCATTCAACATCTGAGAATGATTTTGAACTTGCTCCATCATCTTCAACAAAATCCCCTTTGAAAGGGTACAAATCAGAAACATTGAATATAGGTGAAATGCCAACTCCCTTGGGTAACTCAACTTCATATGCATTGTTTGAAAATTTGTGCACAATCTTGCAAGGCCCTATCTTTTTCATCTGTAACTTGGAGTATTGACCCTGTGGAAATCTCTTTTTCCTAAGATGGGATAAAACCAAATACACAACTTTGAAATCAACTTCTCTTCTCTTCATATCTTCCCTTTGCTTGTACTTGTCAACACTATGTTGAAGATGCTCCCTAACTTGTTGATGGATCTCCTGCATTGCAACAAAAAATTGCCCCCCTTCACCACTTGGTCTTTCCATTCCATTGATATCTCTCAACTCAAATATCCCTCTAGGTTGCAAACCATAAAATACTTGAAAAGGACTCTTCCCAATACTCCTATTCATGGAATCATTGTAGGCAAACTCTACTTGAGGCAAGACAAGATCCCACTGAGTAGAATTATCCTTGGATAGACATATCAAAAGGTTTCCCAAGCTTCTATTAACCACCTTAGTCTACCCATTAGTTTGAGGATGGTAGGTAGAACTGAAATTGAGGGTGGTGCCAAGTTTCCTCCACAAAGTCCTCCAAAAATGCCTAATGAATTTACTATCTTTGTCTCAAACTATACTGAGAGGAAAACCATGAATTCTCACTTCTTTGAAGAATAGACCTGCAATATATGATGCATCATTGGTGCTTTTACAAAGGATGAAATGATCTATTTTTGAGAACTGATCAACCACAACATAGACTGAGTCAAAACCCCTTTGTGTTCTTGGTAGCCCCATGACAAAATCCATGCTAATAGACTCCCAAGGCCTATTTGGAATAGGAAGAGGTTGATACAACCCTGCATTGGTGCTACTTCCCTTTTCTCTTTTACAAATGGTGCATTTCTCAACAAACTTCCTTACATCAGTCTACATTTTAGGCCAAAAATAATGTCTTGTTAACTGCTCCAATGTCTTATCCAAGGCCAAAATTACCTTCTAAATTAACACAATGCTTTTCCTTTATCAAATTGTCTTTCATTGAACACTTAGGTACACAAAGTTGTGCCCCTTTGAATAAAAAATCATCTTGAATCAGAAAATCAAGCCATTAATCATTGTTGCTGCTATGAGGCTGCATACAAAACTCATATATCTCCTTGAAATCTGCATCATCATCAATGATTCAACTCCCACAATTTTCAATTGAATCTCCTGCACCATTAGTGTCCTACTACTTAAAGCATCAACTACTTTATTGGATTGTCTCTTCTTATGCCTAATAGTGAAAGTGAAACCTTGCAAGTATTCTACCCACTTGACATGCCTATTATAGAGTTTCTCTTGAGTGTTTAGGAATTGAAGAGCATGGTTATTAGTATAGACTACAAACTCCTTTGGAAGTATATAATGACTCCATTTTTTCGAAGATTGAACCATAGCATACATTTCTAGATCATAAGAGGAGTATTTATTTTAGCCTCATTCAGTTTCTCACTAAAGAAAGAAATAGGTTTGTTATCTTGACTCAACACTGCACCTATAGAATAGCCACTAGCATCACACTCAATTGAAAATACCTTATTAAAATTTGGTAAAGCCAATATAGGCTGCTCTGCTACCCTTTTCTTCAAATACTAAAATCTCTTTTCAGCCTCCTCAGTACAAAAAATCTTTATTTTCCTATATCCCTTTATGGTGTCTATTATGGGTGCACACACATGACTAAAGCTCTTAATGAAGTTCTTATAAAATCTTTCTAATCCATGAAAATTTCTTACCTCAACAATTGATTTAGGTGGAGGCCAGTTCAAGATTGCTTCAACTTTGCTAGGATCCATTTTCAATGTTCCCTTTGTGATCACAAACCCAAGATATAACAACTCTGTCTTTAGAAATTCACACTTTTTCAGATTAATCATTAGTTTCTCCTCATTCAATCTTCTTAATACCAAATTCAAATGATGTAAGTGCTCATCTTTACTAGAATTGAAAACTAAAATGTCATCAAGACAAACCACTACAAACTTACCAATAAAAGGCTTGAGCACTTCATTCATGAGTATCATGAAAGTGTTGGGTGCATTGGAGAGACCAAAAGGCATTACATGTTGTCTTCCATTCATCACCTTGTCTAATTCTTATTTGGTGATACCCACTCTTAAGGTCTATCTTCAAAAAGAAGCTTGCTCCACTTAGACAATCCATCAAATCTTCAATCCTTGGAATTGGGAACCTATACCTGATTGTGATCTTATTTATGGCTTTAGAATCAGTGTACATCCTCCATTCACATCCCTTCTTGGGTGCTAGGATAGTGGGAACCACACAAGGACTAAGGATTTCTCTTATTAGCCCTTTATCAAGAAAATCCTGCACTTGCTTCTTGATCTCCTCATTATGTTTTGGTGTCATTTTGTATGTTGCTTTATTAGTCAAACTAGCCCTTGGTATGAAGTCGATGTGATGACTTATATCCCTGATTTGAGGCAATAAGTTTGGGATCTCATCTACCACTATATCAACATGTTTCTTGAGCAAACCTTGGATCTCCAAAGGCAACTCATCCATCTTAACTACTATCACAACAGTCTTAGGTCTAGTTATGATTTCAAATCCCATTTCCTCCTCTTTCATGGTTTTAATGAAATCTTTCTCACTTACCAACATCATACTAGATCCCACTTTTTTTTCTTAGATTTCCTCTTTCAAAGGTGTTAAAGTTTAAGGGACCCCATCCTTCTCTATGAAACAAGTGTTTTCCCTACCATCATGGATTGCTTTTCTATCATATTGCCATGGTCTACCTAGCAACATATGGCAAAAATCCAAGGGAATGATGTCACACAAAACTTTGTCCTTATATCTCCCTATTTGGAATTCTACCCAACTTTTCTTATTTACTAACACTTGTTGCCCCATTATTTAGCCATGAGACCTTATATGGAGTGGCATGGGGTAATATTTTCAAAAATTTCTACCATTTCCACAGAAACTAAGTTATTAGTACTACCAAAATCAATGACAACCTGACAACATTTACCTTGGCATTTGCAAGTGGTCCTGAAGAGTGATTTTATTTGGGGTGGTTCCTTATCCATGGGAACTTTGATCAAGGTTCTCCTCATCAAAAAAGACTCTCCAACTTCTAGTTCTTCAATTTGTGGTGAAGAATTTAAACTTTTAACATCTCCACCTTATGCTACTTGATCCCTCCTTTCACTCCTAAAAGAAGTAGATGACTTTTCTTCAGTAAATTCCCATGCTTGATGGCCTAAAAATTTATTACATTTATAGCCTTTTCCAGTGAAGCCACTTGATCCTCCTCTACGCCCAAATCTGCCCCTAAAATTTGATCTTCTTCCCCTAAAACTACCCCTTGAATATGGGGTTTGTTCTTGAGAATTACTTGTCTCTCCTTGAGACCTTTGGGATTTTCCTCTCCTAGAAAATGATCCTCTTCCTCTAAAATTTCTTCTCCTACCTCTGCTTTGTTTCTCTTTTCTTCTTTTCAAATTTTCTTCAGCCTTCATAGCTAGTTGGTAGCATTCTTCAACCGTTCTAGGGCTTGTGAGACTTAGTTCATCTTGTAGGCTATATTTCAGCCCATTCAAGTACCTTGCAACCTTATCAACATCCTCTTCCATATGGCCAGATCTAGTACTTAGTTTGTAGAATTACTCTATATATGTCTTCATATCCATGTCTTTTTGTTTCAAATTTTGTAGTTTCCTATACAATTGAGTGGCATAATCACTAGGTAGAAATTTGCCTTTTAACTTTGCAACCATTCTGTCCCAAGAGGTGATATTTTCTTTTCCTTTCTTCCTTATCTCTTCTTGCACATAGTCCCACCAAAGGGATGCATGGCCTTTCAATTTTGTTCTAGCCAACTTCACCTATTGTTTCTCAGGCATATTTTCAAATTCAAAATATTTTTTTAATTCTCCTATCCAATCAAGAAGTTTCTCACTATTCAGGCAACCTAAATACATCGGGATTTCCATCTTCAATTTGTAACCTTCGCCTCTGACTACTTTAAGCAATCTCTCCATCCTTAACTCTTCAACATCTCTTTCTTCATGGGGTTCTTCTTGTGGTGGATTTTTTCCATCCATCTCTTCTTCCCGATCATTAAAATCTCTCGTGATCACACCTCTTCTCTGATTTGTCTCAATTTCTATAAGCCTTGCATCAAGACTTTCTCTCATTTCTCTCATCTCTTTGGAAATTTTGTCTCCCATCTCTTTGGCTAACCTTTGTATTTCTCTTTCAATAGCATTCCCTCTTGGAGGCATCTTTACTTGACACAACACACTAGATCAGCTTGTTCTTGAATTTATTGGCTTTGATACCAATATGATGCAAAGGAAGGACTTAACCTAACACAACTTGATTGCTTTGAAACTCCTCATACAATAGCTCATCTCAAACGGTGACTAAAAGCTTCCTAGTGCACATTGAAACATGAAAACAACACCCTAATGGCATTCAACAATGAGGGCAACATGCAAACTTGTGAGTTGGATTCTATAGACCTTCTACAACAATTTTCAATGGTCTCCCATCCATTCACAAGTAGGGAATGCATAGATGTGTTCAACCCCTTCACAACTAAGGTTTAATGATAGCTTATACACAAATGCAAGCATACTGTCATTAATAACTACGCAAAAATTGGAAACCATGGCATCTCCTCTTACCAAAGTGAGGGAAGAAATAGGACAAAGTTTTCCACCAAGTCTCATGGGTTTTCATCAACATAAACTCTATCCATTGTTTTTTATTTACTCCTTGGAAACCCTAGGCAGGGTTTATACCTATTCACAAAAAAATGCAATAACTTGAACAAAATTGAATGAAATTCTACCAAATCAAAAGCATAAAAAATATAAGAATCTTCTCTAACTTCCTCAATCACCAACAAGGCCGTACTAGATCATACCGGACCGTACAACATGTTTCTCATACTGTTTTACACAAAAGAATGCAATTAGAACGTGGCAAAATGAAGTTCTTTGCATTCTGACTTTCTCCAACCTTTGTGTTTGATATTATATTGCATATTTATCAAATTACAACTATTCCCAACTACAAAAACTAACTGCCAACTCCCATTAACCAACTTTGCAAAGTTGCAAGCAAATTTTGTTGACAATAATGACAAGTTTTGCAAATTTTTACAACTTTTAACAACATTGCACCCAAACATCCAAAACTGGTTCTAAATGACCCCAAATGGTATTGAATGACCTTATTGACCCAAACAAACCAAAATCTAAAGTTTTACAACATGAAAACAAAGTGCATCAAAGGTGCATCAAGGATGCCCCTATATCATCAATAGAATCTTTAGATATTTGAAGAGCACTCTAGATTATGGATTATGGTATCCAAAAGGTAATGAATTTGATCTGAGTGCATTCATTGATGATGATTAGGTTTGTTGTGTTGATAATAGGAGTACCAGTGGTAGTTCTTTCTTTTTAGGGAAAAGGTTGGTTTCATGGCACAGTAAAAAGCAAGATTCAATATCTTTATCAACAACAAAAGTAGACTATATTGCTGCAACATCTTGTTGTACTCAAGTGTTGTGGATGAAGCAAACATTGAAGGATATCAAGATAAAGTATGATGAGGTCATTCCTATTCTATGTGATAATACAAGTGCGATCAACATTTACAAGAATACAGTGATGCATTCTAGAACCAAGCACATATCAATCCGATATCACTTTCTGAGAGAGAAGGTTGTAGATAAAGAAGTGAAGTTGGAGTATGTATCTACAAAGGACCAGGATGCAAATTTTTTTACAAAGGCACTTGCAAATGATACATTTGAATATCTTAGACAAAATTTTGGGGTAATTTCCCCTCCTTCTTGCTAGATGCATAGTTGGTGCATCTGTCTAGGGGGAGTAACTGATGAGGTCTACCTCTTAGAGGTGAGTAGGTAGTGGTTGTTGCTGACAGGGAGAGATTGTATGTTTTCCCTTTTTCCTCAAAGGGGGAGAAATTGTGCACCAAAGGGATAAAGTTGGTTGGTTTTTCCATCAATGCCAAAGGGGGAGATTGTTGTAGTTTGGTTGTCATTGATGCCAAAATTTCTATGGAGAGTATTGTAGTATGGCTATTTAGTTGCCAAAGTCTCTGATAAATGCTCTGCATTTCTTCATTGATGTTATTTTTCTCCTATGGTTTGGATGATAGCTTCATGCTGTGTCAAGGCATGTGTGATCCAAGTTTCAAGTATTTTGGGTTACTGGAAAGGTGTTTTTAAGCGTGACAGACTGAAGTCTGTGTTCATTCTATGTGGATGTTCTTAGAGGTGCAAAGGTAAAGGTTGGCTTTGCATATCTTTGCATTTGCATATATGGTTATGTGGTTCATAAGTTAATTTCTTTGAGATGCGATGTTATATCCAAAGTTTCATGTCAATGATCCTTCCACAAAGAAAGTTGGAAGTGACAGTGTATCAAACTGTGTTGTCTAGAGACTAGTTTCATGTCCGTTGGCTTGTGCTAGCTTGTTGTTGCATGAAGCCTCGAAAGGGACATATGTGAATGTTCTTCAATATCATGTGATGCTTGTTGATGTTCCACAAAGTGTTTTTTGGCTTCTTCGATACAAGATGTGATCCAAAATGAATGTTTTGTTGGCTTATGCTTTTGCTAGGGCCGGCTAGGGTATGTTGGTGGTGTGCACCACAAGTTCAAGTTGGAGCAGACTTTAAGGATTGATTGAAGATGTTGTATGGGTCATGCCAACTCATTTGGAAGAGATGCAATTAATGTTTTATCATTTTTGTGTACCGCCAATGGATGTGAAGGCCGACATGCTACATATTTCATGTTTTCTTGTTTATGGCTGACCTAAATTATATTTGCAAAGCATGCAGATGATTTCAATAGAAGATGAAAGGTGTGAAGACAGGTTGGGACAAGGTTAAACATGTGTTGGGATCCACAAGGATTTTTATCCTTCATGGTGTTGCATGTAATCTTTTGGGTCCTGCCCTCTACACATTTCATGTTGAATATTTTATCCCTAGCCGACCTACAAATGTAGTATTTTTGTTGTAGGCCGACATGTGAAATGTAATCAATGCAATATCATGTATAAATGGTAAACCAAATTGATCTAAGGTGTTGAAGAATGCAAAAAAAATGATTATAATTGTGACTAAAAGAGAAAGATCAATTTTTGCTAATCCTACCCGGTTTCATTTTGATCATATCCTTGTGACCGAAGGCATTTGAAGAAGTGTGCCTAACCGTTTGCTGGAGGTAGTGAGCCAAAAAAAATTGCTTCTTGATTGCTGAAAGTAGTGAGCTAGTAGGAAACTGAGAAGACATTTGCAGAAGTGACAAGGAAGAATTGCAATCATCAAAAGAGATTGAGCTTAATTGTTAGTTTTAGACAATGGAAGGACTGTCATTCTGTAATCATTCTTGAGTGTGCTTAGATTAGGGAGTTGTAGCTTCCTTGGGAATGACCCTAAAACTGTAATCAAGGAGTTGTATTTTCCTTGGGTTGTAGCCCTAAAACTAAGTTGTAAATGTTGTTCATCTTGTGAGGCTAGATTAGGACAATAGCTCCTAGCAACTTTTCTCACTGTGGTTTTTCCCCTGTGGGGTTTTCCACGTATATCTGGTGTTATGTTTTGTTGTGCACTATCTTCATCTTTCATGTTCTTGATCATGCGATAGAGTTTAAAGTTTCTCTTTGCTTCAAAGGGTTTGAGATTTAATATAATACTAATTCACCCCCCTCTTAGTATTTCGGTGTGTCCAAAAAATAGCCCCTAAGAATAGGAAATCTTAAGTGGCTAGAGATATAAATGAGCTAACATAAAGCTTGATTGGTAGAAGATTAGTTGATACCACAACCCCTCAAAGTGCATCTTTGGTGATGAGCACATTTTTAGTGAGGCAACAACTAAAAAGTTACAAGCTATTTTTTGAGAAGTTGGAAAGGGGTCACATCAAATTGGTGCAAGAATACAACATAGTACAATCATTGATTCCTCCTCCCCAAAGCATAACATCTCCTCAAGCTAGCTTAGGAGACATGTCCCAATAAGGTAGGGACACTTTCACGTTAAGTATTGCATAATTGAAAGAGCAACTAAAGCAAAGAAAGGAGGTAGAAAAGGTGGAAAAAGAAGCAAAAAAGAAAAATCTAGTTGATCTAGTTAACAATATTTGAAGGGAACATATTATCTTGTATTTTACATAAGTTGAATGATACATGGGCTAACTACAATAATTTGAGAAGAGAATACACTATCCATGTACAAAATGAAGTAAGTTTGAGAAATTTTCCAAGCACATGAATCCCACATGTGCCATTAATGGGAGGTATCATCAACCATGCAAAATTTGACCCAAGTTCCCTTGCAAAATTTTCAAGTACATATGATGTGTTAGGGTTGATAAATGACATATCTGCCTTCCAAAGCAAGTTGGATATATAATTAAAGGAGAAATTGGATTTTTTTGAAGCTTTGAAGGAGATTTGATGCTTACAATTCTGGATGAAAATGGTGAAGTAAAACATTTAATAATTGGAAGTTAGATGGACAATAATATCTTGCCAACTTTAAGTACATCAATATTTATAGGTGATGAGGTGGATTCGATTTTGTGTAATACTAGTTTGAACAAATTGCTAAGGCTAGAGTCAGGTTTGGATAGTTTTATCAAAGAAACTAAGGCAATTTTGAATGCAAGATATGTGGAATACACAAATAAAGTAGAAAAGGTTTTGACATTTAATTACCTAAAAAGGAAATGTCTACCTCATGCTTAGAAAAATAAAATGAATACAATTATTTTGCAATGTCATTGAGATTCCCCCATATATCTTCAATGCAAGGATGGGTTCACATGTTTTCCACTTTAGCTACATCGACAAAGTTTTGGTTCAAGTTGTTGAAAGGTTTCCCAATTGTTATGGGTTGTTACACTTGTTCTATTTCAATAGGGTTGGGGTTGTCAAATGTAAAAACTGACAAGTGGCATTAGCTAATGAGCTTGCATGCTTATCTCATTTAAAATGGGATTTGTAATAATTTGTGAAGGGTTTTGAGAATTATTTTTGGATAGGATGTAAGAGTCATTTTGGTCTATAATAGGAAAAGGTTGTGTCAATGTATGTACAAATCTTCTATAACAACATAGTCATATTTTGATTGAAGCTTATATGAATACATGCTTCAACGTGTCAACATCTCTAGTTTGTGATGTAACATTTCCTTTGAATAATATACTCAAAGATTATTGAGCTCTTCACGCAAATTTCTTGCAGTGAATTATTTTTTGTTTCAAGGAATGGTGTAAATGCTTTCCTAGAAATAATGAGGATGTTATGTTCAGAAAGGGATTATTAAGTAGGATTACTTTGTTAGCCATTCGTAGGTCACATTATTATAAGGCAATGATGTTTAATTGACTATCATAATATGTTTGAATGTTGTGAATTGAAGATGTATGGAACTATGACTCTGTAACCCTAATTAGGCATCGATTTGTCTTTATGAATTCTCTCAATCTCAAAATTGCTTTTAAAATGATAAATCTTAAGCCAATATATAAATTATTTACAATTATTTTCTAACTTTGTACCATAGCCTTAAAGATTACAAGGAATGAATGAATTATTTATTATATTACACAAATCCTTGTTAATTTTCATGAAGTCCAACATTTGCTAGACACCATTTGTAATTCTTAACTATGTTTGGTGTCATAAAATGGAAACCCAGCTAGGTTCTATAGAGCCTAAAGCATAGAGGAGAATAATTGTCTAGCCTATCTCCTATTTGTTGGCCAATCTTTCAATGTTTTAAGCATAATATATGGTAAATCTTTAAAATTCACTGAAATATAAGTTGGGGAACCAACATAGTTAACCTTGTGGGAAACTCCGTGGTTAAACATGCTTGAATTACAATAGTACTAGGGTGGGTAACTTATTAGGAAGTCTTAACACTTCCAATAAATAGAAAGTGGACCATTCATGCTCAAGAGTGATGGGTTCATGTGAATCACTACTCATGAAATGTGGATCAAGGAGATCGACTCAAAACCTACATAGTTGAATCCTAATAAAACATCACATCATTTGATACACTACGAAAACATTGTCTACTTGATAATGCATGAGCTAAGGACCTTTAAAGTGAATGGTTCATAAGGCACAACACTTGCCAAATATTTTTGCAAATGGGATAGTAAGCTAAGTGGACTTAGTATTGGGGAAAAATCTATGGTTAAGTGTGATTGAGTTGGAGTAGCATTTGAGATGGGTTCAAAGGAAGTAAGGTAGGAAAAACCCTTCCTAAACTAACTTAGAGGAGAGTATTATGCACAATGTAGATCTTTACAATTATAAAAAGGAGAATCATATATAAAGCATAAACAAAATGCTACAACATATCTGTATGTGGAAAAAACTCCTTTAGGAGAAAAACCCACACTTCAAAGTAACCCAATGTATTATTCAATAATCTAAACATAGTTACAATACACTTGCAAGACAATCCTTTACAAAAGTATCACCAACTAAGATCTAGAGTAAATTTTACAACATAACATGTACAAACTATCAACACTTCCATCTCAAACATCGTATAAACAATAGCATAAAAAACTCAAATGGTAATTACAAAACCATGAGCTAAATCCATCAAAAAAGTGACACCTAAATACTTCTACTAAAAAACCAATAGCTAAATCCCAAAATGAGTTCACAAGCTAAAAATATCATATTCCTTCCACATGGGGCACTTAGATTTTGATTGCATTCTAGTGGACATAGACATCTCCAAGCCTCTTTTTTGGGAGGTGGTTTTGATGGTTGGGGAAAGGCCTTGGACTCAACTTTTTGATTATGAGGGTCTCCCCAATAGATATCGTCGTTGCTCCCCCATTTATCACTTGGTTACAAATTGTCCTCTCTCACGTTGTAAGGGCACTACTACTTGTTAGAAGAATGCTAATAAATACCACTTGATTATTCATGCTCTTGATTCTCCATCAAATGACTCCTCATAAGATCATGATGAGTCCTTAACTTCTATCACGACTAGCATGTTCTTCAAACCCTATTAGGGAACCTCCTACCTTGACCTTACAACCTATTTTGTCCATAGCTTCAGATCAACCCTTGGTTACTCATCTAGTCGAAGGTCACCTTTTGCATCATTGTCCTATGGCTATCTCTTTGCACATTGATGGGCTCTTTGTGGGGGAATCCACCCTACTTCCCCTTGTTCTAAGAATTTGGAAAACAATGTCTCTTGGATTGTTGTAAGAAGGAAGACAAATCTTCCTAACTCACTTTCCCAAACTCATGCTTGCATATTGAGGGAGAGGCCACTTTATTCTAGGCTTGGGATCCCAACTCTTTCATGTGTTGTTGTTTTTGGTAACTTAGCTATAGTTATGCCTCTCTTTTGGTTGTGATATTTCTATGTTGTTTCTAGCTAGCTTGAGCCTATATTGCCTTACCTTTTGGCAGCCTTTGTAAAGGGTTGGGACCCTTGTTTCTTGCTTAATCTAATAAAAAACATATTCCTCCCACCCATCATAAATGTATCATAGTCCACTCACCAACTTGAACATTCCATTTTGACTTCATTATCTCCATTCAAAAATACATTATGGTGTGTTGTTACACACATCATAAGTTGGTCAATAAGTGTAACTCCTTACAATTCTTTTCTATATCTGATTTTTTTTTACATTTCTAATGCATGAAACCCAACTTCTGAAGGCCATAAATTTTGATCCAAAAGGCTATTAGGATTTTTTATTTTTTTAAATTTTTATTGTAGATCTAGAAGAGATACATGCAAAAAGCATCCATGTAAGCAATGCTAAACAACTCCAAATTTTTATTTTTCTAAAACATAGTTTATAGCTCAAAATTTGAGCTTTTGTGTTTCATAATCCAAAAACTACATTATTGACATACTCAACATTAGGAGCAATGTTGAGCAACCCTTCCTAACATCGGTGACCCCTTGAGAAGGCGTGATGCTTCACTCCTATGAGCATTGCTTAAATGCAATGGGTGCAAAGTGGACCATTATGCTCATGAGATATGGGTTCTTGTGAGACACTACTCATAAAATGTTGGATTGACTAAAAAGTCATATAGTTGGATCCTTAAAAAGCATTACATAATTTAGCCCACTACAAGAAATACCAATTACAAGAAAATGAATGCATTAAAAGCTCTATAATGAATAGTTCATAAGGCACAACACTTGCTAAAAGTTTTGCAAAGTGGAGAGTAAGCTAAGTGGCCTTATCATGGGTTAAACTCCATGGTTAGTATTGGGATGGGTAACATATTAGAAATACCTGATACTTCACTCCTGTGAGTGTCACCAATATGTAATGAGCACTAAATGGACCACTCATGCTCATGAGAGATGGATTCTTGCAAACTTATATTCATAAAATGTTGTGACCTAATAGCAAAGATACAAAATATTACTTTGGTACCATTCATACATCTACAAACTCAAAATAGTATGTTTGACACTTTCCATTCCTCAAAACCACATCTAGTGGGAAATCATTTCTTTCATGAACTTATCTTATGCACACTCATATAATAAAAAAAGAAAGGAAATCCAAACACCTTCAAATGTTAACACCTCTAACCTAAGAACTTTTAGCCATTTCCCCCCCCTAATTAGCCATTTTTTAGTGAATGTAATGCATTATAAGCTTCTTTTTGGAGCTTCTTGGTAACATTTTATTAGTTATTCTAATTATATAGACATTATGGATGAAGTTCTAAAAATCCAATTATCTAATTAAAGGCTATTCTAATAGTTCCATTTATTTCAAAAAACAATCTTTGATTGTGATCAAACATTGTTAATAATTGTGAGATAAAGGGGGTCTTATAAAGCACTACATTCACGAAAAAGCTTCGCCAATCCATAACAAGATTTTGAGGGGAATCCCTCTTTCTTAGAGATGTGCTTTGTGGGTTTGTTTACAATGTGACTATTACTAATATATATGACACAAAGGTCATAAAAGAAATGATTACTAGAAATCTAAAAGATGACTTGATACATCATTAAAACTCCCACAAAATTATAGAGTTTCAAAAATAGACACTGCTAAAGTTAAAATCGACTTACCTAATTAATTCAATGTTTCACTACAAGAGGAAAAAAAAAAAGTGAGAACAATAATGATAATCCACATCTGATGTTGAGGCTTCACTTTAACGCTTAGGAGATAATAATTATATGGTGCTTATTTAAGCAGCCTTTTAAAATATTTAAGTAACATAATGTACACAGGTTTTGGATCGAAAGTGTAGTAATAGTGAATGTTAAAAACTGAAATGTTTGGTTAAAGTTGATGGTGAAAGAGCTAATTACTTCAAAAATAAAAAGAGAGAGGCTTATAGGACCATTGCATTCACTTACAAATTTGCTAATCTTGAATAGCCTGAGTTGATATGTTCACATCTTCCTTTTCAATACTAACATAGCTTAAAGGTGCTAGTGTGCTTTTTACGTCCCCTTATGTTATAGTTGTTACTAGCATATATAAAAGAGATTATTAAGAAATGAACTAATCATGGAAATTGGTTATTGTAGAGATAGATTTAAACATTTGCATATAAAAATATCAAAGAAGTTAAAAATCTAACAGTGAATCGTGTATGAAATGGGGTTATGGCAAGAGAGGAGATGTGGATCAAGGGATAGTACATTGAAATGCATTAGTAATCTAACTCATCATGAGTAAAGACATTGTTTATCAGCATCTCCCTTTCATTTTCACATTGGGAATCAATATCCACAACAGACAAATCCAAGGTCATATTTGCTTAACAACATTTGAAAACCAAATTAACATAGGAACCCTAGAGCATTGTATTTGAATTTGATAGCAGTGGAGCTATACAATTTAGCTTACAGAAATGATATTATCATCTGTTATTTACACTCTGATAACAAATTGGAATCAAGTGGACACAAAGTGTGCTCCTCTTATTTGCTCTGACCTGTGTATCGTTTCTCCCCACCTTGAATCAACTTCAACTTCATGGTAAAGCAAGGAATTTGAACTTGATATGATAATTCAGATCAATTTTCAATAAATTCTGGTGATTACTGAATAGCATCTGTCTATGCAGATTGCAGACTGATTCTTTCTAGTGTTCGGTCCCCCCCAAACTCAGCATTGGCTTCAGGAGTGTCTTCCTCACTTGGTGGCACAAGCTGCCAAAACATAGGCAAAAACTTCTCCCATTCTTCTAGAATTGTACTACCCTTGCTGCTTCCAGTTTTATCCTGTAAAATATATAGGCATAAGTTTCACCTTATTTTCAGATATACAAAATAAAATACTCTGTTTGCAACAACGTACACCGTATCTGCATCATTGGGTAACAAGTGCCCAGTATGAGATATTCTAATTCTCATGGACCCACAGATATATTTAATAGCCTCTTAAAAAAATTAATTGGCAAGATTTCCAATGCATAAAGAATCTGGTAATGAAGAGCAATTTAATACCACATGAGTCTGTATCAATTGTTTTAGTTGTAACTGACCAACTGGTGCTACTACTCTTTGGATCTTCACTATCTCCTTGTTTACCTACAGTTCAAACATTTCATCAGTATAAATGCAATTTGTTTCCCTGTCTCACAGATTCAAAAATAGGTAGTTAGCTTTCCATTAAAGACATGTGCACCAATTGACAATTATGCTTTACAAGGACATTGATGCAGGAGTTAAAAAAATTAGCTACAGGAGAAATAAAGAATTTAGGATAGACTTTATGCAGGGATTTTTAAATAAACATATTCAGGGATATTCCTAATGGCGGGGCAGCTAGAAATTAAATGCAATGTTGGACCAGAATTCTTAAATCTGATTTATCTTTAGTTGTGTCCATGTAAAAATTGTAGATGATAGAATATGAAAATAAATGTGTTGTTGGTTGCTGTATGTAATGAATATATTAGAAGCATAGAAGTAGTAGAAGGTATAAAGAGAAGAATTAGGCTTTGTTAGAAAGGTTGAGTAAGTGAATCAAATTCTTTGTAAAAATTCCACAAAATACATGCATTGAACTTTTAAAAGAAAGATGCCTGTTCCAGACTGCAACTTTACATGGTTAAGAAAGTACCAACGTGCCTCCAAGAAGAGAGAATGGCAAATATAATGGTATCCAGGTTGAGAGAAATATTTCTTACCCTAGATTGCAAACATAAGCTTTTTAAGTAGTTTCATATATTCAAACAGAGGTTATATTTATTATTATCCAGGAGAGTTCTACATGATTTTAATAAAACTGGAATTAATGGAGATGATGAACAAGAAGTTGCCAGATACCTTTAAGGTTTGGGGACCTCCACTTAAGATGCAATCAGTTTGCATAAACTTAATTCTATAGGAGCCTTAGACCCAAAAACTCTTTGTAAGAAGAGGATGGCACCCACCAGATGGTTCTAGAGGAGCATTCTCCATTTCAAAGAGTGAAGTTCAAAGAGAATAAAGAGCTAACCACTCTACAGCTAGTGAACCTCCTAGAGGAAGAGGTAGGAAAATCTACCAAGAGGCAAGACCAATTTTCCAATAGCCAAAGGGTGATAATCATCAACAAAGATGGAGGGGATTTTGTAGAAAATGGGTTATGATATTCCAAGGAGGCCTTTTATTTGTTTTAGATGTCGAAAGGACAGCATAAGGCATTTGAATGTTATAAGAGAGTACAAAGAAAACAGGGATCTGAGTGAAGAGCTGTTATGGCTGAAGGGGATAGTATTTCAGATATAGGAATATGCTCAACCATCAATACAAAACGACAATAAATTCCAAGACCGCAACATAAAACCTCATCATCCCAACTAGTAGATGAAGATGATCATTAGCTACATAGGAACATCTTCCAAAGAAAGTGCAAGACTAGAGGTAAGTGTTGTACTTGTAATTATTAATGACTCGAGTACAGAAAACATGGTTTCAAAAGAAATGGTTCAGAAGTTGAATTTGGTTTGTAAGAAACATCCAAGTCCATACAAGTTATATCTTGGTTCCAAAAGGATCATTAAGTTATGTCAACAAAAAGTATTTGATCTCTTTTTAGACTGGTCTTTAAAGATGATGTGTGGTGTGACATAATTCCAATGGATGCATGTCATGTGTTTCCTTGCAGGCCATGGCTATATGATTTAAGGTTGTCAATGATGGTAGGCAAAAGAATCATACCATTCTTAAAAACAATAAAAAAGTCCAGCTAGGAGATAATTTATTATTATTATGAATTATCAGCTGAGGAGTTTGTGAAAGAGGTGTCCAAGACATGACAATGTTATGTTTCTATGGTATGAGGTTAAACAAAAATTGAAAAAATATAAGCATATAACTCTAAAGGAGATGTTGAAAAAGCTGTGCTGATCATACCCAGTTAGCCAGATCTGTGATTATCTACCGTTTTCTCGAACATGCAAGAATTTTAGACAGAAATAGAGGAAGTAGACCGAAGGTGAATTGGAAGTTATCGACTGTCAATCTGGAAGAATTATGCCTTTTGATGCAAACTCTGATAAATAGTCCCTCTATGCAACAGATCTTCAAAAATATGAAGAATGGTGAAAACCCCTCTGTCAGATCTTCAAAAATGTTGGAGAAGAAAAATATCCGTTCTTGAGCTCCTCAACCTGCAAAGAAATAATGAAGAATGAATGCCTAGATGCTTTGATATGTCAATTTGGAGTTGCAAGCATCAATTGGGCATTCAACTCAAGATTGAGCCTAATTTGGAGTTCAAAAAGGTGATTTCCACTGATTGTGGAGTGTTTGGCCTCTTTTTGCCTCCAAAATTTGTTAACTCAAGTCAACATTTGCTTTTGACTTTCTTAAGCATCCCTTTTGGAGTTTTGATCATTTTTGCAGGCTGAAGTGCCTCTGTTTGATCTTCGATCCTGGCTGCTCAGTTGATCTTCGGCAATTGCTGACGGATTTGTTGTTGAGATGGGATCAGCTTGACAAGATATGCCTGGGAGAGATTAATTCAAAAAATTGAGTTTGAGCCTCCAGAATGAAGGGCGCCTTTCTTCAAGAGGGGCGCTTTTGGCTGTGCCTTAGTCAATTTTCATTGACTGTTCTTCGTTTTGGCCTTTTCAGACCCTTTGTGCTTTGTTCTGATGTTCCCGTTGATTGATGAGTCGGACGACTCTGCTTGACGATGCATCAGGTAACCGGCTCGGTCCTGCACTGGATGGTTGACTTCTCAGTTGATGATAGTGAGTTTATGTCCTTCAAACTCAAGGGCGCCCTTGGCCTGCAGGGGCGCTTTTAGCTTGTTGACTGGTTTTGTCTACTCTGAAAATTGCCTGCCTTGATCTCTATCATTAGGTGATTTAGTTGTCGGATCCTTTCGTTGACAGTCTCATTGTCAAAATTGATCGTAGCTGAGAAGGTTGTTCTAGAGAGCAGTAAGCAATCAGACTGCATTTACTCCTCCAAAAGGAAGGGCACCTTTCTCCAAGAGGGGCGCTTTTCATTTGTCAGCCAATTTTTGGCTTGTCCTTTCAGTTCTTCCTTTTTGGCTTTTTCTGTTTGATCTCAATGTGTGATCGTTTGGCATGTCCTGTGAACCTACTGTCAGATCGATCACGTAGCTAGGAGGAAGCTGAAAAGATGTCATGTATGAAGCCGCTATTGATGGATTCATCTGATACCTTGAACTGAAGGGTGCCCCTGGCTAGTAGGGGCGCTTTTAACTTGAAGCTCTTTGATTTGGCATCTTTATTGTTTATAGATTCTCCATACTTCGCTGACGATTGGCCAATGATCCCTGAATCAGATGATCTTGCTGATAGTTGCGTTGTCGAGCTAGCATGAAAGTGAAGAGGACTGATCTGAAGATGTCAAATGATTACATTAACCCTCTGAGATCCAAGGGTGCCTTTCTTCAAGAGGGGCACCTTTTTCAACTGTAGACTATGTTTTGCCTTGGTAGACGAAACGTCCATCTTCCAGAGTTAGCCAAATTTTGGCCTTTTTCGTTTTGAGAATCTCCTTCGTTGAACAACATCATTTTCATCCTTTTCCGCCATAGCTTCTTCGTTGGAGTTCTTGAAGCTTAGCTTTCAGCACCTGGTACTGGCCAATCTGCCATTAATGGTTGCGGAGCTCCTAACTTTGTTCCTAAAAAATAGAAATAGACCCACCAGAGTAAAACATATCTTTTGATAATTCTGACTTGATCAGTGTGATCGTGAAGTCAATTAACCCTATCAGAATTATTTTCGATCATTTCCGGGAAGGTCCTATTTTTAAAGGTTTCCCTAAAAATAGGGGCATAAAACCCTAATTTTCAGATTTTTAGAATTTTAACCATAGGTTCCTTGACAAAAACCCACAAAGATTTCATGTTTGTTTTGACCTCAAACATACTTTTGACGATATTTTTACATTGTTTAGCTCAATTTAAGCAAAATGCCAAAAATTTCATTTTGGGTACAATAGACGGCATATGACTCAGTTGTCGACGAAAAAGATAAGGAAGCTATTTTTACTTGGAGAACACAATAAATCTTCAAGGAAAAAATACAGGAGACAATGGCTTCAGAGTTGGTTGAGAGTAGAGAACACATCACTAGTGCACTTCGATATGTGAGAACTTTCGTATCCTGAGTTCCTTGCCAGTATTAGCGTGAGGGTGGTGAGTACGTTGAGCTCATTGACGTTCTGTTAGAGTCGCAGGTGCTCATCCATGGTATTTTTAGTGGAGATTCCGTTGGTTGTAAGTTAGATCAACTTACAATCATGTCAACGTTATTTGATGAGGCGGTTAAGAGTAGAGGAGAACTTTAGAGTCAGATCACGGGCGGTGAGGAGATGCTGCGAAGACATAGTGTGCTACAAAGAAGTATCAGTGCCCTAAATGGTGATGCAGTCAACAACCTCGTGGACGGGTTACTTGCTCGAGATCACGGCGAGTGAACTCTAGATCAGGGCATCCCACCTTTTCAGGATAGACATCACATGCAGCAGTTAACTCGACACCTCTTTCCGAGTTAACTCATTGTTCCACATCTCATGCATATTTGTTTTGGAATTTCCTATGTACAGATGGAGTTTTCATTATCTGTTAACTGATGTTAGTTATCAGTTAACGTGCTTATCAATAAGGACTTGTGTGTTGCACACGTCCATTTGATTTAGTTTGTTCTAGTTAGCTGATGGTAGCTTTCCAGTTAACTGTATAGTTGTATACAATTAGGTTTAGCAATAAAATCTCGCATGCTTGCGAGACTGTAGTTGACTCAAGGTGATTTTAGGGTTCCCTACACCTTTGATGTCTATAAATAAGAGCTCTTTGCTCATTTGTAATTAACTTTTGCATGAGATAGTAATATATGTTGCACCACCTTGCCCAAAATATTGTTGTTCTGTATCTATTCATGAGCTTTTACTGTGATAATAAATAGCTGCGCCACCTTGCCTGAATGTTATTGTTATGGTGTTTGTTCAAACTTAGTTAAATGGAGTTGCTAGTTTGATCGTTTATTGTATGCGTGTCTCGCCAATGCATTTTGCTGTCCTAGTTTGCTACCTTATGTTATGTTTAATAGTTGTTCTTTCAATCTATGCCTTCGATAGGGGTTCCTCCTCCTTGGAAATTTAGTGATTAAGCTTATCATTTGATGTCGTGCCTAATAAACTTCATAGCAGCCTACGCCTCAGATAGGGGTCCCTCCTCTTTGGAAATCCTATTGTAGATTTTATCGTATAATCACATTCCTACTCCTAATTCCTCATGCTCTATTTATCTTGAGGGAATAGGATAGTTTAAAGCTTTTACTTTAATTGTAGTTAAAGATTTGCAAAACCAGAGAAAATCTTTAGCTGCAACGTTCTTGGTTTCCTTAACCTTGTGCCTCTTCCAACTGAGTAAAAAAGATAGGATTTAGGATCATTTACTTTTTCATGCATATCAGCAAAAGAGAGAGCTTCCCCTCCTAATTTGAAGAGCAGTCATTATGCATTGTACATAGCTGTCCGTACCAACTCGCACTCCAGAGGTGCTAATTGTTATGCCAACAAACACCAGACTGAATGAGCTCCTTGGTGAGTTTGCTGAAATTTTCTTGCTCATAGGTCAAGTCCAAAGAAATGTATAGGCAAATTTCATATATGCTACAAAGGGGATGGATTAAGGAAGGCTTAACTCCATGTGTTGTTTTAACACTCATCACTTCAAAGGAGAATGGATCTTGGAGAATGTGTGGGGATTCAAGAATTTTGAACAAAGTCATTATAATTTATAAGTATTGATTTCAATTACCTTGGATGCATGGTATGCTTGAAAGTTTAAATTGAGGGATTTAATTTTCAAGAGTTTATTTGAAATGTGGATATCACCATATCCTGATAAGGAGATGAATGGAAAATTGTCTTCAAGATTTAAGAGTGTATCAATAAGTAATTATGCCATTTGGGCTAAGTAATGCTCCAAACACTATTATGAGGTTAATGGCTGAGGTCATCAGACCATATCTTAATTTTAGTTTTTAAATATTGATGATATTTGAACCTTTCAGCAGGGCTAAAGAAGAGTATTCGAGACATTTATAGGTAGTGGTAGACACATCAATAAAAGAAAGTTGTTTATAAATCTATAAAAGTGTTTTCTTAAAGGACAAGCTTGTATGTTTGGGTTTTATCATTTCCAAAATGGAGCAGAGATGGATGTTGTGAAAGTTAAAGCTGCGACTGAATGGCCCATGCCTAAAAATGTTACTGAGTTGAGAAGCTCCTATTGTTTGGTATATTTCTAGAGAAACTTTAGTAGAAATTTCAGTGGGATAGGTGCAGGCATGAAAAACTGTTCTAAGGGAAGAGAGTTTAAATGGCACCTACAACTCAAAGAAGCTTGGAATTGCTGAAGATGAGAGTTATAGAGGTCCCTGTGCTAATGTTCCTAGAGTTTAACAAAGTGTTTTGGTGGAGTTTGATACACGTGAGGTTGCTATTGGATCTATTTTGTGCTAGGAGGGCAGACCAGTTGCATATTCCATGAAGAAGCTCAACGAAGTAAGAAGTATTCGGTTTATAATCTAATAAAGGATTCTGCTTCTATGGGTATGGGACAAGGATGCAATCCTCATACCTATACTAGAGTCATGCGGTAAACCTGTGTTTCAGATAGAGAGTAATTTTTTGAGTTAATTTTGGAAGATGTAGTGGAAAACATTATGCATCTAATTTACCCCACTCTTAAACAAAATGCCAAACTGAAGTTCTGAACATGTCATTGGGAAGTTTACTAAAGCTTCTAACAGGAGATAAATCAATGCAGTGGCATCTACTGTTGCCTCAAGGTAAATTTGCCAAAAAAACTCCTGTAAACAGAAGAACAGGTAAAAGTCCATTCATATTGTCACTTGTTTATAGAAAGAGTCAAAGGAGTTACAGATTTGCTATTTGGCCAATTGAAGAAAAGAGAGAAGACGATGTGGAAGCCTTTAACAAACACAACTTCATTAGATTCTCAAATAACGACTTGAAAGTAGCAGTTAAAACTGTCGGGGATGTAGATGCTACTAAAAGTTAAAAGACATTTGAAAAAGGGGATTGGTTTATGGTGCATTTAAGAAAAGACTGATTTACTATGGGGGAATATAATTATTTTAAAATATAAAAAGATTGAACCTTATAGACTTTTGAAAAGAATCAATGATAAAGCATACACATTGAATTACCGGGTCGACTAGACATTTCTCAAATCTTTAATTTTTCTTGTTTATGTTACCCTATAATGAAGATAGTATGGCATATGAACAAGAAGATGCAGCAGTTGCACAACAGAAATAATTATCAGAGAGTAAATCCATGATATTTGAAAAAGGGGATTGGTTTAAGGTGCATGTAAGAAAAAAGACTAATTTCCTTAGGGGGAATCTATTAAGTGAAAACATAAAAAGGTTGGACCTTAAGCGTTTTGAAAAAAAAAAATCAATGGCAATGCACACAAATTGAATTACCAGATGGACTAGACATTTCTCAATTCTTTAAGTTGATTTATTTTATTGTTGTAAAATGAAGATGACAGGGTATCTATATTATAAACAAGAAGATGAAGCAGTAGTACAGCAGTAAAAATTGTGAGAGAGTAAACCCATACAAATTGAGAAAGTCTTAAACATGAAAGTGCTTTGCCTTGGAAAGGTAGTCTCACACGATATTTGATCAGATAGAAAGGAAAATCCAAAAAGGAAAGCACATGGGTTTCAAAGAATGAATGTCAAGGTTGATAAATCTAAGTGAGAGTACTCAGTTTTTCTAACCCAGAGAGGATGATGGAGTGGAATAGGACTATCTCTAAGAAAAAAACAATAAATTTAGAAAAACCTCAAGGCAAACAGGGATTTTTTATTTAAGGGTCATTCCCAAAGGAGAGGCAGCTAGAAATTTAAGGCAGTCTTTGAAAAGAGTTCCCTAATCTGATTTATGTTCATTTATGTCCATTAAAGATTGTAGATGATATGATAGAAAACATGTGCGTTGTTGGTTTTTGTGTATAATGAAAATATTAGGAAACTTAGGAGCAACAATAGGACGAAGAAGGAAGAGTAGACTTTGTCAGAAAGGTTAGGGAAGTGGTAGGAAATGCCTTGTTGTCATCTTCTTTATAAAAATTCCTTTAAAGTTAAAACTAAATGCATTGATTTTGCAACAGAATTCTAGCTGTTCTGCAACTTTTCATCAGTCAGTGGATTCTCTCCCAATTTGGTTCCTCTCTAATTGTATTTGATTACATCATTTCCTCTTCCATTTTTTCAGAAGTGCCTCTGTGTACAGATTATATTTGTTTGAAGGTCTGCTGCCCCATCAGCCACCAATGAAAATTATGAGAGGAAAGGCATATTTTGGATTTCTTCCATTGACCAGAATATTCTTAGTCCACATCTAAAAGCCAGAAAGCAGAAAAAGTAGCACAAAATAAATACCAATTACAAGCAATCTAATTTCCCTAACCTGCATTTATATTGATATCAGATCATGGGCAAATACCCTTACCTTTGGAATCAGTGTATCATCTTCATCAAGAAGGTAAGCTAGACCACCAGTCATACCTGCAGCAACATTGCGACCAACCCTGATAACACAGAAAAAAGTGAGATTTGGAAAGAAAGAAGTTATACATAGAAAGTGCAAAAGATCAAATAGCACATGAACATATAAAAAACTCACTTTCCAAGGACAACTACACAACCACCAGTCATGTACTCGCAGCAATGATCACCAGTCCCTTCAACAACAGCTTCAGCAAGAGAATTCCTAACAGCAAAACGTTCACCAGCTTTCCCTCTGACAAAGAACTGACCTCCAGTTGCACCATATAAGCAAGTATTTCCAACAATAGTTGAATCTTCTGGTACAAAACCTGTGTTTTCAGTTGGAACTATAACAATTTCTCCACCAGCCATGCCCTACAATGAGAATAAACACATAAACCATCACCTTCAAAATTCAAATAAAAACAAAACTTCAGTGCAATGCAATTGATTTGATACCTTGCCAACGTAGTCATTGGCTTCTCCCACAAGTCTAATGTTCATGCCAGGTGTCAAAAAGCATCCAAATGACTGTCCCGCACTACCAACAAATCTGAGAACACACAAGCTATCAGCTTATTAAATTTTTCAATAAATGACTTTCAATCTTGATTCTACTAATTCAAGAATGGGTATAGCAAGGAATGGTGTAAAAATCAAAATGTATGCCTCTCAAACAAGGAACAAATAATCAAACTCCATACTCATCCAACAAGGGACTTATATAGAAATGGCTTCTAGGTTATAATGTGTGCCTTTCACATTAAAAGGGTGTCTTACGTTATATCAAGTTGTCCTGCAAAACCTGTATCTCCATACTTTTTGGCAATGGCACCAGCGATCCGACCACAGACTGCACGATCTACATTATAGATATTTATGGTTTTCCGTACCGAACTTTCTTTTTCTATTGCAACTGAAATCTGTACATGACGGAATTTTTTTTTATCAATGCAACTACTTGAAGCATAAGCCGAATGATATGAACATAGGGAATGCAATTTCATATAAGAAACATTCTCTAAAAAGCATAAAGATAAGAAAAAAATCTACTGTAGCCAAAGACAGCATCCTTCATACACCTAAAGAATGGTTAACTTATAAGGGTAACTGAAATTATATTGTGAACTATGAATCAGTCTTGCTAAATAATTAATGGGAAGAAAATGATCAGACAGAAGGCATATGAAGTGAATTGATAACAGTTTACTTAAGCTTCTATAGTTGAGAATCTACCCTCATCACATGCTAAGATATGTCATAGGTAAAAAAAGCTTGTAATGTCTGATACAAATGAAGTCAGTGTCCTAGGAGAGAGAATTTTACAGATGCCATTTTACCCCTTTGATGTATTCTCAGACATAATATTATTGTCATCTAACGGAATGTAAGAAGCATGTTCACCCAAACTAGCATGAAAATAGAACCAAAACCAAATCCACGATACCTGCACTGCATGAACCAGTAACCTGAACAAAGAGGAAGTTAAATTGATTATGCTTATTTTAATTAGATGTAACTTCATATGGATGAAATTGTAACAGGAAGGAATTCAAATTGATTGAATATAAATACTCTTTTTTTATTGAAAAGAAAAAAATGTAACTGTATCGTTACAATGTGAATATTGTTGGAGCAGGTTAGCCCATTTATATAGGTCTAATAGCATTTGAACTAAACCACAAAAAAAGTTACAACAGCTAGGAATTAAATATATATTTTTCAAGTTATTCCATAACTGAAGCGAGTAGAGGTTGGCAATCATCAAGGTATAAAGTGTACAGATGGTAGGCGAGTGCACTTGCACATCTTCACGATTATGTGATGTTATGACTGCTTCATTAGCAGAGCAACAATACTCTTCAGCAGATGGTTTTGTGGATAGAAAAATTTGCATGGATTCTTACCATAAGAGAATATTCTATGGGAATTGGAAAGCAGCTCTTCTTTCGAAACCCCTTAAGTTCTCACATGAAGGGTTTTTCCCAAAGAGGGATCAAAAGCTTGTGATCAGGGCAAATGGCATCCTGCTAGGGCATTAAACTTAAGGGTTCCATTTCTCAGGAAATTTTGAATCAAAGAAATTTCTCTCTGATTTCAGTTGGTTTGAAGACTTCTGATTTAAAATATAAGACCTTGGAATTAAAGGAGAAAGGATTGATTGGCAATTTTTTCAGTTTTTGGCTTGCCAGAAATCCTTTGTGGAATTGGATATTGAATCATTGTGCTGAGAGATTTTCTATTCGATCCTTTTACTCAAAGGCTTTTTTCTTGTTTTTTGCATTGATCAAGAATCTAAATCCAGGGTTTTGAATTGAGGACCATGGATTTAGGAGGGAGTGGGCCTTTTTCTTCAGGAGTGATGTCATAACTTTGATTCCACTTCTTGTTCTAAGGGCTCTACTCCTATGTGGTTCTGTCTTTATAATTTGTTGGCAGAATATTGGATTCTTCCAGTTTTCACAAAAAATGGAAATAGCTATGGTGCTTTCATTTGTGCGGTTGATAATAGCATCAAAGGGCTTTTGGTGCTAATGCTCAATGGGGTGTTTTTTTACGCAAAGAGTTCTAAGCCTGCATCTAGTTGTTTTTTGTTCGTAAGTCAAATCTGAGTCCTCATTTGCAGTACTTATCATGTCATCAATTCAAGCAAACACCTTTACAGGGCCTACAAGAGGAGGATTTCAAGCGCATCAAACACGATCATTATGACATGGACGAGGAAAGGAAGTCAAGTGTCAAGGAAAAGAAATGATCATTGGGATTTCTAGTACATGTCTTCACAAAGAAGATGTAGCTTTTGTGGATTTAAAGCTAGGAAAGAATACAACACATGAGAGGTATGGTGCCCATGCCCTAACGGATCAAATTCCAATGCCTCATTCTAAGTCTTTGCCCATTTGCTAAAAACAACATATTTCTTACACCTATCATAAGGTGTTACAACCACATCAATGATTTGGGCACTCCATTTTGTCGCCATTATCTCCATTCAAAAATGCTATATGACATGTCATATTAAGAATCATAAGTTGGTCAATAGGTTAAGTCAACAATGTAACTCCCCTCTTATATGCTCTCAAATGTGTCATAAAATCTCTTACACCTCTTACACATTCTTACATTGGCATGGATGCTATTACACATCTTATATGACAAGAAGATGCCATACTAATGCATCCACATGGAAAAATGACCAAGTCATAGTGGGATGACATTTTCCAAGAGTGCACACAAATAATTAATCAAAAATAAATAAATAAATCAAAAATTAAAGTTACCAGGTGTATGACACACCTATCCCAACATTCTCCCACTTGTCATATACCTTGCAAAAGCTAGAGGGAACACCAATACTATCAATTATCTACTAGGGACTAAGAAGCTCATAAACTCACTAGATCACCTGAATTTCTCCATGCTCACAGGCTTTGTCAATGCATTTGCAACATTCTCCAAAGTGTCAACCTTTTCAAGCATCACCCTTTCACCCTCAACCATGTCATTAACAAAATGATACTATATGTCAATATGTTTTGTCTATGCATGAAAAGTCAAGTTCTTTACCAAGCTAATATCACTTAGATTGTCGCATTCAATCTAAATTGCTTCATGACTCAACCCAACATTTGAACATAGTCGCTAAAGCCAAGTGGCCTCCTTATAGGCATGAGTAGCTACCATATGCTTTGCCTCTATTGTGGACAAAATAACCACAACCTACCACTTGCTCATCCAATTAATTGCATCACCAAATAGGTTTATGGCATAGCCACTATTAGATCTCTTGTTGTCGACATCTCCCATCCAATCAAAATTCACATATCCTCGAATATCCACTATGTGCTATAGGTAACTTGAGACACCATGCCCTTGACAATATAAAGAGTACACATAAGTATCCTACAAACATCTAAAGACCCTTTTCACTACAATCCAATGATCCTATCAAAGATTAACTATGAAAAAACTTAAGACTCACACTATTTGAGCAATGTCTGGTTTGGTGCAAACCTATGTTACCGAATCGCCTGGTTTAACCACCGATTCTGAGTACGGTACATCTTGGAATCGGGTACCTTCTGGAAACCTGACAGAATTGCAATGGGTTCGATTTTTTTAGGTCTGAAACGTTTCTTAGGTCGATGTGCAATTCTGACACGATTGTAGAGTTATTTGAAGAGCTGCACCTAAAAATGAGCTTCCATTTTGTTTTTCCCACTTCATTTGGTGCTCATTGATAGAATTTTTGTTATAGGTCTGTTGCTGGTGAAGAGCAAGTAATTTTTCTTTCTTATTGTGAAATCTTGGAATGAGGTTGGAATGAAACAAGCAGTAGTTCAAATAACAATGACAATACTTATTTTCGTCAAAATGAGTACGAAGGCATATTATTTATCACATTCACTTCCTTTAACATAGAAGATTTCACTACCAGTGATAGCCCATATGAACAATGCAATATCCAAAATGAGGACGATGTCTTCTCTGATTGTCTCAAGGGTGATGACGATCAACCACCCCCGACTGCAAAAAAACCATTCATGATGTGAACACGAGAGTTCGCCGAGTTTGACAATTTTAAAGCCCCCACAATCGGTGCCCGCCAGAACCCGCAAGCTTTAAAGGCTTTTAATAGTTTAAGAATTAAAACGTTAAAAATTTCGAATCCCTAAATTTTTACCCTTTGTAGTTTAAATTTATTAATAATGATTGTTAATAGTTTTAAAATTTAAACTTTAAACTTTTAATTTTATAATGATTATTAAAAAACATAATATAAACAATTTGTATTTGTATTTGTAAATTTGTTTTTTTAATTATTAATATTTTATTATTTTGTAGTTTAATTTATATTAATAAATTAATAAATAATATAATAAATGCAAATGTTAAGAAATAAGTTTATATTAATATTAAATAATTGAAATTTGAATTATTAATTATTAATTGAAACTCTATATTAATAATTTCTAAATTTTTAATATTGTAGATATTAGATTATTAATTATATTATAAATTTTTATATCCTACTAATAGTATTAGTTTGTCATGTCCCCTTCCAGTTGACATCTCTCAGAGCTGATGATTAGCCTATTATGCGACCCTCGTAGGCTGATAGGATGGATAGAGGGTCTTGACGGCGCTTGGCTTGGCTTCGGTTGTCAGATTTTTATCAGTTGGCTTTCGTTCGGGCTCATTCGGACACCATTTGCCTGGATTGCTATTTTTAGCAGTATTTGGCACTCAGCGGAGCACCCCCTACTATTTTTAGCAGACGATTTGGTCACGTGCAGAATCACTCCCTTATTCGCCAGCTTTAGACGGTTCGTGAATCAGACATATTTTGAGGGAGATATTAATATTTAATTGATTTAATTAAATATTAATTATTCGGAGCTTATATTATAAAGTTATAATATTTTAATATTATAACTTAAGTGAATTGCTGAAGGGGGTCGACCATCATTGAAGGGGCCATTTTTAATTATAATTTATAATTAAAAATGTGATTGAAGACTATTGAAATAATTAAAAGAAAAGTTCGAATTTATATGCTCAATTGAGAAAAGTCGCACTTTTCAAGAATATAAGGGTTTTGCCTTGGGATTCGAGCCATTATGATGATTATGAGATTTTTGAACAAGTCTTCTTCCGGAGAACGAAGCCTAGGGTTTCTGTTGTCTACAAATATTGGAGAACGAGCCATCTTCAGTGTTGCGATTCAGAGGCTGTGAGATACCAGCTGATCTATTGCACTTCAGAGAGATTTCTTCATTCAGAAGTGATCACAAAACATTCATAGTTGATTCACCTTCAGAGTTTCCAGAGTGATATTCCTCAAGCAGGGATTCTTCAATCAATGCGCCTATTTCATTGAGATCTGGCAATTTAAGGAAAGGCCATACTTTATTTGTTTGGTTGCTGCTGTACAAAGCCGTACAATCTGAGCTGCAGGCCGTACATTTCTAGAAAGGCCGTACCTTTTTGTGCAAGGCAAATCGCCTATCATTTTGGTCTTCTGCTTTCTTCCTTGGTGGCGCCCAAACCTCTAGATTATTTCTTGAGTATCAGACACAGGGAAAAGTGCAGATTCATCTCAGCCGTACCATTTCATGATGACTCTAGGCGGCTGCAAACTTCCAAGTTTTTAAATATAAAAATTGTTATTTCCACATTGCATGTTATTGGATATTATTTGTAATCATTCCAGAAGATAAATAAATAGTTTGGCATCAGTATTCTCAATAGATTCTATCCATTACAGAGTTACATGATTTTATTTGAATTTTATATTCAATTCTTGCAAAATCGCATTCTTTCTTATTCATGCAAAAACCACAAAAAAATCAAAATACAAACAAAACTATCAAAAAACAGTCAGATTCAAAAAACGGGGAAACAAGGGTTTCTACATAGTTCAATAAGTAATAATTAATATTACAAATTATAATTCTTGTTTAGCATATACATGATATGTAGTATTCTAGATTTGATTCTTGTTTTTACTTTGTAGGCTGCAAATATGTATATATCTATGATTTTTATATGTTTTTTTAGCTACGTACCCAAACGTACCCAACCCCCAAATTTTATTTCGCCATACCAACGTACCATACCCACGTACCCGTATCCGATTCGGCAACTTAGATTTTTATATGTTTTCATAACAACGAACACAAAATGAATCCAACCTCCAAATTTGTTTTGGTTATCCACAAACCAAACCAGTGAACCCAAACTTGAACTCATACCAGGACCAGCAACATAGTCATACACCAGTGAGTTACTGTGTTTTTTTATCTATGGTTGAACCCATAACCAAGCCAATGTAAGGGCTGATCATTTTAGCAAGCATAAGAGATGTGCAAAGAGGTACGGGTTACAGTTACATTGATCTTTGGCCCCATATTGACTTAGCTTAGACTTCATTACCATTAACAGAACAGATTATTTTTGTAGCATCATCTAGGGAAAATAGGGTTTAAAATTTCACCTCAGGATCTGCCAGCAAAATTTCATCTAAAACAGTTCCATTTGTATGAACTTCTTGCTCTCTTATTTTTGTGCTACTCCATTTCGGTAGTCCAATACTCTAGGAAACAAAACAACAATAGAATGACTTCAATAATTTACATCAAACATTTATACATATAACAAAGGCTAAAAAGAGGATACTTCTTTTGACCATTTTTTGGCCTAGTATAAAGATACATACAGAAAGGATGTAACTCAGATCAAGTTGCTGTGTCTTCATGAGAGAGATATGTCTTGGCCTTAGCAAATCTGTTCTTCCAATAATATCATCCAACTTCTCATATCCTAGCTCTGCTAGAATGCCTCTAACCTGATAACAGACACTTCTTAGAAAATCTCTATGCTAATAACAACTGCTAGTATCTTTTTAAAGAGCATAAAAAATATGGAAAATATACTATTGACAGGAACAGTTCACAAAATAATCTGGAGACTTTCTGAAACTCATAAAATGAGAAATTTCTAAAAGGATGAAGCTAAAAGATACAGAAAATAAGCAGAATTTATTCAACTGTATACACTGCAACGGAAAACTTAATCAGCAACTTTTAAAGTTCCCATAACCTTGCCTAGCTCAAGAAAGAGTTCACTTGCCAAAGAATGTGTTCAAGTGCAAAGATATGGCTTAATTTAGCCATGATTAATAAATTTGATTTGTGGAAGGCCAAATAGTATGGGCAGAAGCCAGAATAAAGTATTAGCCTTTGAGATAAAGGAGCCCACCTCTTCTGCAATGTACAAGAAGAAGTTCACCAGATCTCCCGGGACCCCAGGGAACCGTGCACGCAATTCCTCCCTCTACACAAGAGGGAAATAAACACATATAGAATCATAGATGAAATGCATATAGATATAAATATAATATTTAGGTTTGCAAAATAAACTGGTAAGACAGTAAAGTCTAATCATTTGATGTCCAGCATACCTGGCTAGCAACACCAACAGGACAATTGTTTGTGTGGCAGATTCTAGCCATTACACACCCAGTAGCTATCATAGCTACTGAGCCAAACCCATACTCATCTGCACCTATTGCAGCTGCCAACATGACATCAACTCCACTTTTGAAGCCACCATCAACCCTAAGAACAACTCTCTCACGCAGCCCATTCTCAATAAGTGTCTGTGAATGTGCAAAACAATCAAATTAAATTTCAACAACAATTCTAATACAATTCTAAAAACAAAGGAAAATCCCATTCATGTTACAGCTGAAGTTGCTGTAACTACTTCACCTAGACAAATACAACTTACCTGATGAGTCTCTGTAAGACCAAGCTCCCAAGGACCACCGGCATGTTTTATAGAACTTATTGGACTTGCTCCAGTGCCCCCATCATGTCCAGATATCTGCAGGTCAGTTGTTATTGGAAGTTTAGAAACAATCTCAAAACCCGGTATCCATGAATACAGAATAACTAAAACCATCAAGTGATCCTGAATCCCTGATATTACATAAATGATTTATGTATCTCTGTATGGTGATGTTTGCTACCTGATAAGTAGCGTAAGACTAGTTTAGTACAGTACACAAATCCATTACACAATTGAATGCAATGGAAAATATGAGTTGTGTCACGGAACAGTCTCCTTGTTGCTGTGATGCATGACAAACAAATTAAAAATGCAAAGGTTTGAGCAGTACAAAACTAAAGCATATTGGTTATACTACCAAATCCTACGGTGAGGACAGATGTAAGACCATAACCAAAGGTATGTGCAATCCTCTGTAGAAGCTATTTGACATTCATTGCCAGCATTTACCAAGAATGTGCCCACTAATTAATGACTCCAACCAAGTCCACAATATATTCTTAGGATAGGCGGCATACCAACATTCCCTCCAAAAGAGTTGAAACAGAACAATATTGATTCAGCTGCAATCCAAAAAGGCATCCACCAACAATCTCTTTCAATAGAGTTTAAAGGATAGGCCTGCCAGAAGATTTATGCTTCTGGAGGGCTATTCTTGAGCAATCAGTAGAATACAGCATTATTGAAGGAATAATTCACCAATCTATGACCATTAATTCTAAGCCTCATGCAATGTCAATTCTCATACATAATTGTAATTTATCAGAAAATTTATGCCACAAGTACAGACAAGTCAGAAAAAGTTGTCTTTGATTTAGAATTTGTAAGACTTCTGGCTCAAGAACTACCCTACATTTAGCAAGAGTGTGTTGATCTAAGTCACCGTATTCGGCGAATATCATCTATGAAATTCAAATTTTGCCGAATTTCAAAATATAATTAAAAATTCGTTTAAATTCGTCATTATATTTGTACGGTATAAGCCATAAATTTTTTTCTTTGTTTTTAAATGTTTTTTACGGTTTTGAATAGATTTTTAGGGTGTCGGGATGGGAGCAATGAAGGAATGAAGAGAAATGCCTTTATCGAAAGAAACGGGGGGTTTTTATACTGCTGCTGTTCCGGGCTTGGCTGCCATCCATCTGAGCCGCATGGCAACTTCTTAGATTCCCTTTCAGTAGAATGGGTATACAACAGGAGTATCTTACCTTTCTCACGGGAATGAAACCCAAGCTGGCACGTAAGTAAGCCTCTTTCAGCAAGCACAATAAGATAAGTTAAGGTAGTCGATGAGGAACCTAATCAGGACGTAATTCTCTTCGTTAACTTCCCCGGAACTATCTATATCCATTTTAGCCGATCTTGTTCGACTATGTTCCGCACGCTTGCCTCTGGTAATTCTAAGCTTCCATCAATCTCAATCGCCATTAATAATATGCCCGAAAGGGTATTATTTATTTGAACCAAACAAACAGATTTTGTAGAAGAATGCTCCCGAAATAAAAATAAATAGGATTATGGATGGCTAATATATTGACGGGTAACAAAATTTGGCTTTGAAATTTCACTTTTTCACTAAGATATAAACTATAAATTATATTAATATAATATAATATAATTTATATTATTATAAATTATAAAATATAATAATAACTTATAATTTATATTTATTAATATATATTTATATTTTTAATAATATAATTTTTAAAATTTTAAAAATTAATTAAATATATATTGATACAAAATTTTAATATTAAATTAATTTAAATATAATTAAATTTTATATAATTTAGTTTTTGTAATGATTTTAAATCTATTTATCAATGGTAAATTATTTTGACAATTTTGTGATATATTACTTATATTTAAAAAATAAAATAGAATTACATATGGTGAATTTAATCCGAATTTTTTACTTTTCGAATTTTTTCCTTGTCGAATTCGAATTCGAATTCGAACGCGGTGACTTAGGTGTTGATGATACAAGGACAACACCAAATTACCAGAGACAACCCCTATATGCTTCATCAACATAGGAATGATTGCATTTGAATCCTTGCTTTCATGAGTAGAATTTGTCGGGGGACCTAAGGATGGTCATTGTCTATTGAGCTTCATCTTCTTTCTCCATCTTTCTGATTCTCTGAATATAACCATCTAAAGATGGAATCAAGAGTTTGAAATTCAATGTAGGGATTCTTAGTGGCTTTAGAGTATAAATCATCTCAAGTCATAGCCATGTCATTGGAATTATCTTGGAAAGGAAGAGAAACCAGTTTGAGGATCTAAGGTAGGTATAAGGGCACTGCTACCTCTTAGAATACATTGATTTTGATCTGCATCAGATGTGGCATGAATTGAATAATCAAAAGGAGAATGATATTGGTTTTGGGCATGAACAGGAAAAGTAGTGTATGGCAAAACAAGAATGAACATCAAACCCAGACACACTACAAATGCAAAATACCCAAGCAAGACAGACAACAAAAACAGCAATCAGAAAGATGTTACTTTAATGTTAGATTCACTAGAAGTGTATGCAAACAAAACTACACATATTTTTTCACACATGTGGCTTCCCAAGGTCATGTCCAGAAAGAAATAAGCACAAGAAAAGATGGGCTTCAGGATTCTGTTGATTAGCTTGATTTGGTTGATTGGCTACTTCTTGTTGATAGAGAAGTTGCCTTTCCACACAGGCTCTTTGGTGCCAGAATCGTTTGGCCCCCTCAAAGTTTATGATGACAGTCTAAATTAGGGGACTAGGAGGTTAAGATAGGGTGTGATTGAAGAACAGATTGGCTGAGCTGTTGGTCAACCATATTCTACTTTGAGACTGCACATTCAAGTTGGATAACATGTGGTATTTACCCAGCATTGAGGATTAATCCTAACTAGGTTTAGTCATCAAATGACCAGATAGAATGAAGAAGAATAAAGAATGAGACTCTAAGTAAATCCTACTATAGAATAGGCTAGAATGAGAAACTTGAAGGACTAGGAATAGATGGAAAGAGTAGTCGTGTTCAGAGCTGTGTATGCCTTTCAAAATTTAATCTAAATGCTTGAAAGTTTTAAACTAAAAACTAATCTAGCACATATAAGCAACAAGTCATACAAGAATATTTGGCAAGTCATGTTCAAAGCTGTTTATGCCTTTCAAAATTTAATCTAAATGCTTGAAAGTTTGAAACTAAAAGCTAATGTAGCACAAATAAGAAACAAGTTAGGCAAGAATACTTGGCAAGTTGTGTTCAGAGCTGTGTATGCCTTTCAAAACTTAATCGAAATGCTTGAAAGTTTGAAACTAAAAAACTAATCTAGCACAAATACGAAACAAGTCATGCAAGAATAATTGCCAATCTATTCTACAAGAATATGAAGAATAAAGATCTAGACTCTACTCTCTAGAGTTAAAACAGTCAAATGGGATGAAAACAAACATAATGTGTGATTAAACCATAGTTTGAAGACTCTCTGATTACTCTGCAAGACTCGCCAAACTCCCGAGTCCTTGAGCTGGCCGAGCCGAGTTGACTAGACTCCCACACTGAGTCTAGCAGAGTCTTGGAGAGTACTCGGCCAAGTCCTGCTCCAAGACTCCTGAGTCTTAGGCTTAGACTCTCGAGTACTGAGCTTAGAAGAACATAATAGACATAATGACTGAAATTTCAAATTTTGAGAGTTTGACAATCATACATGTGTAATGTTTGAATTATGACAAATTGATAGTCAAATTAGACTTTTTTGTTCTCCAAATGCATTGATTTCTTTTTTTGTGTAATTATGGGGTTTTCTATTTTTGCCGAGTCCATGCTGAGTTTTGTGCCAAGTCAGTGCTGAGCCCCGAGTCTGAGTCAAAATTTTGCGCTGTCGAGTCTGAGCTGAGTCCGAGTCTTCAAACTATGGATTAAACTATCCTAGATTCATTTAAACAAATATAGAAATGTATTTATGTAGAGTGAAGAGGTTCAAAACACCTAACACAAGAGGAAAGAGAGTTGGATACAATATGGTGGGGAGCCACTATTGGGTCTTCTCTAAGGTATTTCAATTCAGCCAGTCTTGCCTCACAAAAATATGTGTGAACCAAGTGACAATCCTCTTCCACAAAGTTCTTTATGCAGTTTGTCTCCTTCAAAATTGATGTGGCTTGTGTTAGCCAACCACTACATTTAAATATTTGATGATGTAAGTAATGTTGAGAATTTCCTACATAATGGCCCCAAGAAATTGTAGAAAGTGATATTTTTATGATATGAGTCCAAAGTCCCTATTATCTATTAAATCAGATGTATTAGAACAAACTCCAAGTCATGTCATGTCCCTGCAAAAATGAACTAAGATCGCTGAGTCGTGATTAACATAATCCCTTCAATAAAAGTCAACCGCATCAAACATGAGAACAATTGAATGAATATTAAAAGGTAATTAATCATCATGCAGCGAATTAATAAAGACCACCGCGATTAAGCAAATATGAAATTAATTATCCAAGGGAGGTTGCGATTAGTCAAGGTAAAAAGATGTGCCTTTTAAAGGAATAAATTGTATGAAGGGGCATGTCCATTCGTGGTGGGAAGTATAAGAGCATGTCAGTTGAATGCAAGGAGCTCATCAAACCTTAGCAAACACACTTCAGTGAATACAGGAAACACAAAGGCACAACAGTTGAATAATAAGAGAATATATCTGGGCAAATAGAAGAAGACAACAGCTACAAAAGGGAACTCGTGCAGTTCCAGCACAACAGACCATCATAATAGACATATATACATCATCAAGAAGATATCAGATCTATTTCATATTCAAGTGTATTTCTGCCACTTATTGTCTTACATCTATATAAATATAATCTTGCATAAGAAAGGAATAATAAATGTATTTCTGCAAACAATCATTGACCTATGTATGCATATTATTTATAAGATAATAAAAAAGAATCTCTATGATTGAAACAAAATCATGTTAACTGTCTGAAACCCACCCTGTGGGAAGGGCCAGAGGTGGAGTGGTAGAGGCCAAAAGCCCACTTGAGACCTCTGCCTGATTCCTCAAGAAGGAAGAGGCAGGGGCGGAGTGGTAAGAGCCAAAAAGCCCACTTGTGACCTCTGCCCAATCCCACAGGATGGCAAGTGTATGTAGGGTTTGTGACATTGATGGGCAAAGCAGGTACAAGTCACCAAGGGAGAGGGCTGTGGTATAGACCCTCTTAGGCTTGGCATATGGCTTCGGGCAGACCCATCATGTCCCTTCTCCCAGTTTCCTAGTATGTTGCATTATTGGTAAATTGTGAATGTGATGCAATTGTCTGATCCTGATAAGTATATATACATATTGGGGAATGTTGTTCATGTGGTGAATGCAGGTTCTAATCTAAGATTACATCATTAAGGAGATATTCATTTGATAAGGTGTAAACCCTAACTCTAATTTGTGTAATTTGTGATCAATAGGCAAAATCTAGGGCAAATTAGGACAAGGGACATTACAGTGGTATAGGAGCATCTTTCCTACCATCCTGTGAAAGATAGTTGATGCAAAATAGCCAAAGGGCTCAAAGAGCTTTAGAAAGGGAAAGAAGGAAGCTTACAACAAGCAACACCATGAGCGAACAAATGAGAAATGAAATGAGAACCTTCATGGAACAAAATGAGAGGAATGAAAGAACCACCCAGCTTCTCCTCCAAGTAATCCAAAATATGAACAATAATGGAAGGGAAACTAACTCTAATCACTTTGAGAACAATAACCCCATCTCCTCAAAAGCACCCAACTCTAGACCAACAAGACCTCCCTTCCTACCTAGGGAAGAACACATGGAAGAGGGAGAAGCAAACGAACCACCCACAAATAATGTGGATGGAATCGTGGAAGCATACAATAGACTTAACCTCGAATTTAGGAGAAATGTCTCCTTTAAAGACTACTGTGACGCCAAAATGAGAGCCGCCCCTAGGAAGGAAAGGAAAAGGCAACACGACAAAGACCTAAAGGAAAGGGTGAGAAAGACAACCCTTCCTAGTCTTGAAGGAGAAGGAAAAATCACAGCATGTTCATGGGTCCAAAAATTGGACACTTATCTATCACTAAGCCCCATGACGGAGGAAAATGCCATTAAGCTTGCTGTACTCCATTTCATAGGAATGGCCCATGAGTGGTGGCACTATGGCCTTATTACCCAAGGCCACCAACACATAACCACCTATGATGAATTCACCCAAAGACTAATCAAAGATTTGACCAGAAGCACCCCAAATGGTACTGTAAAGAGCTGACCCAATTAAGAAAACATGGAACTATAGAGGACTATGCCATAGAATTCCAAAAATTGGTTGTCATGGTACCCGAAATCTCTCAAGGAAGACTCACCTACTTATTTGTGGAGGGATTGAAGGGATCAATCAAGAGCATGGTAAGTGCATTAGAACCCACCAACCTAGATGAAGCAATTCAAAAGGCAATGAAATTTGAGGATAACCCATCAAAAGACAAGCCCAAGAACTTTAATGCACCCTCTAAGTACTCTCATAGAGATGAAAGGCATACGAAGGAACATCAAGGAAAAACCTACCACCATTGTAATGGGACATGGGAATGTGGTCATATGTGCAAACCCAAGATGACCTAAAAAGAAAAGGGTTGTGCTTCAAATGCCAAGAACCATGGGAACAGGGCCACCGATGTAGAAAGGTGGGCCACGCCCAGAAGATAGAAGCAATCCCCAAAAGGGAAGTCAAAGAGAATCTTAGCAGAAGAGCAAGATACAAAGATGAAGAGCATGTAACTTTAGCCACCATCTCTCAAACTTCCAAGCATCACCCATTCCGAATTAAGAGCACCCTCAAAGGGCATAAGGTTATAACTCCTGTGGATAGTGGGGCATCCCACAATTTTATTGATGAGAGACTAGTTGCAAAAAAGAAATTGGAAACCATAAACTTTAAGTGTTTTATAGCAGCCACCACTACAGGAGCTAAGGTCCAATGAACAAAAATAGTTCCCTAACTAAAAATGACCTTAGGGAAGCACCCCATTAAAGAAGATTTCTACGTGGTACCTGTTGTGACCTTTTCACACATCACCCCATTCAAAATGGGTACCCCCTAATTTTTGCTCCATTCTAGTCTTTTGGCTTTGGTTCTCTCTCTCTCTCTCTCTCTGGTCTTCTATCCTTTCGAGGATGTCTCCATATTTGACCTAAGTTGGAAATTTTGGCTAAGTCTGCGAAATTAGGTTTTCTTATTCTTTAGGCTGGTTTGAGGTCAAATTGAATTATCAAATTGAAATCTGAGCTTAATACTACGATCACAATGCTTCAAGCAAAGTTCCACTGAATTTTCATCGAATTCGGTCAACTTACTATTTTTAGTAAGTGCTCAATCTAGGGTCTTTTCCTCAAAATTTTGGAATTCTGACTACTCCAACACATTCAGGGTACTTCAAGATGCTTGTGCGCAAATTTTGAATAGATTCTGACAACTTGCTATTTTTAGCAATTCAAGCTTCAGAAGCTATTTTAGGGTTTGCATACAAAATTTCTCAGTGCATGTCGGGATATTCCTGATGGATTTTTCAAGAGCTTCGCAGTGATGTGACATGCAAGCAAAGTTGATCATTTTTCATGGACTTACTATTTTTAGCCAGTGCTCGCATGTGGACCAGTTTTCTGGATTTTTTTAGATCCCTCGGGCACTGTAACATGCAAACTCATCCGGTAGCTGATTAGTCACTTTTCAGGCGTTCACTATTTTTAGCAGGCACACTCTGGCGGCCACCCAACACTTCAATTTCACTAGCAGAACAACATGCAACAGGTATCAAGTTAAACCAAGGTCATTCGAGGTATATGCAAGTCAAATTAGGGTTTCCTACTTTTATGCCTAAAATAGGGGGTGAAATTCAAGAAATTGTCAAAATGAAGTACCCCATCAGGATCAACATCCTTCAGGTAGCCTACTGGCAAAATTTGAGCATGATCTGAGTACTTACTATTTTTAGTAAGTCATTTCATGGCTATAAATAGCAGGTCTGTGCCGGAAGCAGGTATGAACTTGACACTTAAACCACCAAGAGCACGTGAAGCAAATTTCAGATCAAGCAAAGCTGTAGAAGTCAGACAATTTTAGGGTTTGCTAAAAATGGCAGCAAGGCTAAATATAGCAGATGAGCATGGGCAACGGGTATAAACAGGGTAGCAAGGCCACAAGAAGCATATCTTGCCAGCTCTAGGTTGAGAACGGGTGAAAAGCAATGAAGAGTCACACTTCTCCGAAATTTACTAAAAATAGAGTGGCAAGAGGTAGCTGAGGCATTGAAAAATTCCAAGTTGAAGCTGGCAGGAGAAAGGATGAAATGCGCCCAAGATTGGGGGAGGTTTTAAAAAATTCTAAGTATGAGGAGTTCCTCCTCATGCCTCCAAATGTGCCCTCATGGAGAGTGAAAGAAAAGTTTTCAAGGCGTGGAATTTCCTTCACCCTACCTCAAATGCGCCCAAGCTTGCAAGGCTATGGGGTTGGCATGAAAATTGTCTAAGGCAATAAAAGTTCCTTCTCCCTACCCTATATGCGCCCAAGGCATGTTAGACTTCCTCCACCACATGTGAAATGCGCCCAAGGCACAAACAAGTTCCTCCTCCCTATAGGAAATGCGCCCTCAAGGTATAAGCAAGTAAAGGGTTGAAAAAAAATCTAAGGTGTGGGAATTCCTCCTCCTACCTCATATGCGCCCACAAAGAAGATGTGAAGTCAAGGCAATAAAATGCTAAGTATGAGGAATTCCTTCTCATACCTCTAAATGCGCCAAAGGCATACGCAAATTCCTTCACCACATGGGAAATGCGCCCAAGCTTGCAAGTCAAAGAAAAAACGAAGTGAAGGAAAATATTCTAAGAGTAAAAGTTCCTCCTCCCTAGGTGAAATGCGCCCAAGGTTGAGAAGACATGGCATAAAAAAAATCTAAGGCGTGGTAATTCCTCCTCACACCCCTATATGCGCCCTCAAGTGGAAGTGGATACATGAGAATGCGCCCTTGTTTGTGGAGGAGGTAAGGTAAGATGCTAAGGCGTGGAAATGCCTAAGGGGTGAAATTGGAGGCATGTGGTATGAAGTGCGCCCAAGGTAAAAGAGCTAAGCACAATTTAAAAATCTTTCTAAGGTATTGCAAGGTGAACATGGGAAATACGCCTAGTGATGATAATATTAGAATTTCTAAATGCAAGGTGAAGTGCACCCATGAACATAAAGGGAATTTCTTTAGGAAAGCAAGGAAAAACGCCAAGGCATGAAAAGTGAAGGCTACAGGTGTGAAGTACGTCCAAAATTAAAAGTTGAATAAACTTTAGAAATTTATTATTTTCAAAAAATAATAAAAAATTAAACTTACCCCTTCGTCTGGATACACATGAATATGATGATTTCTAAAGGGAATGTTTTTCTGGGTCTTGGACATTTCCCACTGGGAGATGATTTTAAAATTTTCCACACCTCACTCGAGATTTTTCGACAGAGATTTTAGCCTGGCCCTTGTTTGATTTCCTAGGCAAAATTAATTTTTTCTAAGGCAAATAAAAGAAATGTTTTTACAAAAAATGCCTTGGCTTATGAATTGAAGTTGGATGGCTGAAATAATTTTGCTGGAGTAAACACGGAATCAAAATGCCTTAGCCAGTTGATGAAATTTTCTATGAGGAATATTTGATTTAACGTTTTAAATTGCAAGCATGATGAAGCTCGCCTATGCAGGAGAGATAAATTTTCAAAGTTCTAGAAGTCAAAGATTTTGATGCTTGAAGTGACAAGTGTTGTGACTGGCAAAGGAGGGAAAATGGAAATTCAAATAAATTTGCTAAGATTAGCCTCTTCCAGAATTCGACTTGGCTATAAGAGCTGAAACTCTTTTTATTTTCTCCATCAGTTGCTAAATGCAAACTTGAAGTCTGCAGGTGAAGAAGTGCGAACTTGAGAAAAGAAAATTAGTGAAGGTTGTGTTGCTGCGAGTAAATTTTTCTAACTGCTGGAGGTTGTGTTGCTGCAACTGGAAATTTCTAAGTGTTGAAGTGAGACTTTGCTGAAGGGCATCGAGGTTTGAATTTAGAAATTTCAAGTGCTGCAGCCTCTTATTTTCAGAACTCAGCTAGCACTCTCAAGTGATGTTATTTTTCTATGTCTTATTTTCTAATGGATGTTTTTCATTGCTGCAGGATGGTTGAAGCAAGTAGAAGAGCTGCTGGAAGGGAAAATCATGCTGAATCCAACAAGGCAAGTGCATCAAGGCAGGCTGTAATAAAGAAGTTGAGCAAGTCTTTCTTTCCAGAGTCAAAGTTTTCTTCGAAGTTGGGCAAATTAAGTGACACAAATCTTGGCTCCTTCAATTTGGAAACTTTTAGAAGACGAATGCTAGGAATTGGAGGTCATCATCCATCAGTCACTTCGCACAATATTGTCAGAAGTGGACTTTATGCAGTTGCTGGTTTTCCACCAGCAATTCGGTGCCCGGAGTTGATTATGGAATGTGCTAACTGTTATAACACAGAGCAGAGAACTATCATCTCACCAGATGGCAAGCTGTTGGCCAACCTTACGCCTGAAAGCTATCGGGGAAGCATTTGGAATTCTAGCCTACGAGAAGATGATTTACAAAACGAGAGAGAGGGCTGATAAAATGTATGCATCCACGTTTGATCGATGTGTTGATATGATAAACTCTCGTTGGATGAACAAGCCTAAGCCAACCCACACAAAGCTGCCGAAGCAAATAATTTCAGAATACTTAAAGCAAGAGTTTTGTGACTTGATCATGATGCTTAGTAGAGTTGGAGGGTGCCCCCAAGATTTCATCTTTGAACCTTGGATGTTTTACTACATCAACCTTGTGCTGGAAGGCAAAGAGTACGTGGACTGGGCGTTGATGATCAATGACAATTTGCATGACCAACTCAGGAGTCTAAGGAGAACGAAGACATTTTATATGAGCTCATATATCGTCTACATGCTGGCCCGGATGACGAGATACAAAGGGATATCATACAAGGAGCCGATTGGGTGTGGCTCTCAACAATTCAAGATTCATGAGGCTTGTCGACAGTTGCATTTGACAAGCACCTCAAATTACAAGAGAGTCAATGATGCCTTCACGATGTATATAACGAGGACGCTGTAGCAAAGAACTCATCACAGAATATCCAAGGAGGCACAAGAGTTGATTGAAAAATACGGATGTTGGTTTATCCAGTTTCCGAAATTTACTTACATCAGGCTGCAGGGGTTTTCATCTTACCCATACAGATTGCCTCGATATCCCACAAACAAGATTGTGATGCTGGAAATATCTAGGCAACTCATTGCCTACGATAAGATTCAGAAGAAGAAAAAGAAGGGTGAACTTGACTTCCCTATTACCATGGGGAATTCGAATGAAGTTTGTCCATCACTGCAGGCAACTAAGGAAGCAGAAAATGAGCTTCAATTCTTCCACCTCTCCTATCATACCATCATACAACATTATGATCCCCAGAGAAATATCAGATGGATACTGTCTGAGAAATTCAAGCATAAGGCACAAATTGAAGACTTCTGGGCGAGTGCAGTAGATGAGGCTGAAGTTAGGAGAAGGTTGTTTTCAAGGATACCACTGGACATGATCAGGGAATGTGAGATTGCTCCGGTGCCCGACTAGGTGGAAGAAGATATAAATGTCATACAGGTTGATTATGAAATAGTAAGGAATACGCCACTCCCACTTCCAGATTGGTCAGAGCCAGAAATTACAGACTTGGATACGCTTTGCATACCAGTCTTGACATTCACACGGAGTTGGGTGGAGAGGCGTGTGAACCGGCTTAAGGGCAGGTCAATTCCCCTTACTTACAATTTAATGGGAGACCATAGATCACTAGCTGCTAGGCAAAGGAGGCAGGTTGCTCAAGCTCCAGAGCCACGAGGAAAAGAGCCAATCCAGCCTGAGCCTCAAAGAGTTGAGGAGGCATCACATATGCCATCAAGGGCACATTCTCCGAGCATGCAGTAGATTTCACTGTTTGCTGATCAAAGAGAACAATTGAATGAAGAACAGGAATTACGAGAAACAAATCAGCCACCTCGTAGGGAGTCAGTTGGCTAGAGCATCAATATGCCTAGAGAAGAAAATCGGCCAAAGATGGAGGAAGAAACGGCCACTGATACTCATCTAGCATGAGATTGATCCAACTTTCGAGGATGATACCACTACTGGGCAGGAGGCCCAAAGCTTAGGAGATACCGAGCCTATTGAGATTGATGAGCTTCGTTAGGATGAAGGCGTAGAAGAAGTTCGTGAAGTAGAGGCCAGGAATGAACAACCCTTCATTATTTCTGACTTGCAGTAGGAAGTGCCAGAATGGCTAAGGGATAGGATGAGATGTGACCCTGTTGAAGAAATTGATCCAGCAGTTGAGAAGGAGGAGTTCTTGAGTAGGATCAGTGCACCTCCAATGAAGAAGAAGGCCAAAAAGTTTTCTAAGATTTCAACTGATGAGGATGGCTCTCATACGCTTCATGTGGCTATGCCTAAGGTGGATTGTGATCGAGATGAGGCTGTTCTGGAAAACTATGTGATCACTACCATGGAGCTTGGCCGTCCTACTGGAGCCCAAGTGATTGAGGAGTGTGATAATTCCTATCAAGCACTCAAGGACAAATTGCTCCGCATTGAAGGCAAGTACAAAAGATTGAAGATGGAGCACAAAACATTGATTGGTTATGTACAACACTTGTCTCGTCCTTGTGGGCAAGAAAATCCAGCAATCGAGCTCCCAGCCGAATTTCCTAGAGAGTTAGTCAGCGGTTTGGAGGATTTGAGAAGGATGGCATAGGAGACAGATAAGTGGGTTGCCAATGTTCGTACTGAGACAATTTTTTTTATGGAGGATCTTGCTCATGCCTATCGGCAAGCCTCTGATATTATGGCACACATGGAGGCAGTTAATTAGGCTTGGGGTGAGGCTCGTATCTATTAGACTAGGGTTGTTCTTCGCCTGGAGGCTTTGATGCACACGCCTTTGCAGACTTTGGTTGGGGGAGGCGTGATTCAGGGAGGTGATAGATATGACTTCGCCAGCTGGTACTCTTCAGTGGTCACCGGCCGAGGATTCTATGATGCAGCACAGGCAGATTCAGTCAGAGTTAGAAAGGCCATGACAAATATTTTTGATGGAGTCCTCAATACGTTGGAGGCTATCTTTGCTAGGAGGCTGGCTTTTGAGGAGATAACTGCAGATGATTTGAAGAGTAGGTTGGTACCTTTCTTTTCGGAGGTGAAGACCTTTGTTTAGGATGATTTTGAAAACAACTCCACCTTCTCGAGCATTGTTCAGAATACCTAGGATGCTCTAGTTGCCTAGAAGAAGTCTTGTGCTCAGCATGGGCAAATGGTTACAGTGCTAGTGTTTCAGCTTGATCACATCCCGCCTATTTCAGATCGAGAGGTTGAAGCTGTGTTAACCGAGTTCATTAACTTTGCAGCCAGGGAAAAGGAAAAAGGAAACGCCCTTCTGGATGATGATCTTTTGGAGGAAGATGATGGGCATTAATTGCTCGTAATGGTTCCTGCAAAGGAGTGGAGAATCTTCTATGCATTCATTGCCCCACTCCTTTTAGTGGCGGTTTTTAGGGTAGAGCCTTGATTAGGGCATATGTGGCTCAATCTGAGCCCTTCATTGTAATTGAATCCGAGGCATCCACTGGACTGAGCTAGATATAAAAGGGGCATCCCCCCTCATTGTAATATATTAGAATTAGAAGTTAGATTGAGAATTGAGCTAGAGAGTAGAGAAGGCATATAGTGAATAGCTTAGAAGTTAGCATAGCTTAGATTGAAAAGGAAAGAAAGATTTCCCTTTGAAAGTTTTGTAAGAAGTTGTTGTGAATACTCTCATGGTATAAAGAATTTTCATTGATTGGTGATTCCTTCTTTTATTATGAGCAGCTAGCAAGACTTTTTCGTCTTTCCGATTCAATTAGTTTAAAGTAAAGTAGATTTTATTTCATGCAAGTAGTTGATAGTGGTGGAATACGTTGTTTGATTTGAGTAAGTTTCATCCATCCATACCACTAGTAGGCTCGCCTTGCGTGGTCGACTGGAGTATCTTTGCACTTAACTTCAATTGTGATTCGTATGTCTGTATGCATCGTTGTGATGGTATTTGCATGTCGGGTCATAGTTTGAATATCTTTCATCATCCTTTGAAGATTGCACCAGCTCTGTAGAAGCTGTTCGAAGGGAGGCAAAGCAGAATTTGGTTTGAAGCTTGCTGAAATTAGCCTTCGACATTTAGGAGTAGACAATAGAGTCTCTATGCCTATCCCCTTTAATTTCAGTATTTCCCCGGCTAGTTTAGGAACCTGAGCATCATCGACAAATTATTCGTATCTTGCAAACTGCTTCAAATTGAACAATTGTGTAAGTCCCCTTGGAATAACCAGCAAATCACATCAGGCCAACTGAAACTACGTCCACTGCATAAAGGAACCTTGGAGTTGAATGCATGATCTTTCGCAATCTTAGCATGCAGGATATTTTGATCAAGAGAGGATAGAGTGACCGTTAGAAACTTTATTTTGTGTTGGTGCAGTCATAAAACATCCGTCAACAGTACCATTAGATGCTAATGTAATAGTAGGCACTCCTTGGATATACTCCCTAGGATGCTTTATGTTTGACCTTCCAAACTTGACAATTTGCTTCCAACATGAGGGACAAGAAGTCACCTTGAAAGGGTTACCCAATGGATCCCCAAAAGTAGTCTCCTGCAAAAGAATGGAAAGGATTTTTAGACATGGGCAAGGAGAATGGGCTGCACAATGTATGATCCTTGACAAGACCTCCTCACGGGGTAAAACAATTCACATTGACATCCAACCAATCTTAAGCGAACATAAGAGAGTCTTTGATGATATTCCCCCAGGGCTACCCCCAAAAAGAGGATTTGAGCACACAATAGAATTGGAAGAGGGAGCAAAACCTATATTTACTACACCATACCGACATCCCCACAAATTTAAGGAAGAGATCGAAAAAAACTATTAAGGAACTGCTAGAAATGGGTCACATTCAACCTAGTTCCATCTCTTTCGCATCATTTGTAGTACTAGTCAAGAAAATGGATGGTACCATGAGAATGTGTATAGACTATAGGGCCTTAAACAAGAAAACAATCAAAAATTGCTACCCCATACCAAGAATTGATGAATTAATCAACAAACTCCATGGAGCCAACTACTTTTCCAAAATTGATTTGTGATCAGGTGTCATCAAATAAGGATGAGGAAAGAAGACATTCCAAAAATTGCCTTTCGATGCCATCATGGGCACTTTGAATTCTTAGTCCTACCTTTTGGACTAACAAATAACCCATCAACATTTCAATCATGTATGAATCATATATTCCAAAAACAACTAAGGAAGTTACTACTCATATTTTTTGATGACATTCTTATCTATAGCAAGACATGGGAAGAACACCTCAAACACATTGAGGAAGTCCTAAACATTTTGGAACAAGAATCCTTGTATGCTAAAGCCTCAAAATGCAAGTTTGGCCTAAAAAAGATCCTTTACCTAGGTCACAAGATCAATGCACAAGGGGTAAGTGTAGATGAGGAAAAAATTACAGCAATTAAGGAATGGACAAGACCCAAAACCCTAACAAAAATAAGGGGCTTCGTGGGAGTATGCAATTACTATAGACACTTTGTGAAGGGACTCTCCAAAATTGTCACCCCACTCAAGGACTTAACCAAAAGGGGAGCATTTGTATGGAGTGAAATGTCTCAACAAGCTTTCGAAAGACTAAAAGAAGCAATGAGCTTGTGCCCTGTTTTAGCTATCCCTGATTTCCCACTACCCTTCGATTTGCAATGCGATGCCTTCGGGGAAGGGATTGGAGCATTCCTGATGCAAAATAAACATCCCATTGCATTTGAAAGTTGCAAACTCACCGAGATTGAAAGACACTATTCAATTTATGATAAAGAGATGTTAGCTATCATGCACACCTTAGCAAAGTTTCATCAATATTAGGTTTGCGGAAAATTCAATGTTAAAACAGATCACAACAGCCTGAGGTACTTCATGAATCAAAAGGACCTAAATGACGAACAATAGAAGTGGGTAAGCAAGATACAAGCTTATGATTTTGATATTGAATACATGAAAGGTACAAATAATACTGTGGCAGATGCTTTATCAAGATGACCCCACTTCGACACCCTCACGAGTGTAGCTGCAGATTGGAAGAATGATATCGTTGTAGAATATGTCAAAGACCCCCAAGCTAATAATATCCTTGAAGGACAATTACCCAATGAAGAGTACAAAGTAGTGGAAGAGCTTATCCTATATAAAAATAGGATATTTCTTGTGCCCAACTCAAAGATGAAGGGAAAAATCCTTAAGGAATACCACGACAACCCATTAGCAAACCACCAAGGATACTATAAAACCTACAAACAAGTAAGGGAGAGATACTCTTGGAAAGGCCTCAAGAAGGATGTCCTAAAGAATGTACAAGAATGTATGACCTGTCAAAGAAACAAAAATGAGAAAAGCCATCCAGCAGGGCTTCTACAACCTTTGCCAATTCCCAATCAAAAATGGGAAAGCATCTCAATGGACTTTATAACAGGATTGCCTAAAGTTCAAGAGAAAGATTGTATTTATGTAGTAGTGGATTGAATCACCAAGTACGCCCAATTCTTTGCGATATCCAAATATTATCAAGCTCCCCAAATAGCGGAAGTATATTTCAAAGAGATCTTCAAATTACATTGTCTACCAAGGAACATAATCAGTGACCGAGATAGTCGATTCCTAAGCCAATTTTGGCAAGAGCTCTTCCGATTAGTTGGGACCGATCTTGCAACTAGTACAAGTTACCACCCTCAAATGGATGGACAAACGAAAATCGTTAACAAATGGTTAGAGGGATATTTGAGGAATCACGTCACAAACCAACATAACACATGGGTAAAATGGTTGCATCTTGGTGAATATTGCTACAACACTACTAATCACATTTCAATCAAGATGAGTCCATTCAAGGCATTGTATGGTTACGAACCAACCTCCTTCGAAAGTTTCATTTCACAAGAAAGCTGAGTACCAGGGGCAAAGGATTTTGTGCAACGGAGTATGGACAATATGAACACCCTCAAGGACAATTTGCATCAAGCACAGGATCAACAAAAGATCTATGCCGATTGGAACTGCATTGGGAGTACATTTGAAGTTGGAGAGTTAGTGTTCTTACGGCTATAGCCATATAAAAAGTTGTCCATCAAAATAAGTGAAGCAGAAAAACTAAAACCCCGGTTTTATGGGCCTTATAAGATCTTAAGGAAGATCGGTGAAGTAGCTTACGAATTAGAGTTGCCCGAGAACAACCATATTCACAACATCTTTCATGCGTCAACACTAAAGAAAGTGTTAGGGCAGAAAGTCGCCCCATGTTTAGAGTTACCCCCACTTGACGACAAGGGCAAACTACTCTTGGAACTTGAAGCAGTTCTCAACATGAGAGAGAAGCGACTAAGGCATAAAAAATATCCCTGAATTTTTGATCAAATGGAAGGGCTTATCCGAGGAAGATGCTACATGGGAAGGAGAAGAGATCTTCAACCATCTAAATCTAAAATTGCTTGAGGGCAAGCAAATTTAGGAGGGGGGGACTGTCATGTCCCCACAAAAATAAACTAAGATTGCTAAGTTGCGAGGAACATAATCGCTTCAATAAAAGTCAAGTGCATCAAACATGAGAACAATCGAATGCATATTAAAAGGTAATTAATCATCATGTAGAATTAATAAAGACCACCGTGATTAAGCAAATATGAAATTAATTATCCAAGTGAGGCTGCGATTAGTCAAGGTAAAAAGACGTGTCTTTTAAAGGAATACATTGTATGAAGGGGCATGTCCATTCGTGGTGGGAAGTATAAGAGCAAGTCAGTTGAATGCAAGGAGATCATCAAACCTTAGCAAACACACTTCAATGAATACAGGAAACACAAAGGCACAATAGATCAAATACTAAGAGAATATATTTGGGTGAATAGAATAAGACAACAACGAAAGGGAACTCGTGCAGTTCTAGCACAATAGACCATAATTATAGACATATATACATCATCAAGAAGATATCAGATCTATTTCATATTCAAGTGTATTTCTGCCACTTATTGTCTTACATCTATATAAGTATAATCTTGCATAAGAAAGGAATAATAAATGTATTTCTACAAACAATCATTGACCTATGTATGCATATTATTTATAAGATAATAAACAAGAATCTCTATGATTGAAACAAAATTATGTTAACTATCTAAAAACCACCCTGTGAGAAGGGCCAGAGGTGGAGTGGTAGAGGCCAGAAGCCCACTTGCGATCTCTACTCGATTCCTCAAGAAGGAAGGGTCAAGGGTGGAGTGGTAGGAGCCCAAAAGCCCACTTGTGACCTCCGCTCGATCCCACATGATGGAAAATGTCTGTAGGGGTTGTGACATTGATGGGGAAAGCAAGTACAAGTTGCTAAGGGGGAGGGTTGTGGTATACACCCTCTTGGGCTTGGCATATGGCTTCGGGTAGACCCATCATGTCCCTTCTCCCAGTTTCCTAGTATGTTGTGAGATGAGCCCAACTGGCTCTTACCCAAACCCCAACTGTACTACTTTTTAATGTGTTTATTAAGTTTTTTTTTTCAGAGAAAATCTAGACAGGAGTAGAAGGGGTGCACACCATAAAATGCTTATTGAAGTAAAATTTGCAAAATAAATGCTCAAGTAATGATATATATAGTGTTAGGTAGTGCATACAATGAATCTACAAATGATAAATGTACCCGGGATGCTCCAAAATAATTAAATAAAGAATTTCCAGGCTTGGCAGGCAAGAATGACTGGAAAACCTCTGGATGCATGCCAGGAGCTCAGATCTGCATTCTCCCATAGATAAACTGGAGGAAATGACCTATAGAGATGGGATGCGTATGATGCAAGAAGAAAATGGGACAAAAATGAGGCGATTTGCCTCAAAAGTGCCACGCCTCCCTCAAGAAGAACACGCCAACCTCATGCAAAGGTACGGCCTCAGCAATGGAAGACTCAAACTCTGAAGTGTGCTGGAAAGGAAGATGGATATGGCAATTTGATGAAGAAACCCTTCCTCTGAAAGCGAGAAACTCTGATATCTCCCTCAATAGATCCTGATTAAGCCCAATGAAAGCTCCAGAACGAAGCCCTCTCACACTGCATCGATTTAGTTGATATCCCACAGCCTCAAGGAAGCAAACCTTTGAAGAATATGCGTTCTCCAATGGCAGTAATCTGTAAACCCTTGTTCTTAGACAAGCACAGAGAAAAATAAGAAGCAAAGTTGAATAATCAAAAGGGTGAGTTCAATTTGCTTCCCTTTTGCCTTTTAACCTAAAAGGCAAGACTTCACCCTAAAATACAATTAAATTGTATTTTAATCATATTTCAATAATTACCCCAAAATACTTGGGTGTACCTTTTAAGTCATTTAAGTGATTTTATAAATCACTTTTTATAAAGTAATCTTTTATTTACTTTATAATATATCTAAGTGGTTTCCAATTATAAAGTCAATTTGACTTTATATTAAACGTCTAAGTTAAATAAATAACTTAACCACTGAAATACTGATAACTCTTCCCCAACTCAGTATAAACTCATGCCGTAAGAAGCTGACGAACACTGAACTCCATCTCCTTGCACTAGTACCAACACTGAGCTGAATAGGTGAGAATGAAAATACCCACCCAAAAGAACCACTAACCCTCTAACCAAGTCCTGTTAGCTCATGAGGGTCCAAGAAATAGGCTAACTCCACAGTCATCTGACACTGACTAGAATGGGGACATTACATGTTGCATTATTGATAAACTATGAATGTGATGCAATTATCTAATCCTAACAAGTAAATATACATATTGGGGAATGTTGTTTATGTGGTGAATGCAGGTTCCAATCCAAGATTACATCATTAAGGAGATATTCATTTGATAAGGTGTAAACCCTAACTCTAATTTGTGTAATTTGTGATCAATAGGCGAAATCTAGGGCAAATTAGGACAAGGGACATTACAAGTCATGGGTTTGTATTCAGCCCTATTCGGTAAGCATTGTACACCTTGCATAAAAATATTATTTGTTTATGTGGTTAACTGTTATGTCCCCAAAATCATAACACATTGAAATGCAAGTAAATGAAAAAATAACAAAATACATATTAGCGATTTAATGCTATGAAGCATAGTTGCAAGACTCGCCAAAAACTCGGCGAGTTTCAAAAAACTCGCGAGTTTTTTTGGCTGGCAGGTTTTCCAGGCAATTGTACGCCGAGAAAACTCACCGTACTTTTGGCGAGTTTTTCCAGAATGTATGGCGAGTTTTCTGGAAAAACCCGCGCGACTTTTGGAACGCCCAGGCAGCTGCTTAAAAACAATTTTTACTTCTTTTTTTTCATTCATTCTCTTCTCATTTGCAGCAATTTTGCATCCAAAAGACAAGATTTGAAGGGCATTCACATCAAATTTAGAAGGCAAATTGGATTTCCAGGTAGGGTTTCTCATTTTTCTTATTCTTTCATTTTTTTTTAAAATTCTTCATTCTTGTTGGTTCTATGTTAACAAATCATCTGAATGTAGTCTGAAAATGATTTAAATGCATTTATATTCATCAAAACAAGATTTAGATTCATCAAAACAAGATTTTTTTATGAATTTTAGTGATTTTTTCACATATTTTGCTGATTTTTTCATTTTTTTAAAACCCTAGTTATTTTTTTTGTTTTGAATCCTCTTTTTTGTTGAATAACATGTTTACAATCTTAGATTAGCTTAATTTTTTACTAGTTTGAAGTAATTTTCAGATTTGTTACATTTTTTCACATGAAACCCTAGTTGTTATTTTTTTTTTTAAATCCAATTTTTTTGTTATGAAAATGTTTAGAATCTAGTGATAGATTTTTAGTAATTTAAACTTAAAGTAATCTCTTTTGATTTAATCTAATTTAGCTTGTTTTTATATTTTCTATAAAAAACTAACAAGTTGTGCTTTGACTTTCACTTTGTGTAGGTTAATAATTAATTGATAATGGCTACTGAACCTGCTTCCACCTCAAGCTCTATCCCATCTGTGCCTGCGGGGTTTGTAGGCACTCGTCCTCTAGGAGTTAGAGATCCTGCCTGGAAATATGCTTATCTAGGACCCATACCTGGCACGGTATATTGCATTCAATGTAAAAAAGTATATCGTGGAGGCATCAATCGCCTCAAGTACCACCTTGCAGGCATCCCTCAACGTGATGCTAAGGAATGTCCTGAAACCATAGAAGAAATAAAAAGACATATGAATGCCATACTTTCAACTGCAGAAGAAAAAAAAGTGCAAAGAGAGAAGGCAAGACTAGCAATGCAAGCAACCATTGCCTCTTCCCAAGGTGCTCCAATTGAGTCGGATGATGATTATGATTTTACTGAGGAGATAGTGGGCTCTCTTCGTGGCCCATGTATGCGAAGATCAAGGCAACCCATTAACACCTCCATCTCAGCTTCATCTACCACTAGTAGAGCACCAGGGGTAGGGGCAGCTGCAGGACCTACACGGTTGGATAATTATTTCGTGCCTAGAAACACACCTGGTGCACAACCTTCCTTAGAGGCGACTGGATGGAATAGGGAGGTGCATGAGCAAGCAGACATTGCTTGTGCAGATTTTTGGTATTTTAATAATATCCCTTTCAATGTGGCGAGTTCTCCTTACTGGCACAATTTGGTCACCGGATTGACAATTGCAGGAAAAGGTTACAAGGCGCCTTCTCGCACAGACTTGAGTGGGAGGTTAGTTTATGTTCTTTAATTTATGTTTTTAAAGTTTAATTTATGATGAATTTAAGCTATTTTTTTGTTTACAAATAAAAATTGTGTACTTAATTTCACTTTGTATTTGTAGGTTGCTTACTAATGCAACTGAAAGGGCAAGGGCAGCAGTAGAGGAGCAAAAAGAAAAATGGATAAAATATGGCTGCTCTATTCTTTCTGATGGGTGGACGGATGGAAAAAACCATACCATCATTAATTTCTTGGTTGCATGCAAAGAAGAGGTGGTGTTCTTAAAATCAGTTGATGCCTCCCACATTGTAAAAACTGCAGAAAATTTGGCTAAGATGTTGGAGGAAGTTTGCATGGAGGTGGGGATTGCAAATATTGTGCAAATCATAACTGATAATGCAGCAGCATATGTGGCAACAGGAAGACTCCTCCAAGATAGACACCCCTCAATTTGTTGGACACCATGTGCAGCCCATTTCTTTGACCTTCTTTTGGAGGACATAGGAAAACTAGATTGGGTCACACCAATTGTAGAGGACGCGAGGAGGATTACTAAATACATCTACAATCACCCTTGGGTTCTTCGCTTGATGAGGGAGCACACCAAAGGGAAAGAATTGGTGAGGTCAGGTGTCACAAGGTTTGCAACGATTTTCTTAACGTTGCAAAGCATTCTTAGTTCTTTGACGGCTTTAAAACAAATGTTTGTGAGTCAACCATGGATGGACTCAACCTATTCGAAGAAGCCAAAAGGAGAAAAGGTGTCAAAAATTTTGTTTGATGCTGAATTTGCAGAAAGGGCAACAGAGATTGTGAAGGTAACTTCAATTTCGAAACATTGAATTTGAATTCAAATTGAATAAACTTTTTAATGTCTTTCATTGTAAATTTGAAACTCTAATATTTTTGCATTTTTATATTGTAATTTGTAGGTGTTAGAGCCCTTGGTTAGAGTGCTCCGCTTGGTGGATGGGGATAAAATCCCAATGGGATATCTTTATGAGGCCATGGATAGGGCCAAGGAGGCTATAAAAAATTATTATAAAGGGGACAACCTCAAATTTGATCTCATTTGGGAGATTATTGACAGGAGGTGGAGCCATCAACTCCACCAACCCCTCCATGCAGCAGGGTACTTCTTGAACCCTCATTTCTTCCATTCAAGCACTAACTCAGATCCTACAAGAGAGGTTATGGAGGGCCTCATGAAGTGCATTCAGAGGATGTCACCCACCCTTGAGGAGGGAGAGCTCGTTGTTAATGAAATCCAAAGTTATAGAGAGAAAAGGGGTGCACTCTTCTCTTTAGAGCTAGCAAAGAAGACAATACATAGTCAGCCACTAGGTATAAAATTTGAAATTTACAAGTTACAAATATTGATAATTTGATAACATATGTTTTCAACTTTTGAGTTTTGACTTTCCTTTCTAAGTTTCTAAGTTCTTTTCTAACTTTTTATTTGTTTTTTGTAGATGTTTGGTGGTCAAATTGGGGTGGAAATACCCCACATCTCCAAAAATTTGCCCTCCGTGTCTTATCGCAGCCTTGTAGTTCGTCCAATTGTGAGCGCAATTGGAGCTTGTTTGAGGCCATCCACACAAAGAAAAGGAACAAACTAGCTCAAAAACGCATGAATGACCTTGTATACGTGCAATATAATCTTCGGCTGCGCAAAAAACAGATTAAGGAAATATCAGATGATCCAATTGATTTGGATGAGATAGATCCATACAATGATTGGATAGGGCAAGATGAGCAACCTCCATTGTTTTCCGAGAATGAGATCTATGACTTTGAGCGACAGGCAATGGAGGGGGGGGTGGATTTGCATTCTCATTGGATGACATTGAGGATGATCTTGAGGAGGAGTCATTGGCAGTGCCAGAGCCACCAGTAGTAGGGATCTACATCCAGGATGGAGGTTGAGCAGCCACAGCAGATGCCTACGAGTCAGGCCACGACTACACCCTCTCCCGTATTACTGAGAACTAGAAGTACTACTACTAGACATGGGAAGAGGAAGATGTGAATTTGTAAAAGCTGAAATATATTAATGTTGTATTTACTTTCAGTTTTACAAAAACAACTTGCTATTTTTATTTTGTTTCAGACTATCAGTATCAGCGTATTGAGCATTCCACATGGGGATGCGATTTTGTATCTAATTTTCTTTCAAATCAATCAAATATAACTAGACTTAGCTTGTTTCTTCTTGTACTCATTTTATTGACTCATTGGATGCATCTTATCATTGAATTTTGCAAAAAAAATGTGTTTTTAATGAAGTTTAAGCAATTTTTTAAGTTGCCGAGTTTTTTCCGAACTTTTGCCGAGTTTTTTCCGTACCGTATTTTCCGGTCTTGGCGAGTTTTTGAAATTGGCGAGTCTTGCAACTATGCTATGAAGTATTGAAATATAAATAACTAAATAAAATAAATATCAAAATATAAATAATGGCAATCCGAATATCATTATAATTATAATTATCCTAGATAATATTATAATTATAATACAACTATCTCAATAAATAGAACAATTAATATTATTTGTTGTAAATGTCATAATAATAAAAATAATATTCACAAGAAACTAATATTATCTAAATATGGCTATGCCTTTGTAAATAAATAAATGAATCTAAAAAGCATCGATTAAAAGGCAGATTAATTTTTAAAGGAGCAGTGATTCAATATGGTTTAAACTTTAGTCAATGATTTCCAAGGGACAACGATCAAATGAGGAGAAATGTCCCAGTCAAAAGGTGCAGGGAAAGACTATGCCCTTTCACCAGGTCGGGGGTATTTAAGAAGAACATTTTTAAAACAAGATCATTAGCGAATGGGGTAAGAGGAGCAGGAAGGAAGGAGATTAAGGTATGGAATGGGAAATACATGGGCATTCAGGGAAGAAAAAAAGAAAAGAAAAATCAGGCATATACAAGCAGATTGGGAAAGGGAATAAGGAATAATCTTAGACATAAGGGCAGATATCTCAACGGAAATGATCACTGAAACATATACAGGGTTGCATAGGAGATATAGAATAGATGAATGCAGGAGTAACTAACAGGTTTGAAAGAGATAATAAAGGAACAAATGAGCAAGTATAATATAATTAATAATATAAGAATAGGTAAATATATGAGCAATCAGGGATAACTAATAATCTGCACTCAGGAACAATAAAGGAAGTAAGTTAATATAATTACATAAATACATATAAACATAAATATATAAGTTCATTAGAAATACATATATATATTATATACAGTTATGCAATAACGATGCTTTCAGCAATTATTGAACCTTATAAGTAATTATGATGCTTGGTCTACAGTAACAATATCTTCTGAGTGTGAAGAACAGATCAACTTGGGGAAGAAGAAGTAAGAGATCTGCTAGCAAAAAAGATATTCAGTTTGTATTGTAAGTTAGTTTGTTTATGATGGAATAATTATGGGATATAATGTGTTGTTAAATAGGATCAAGGTTTCGTGCATATTATTACATATTCTATGATAGCACCTTCATAGTTCCTAATGTATTGCTGATATGATTAGTTGCAAAGCTGAATTTGATTAGTTTATAAGGAGCCCAATCATGAGGAAATGGAAGGGGATGGAATGATAAGGGAATTGGAATCCTCACTAAATAGGCCACCTCATATGAATGGCATGCGCCACATGAGGACAAGGAGGCCACCTCATATGAATGGCATGCGCCACATGAGCTCAAGGAGGCTAAGACACCCCGTCAAACTCCCCCCTCTTCTATGCTCCCCCATGTGGTTTAGTGACAATGGGTCATGAAGGGATGAGGCAGGGTTGCAATAGGGAGAATTGCTAAGAGGTCACCCTATTAGGGAGAACTGCTAAGAAAGCACCCTATTAGGGAGGACTACTAAGGGAGAACTGCTAAAAGGGCACCCTGTGATAAGGAGAACTGCTAGAAGGGCACCCTATTGTGCAACCTCCCAACTATCCCCAAGTGAATCAGTTGTTGAAGAAAATGAAGAGGGTCTTCAATCATAAGGGGAGGTTACTTTGGGGACCTCATCATGGTTGAGCCCACATAGTCCTTGGGACTTGTTATATTGTTATATATAATCTTTCTTAGACTTAGAATTAAATGTATTTCATATCATATTCATCTAACATGGTTGCAAGTTTCCATGACCTAACTTACATCATTTCAATTTTGTGTAGGAAATTGTATCTTTAACTATAATCTGCTATTGGCTTCATCTGGAATTGTGATTTTAGGGCAAAAATAGAAGGCGATCCCAAAAGGGGACATTACATTAACCTAAGGATAGGGAACATAGTTGATTAGGCAACTTTCAAACTTATGAAAAAGAGACCCTCAAAGAAAATAGGATGCCATATGTGAATAAGACAAACTTTGGGGACACTTGGCATATTGTATGACACAAGGCGGGTTAATTTGGAGTTGCTCTAAATGACAAAATAGGGCATATAGTAAAATGAGGTGCCACATTCCAGAAAAGAAGAAATATGGTTAATATGTAAGTCAAAAGGAAACATGTAACATCTCTATTTTCCATCTCGCCGTCACAAGGGCTAAATTAATTAATTAATTAAATTATTGGATATTGCATGGAAAAAGTTTATTAAAAGGGGTAATATTAAATAATTAAATTAAAGCATATTTATAAAGTGGCTGGAGAGATATTATAAAGTATTATAATATCATTTTATAAGATGATGTTTTGGCGAGAAAACCCTAAAATGAATTATAAAAGGGATTTGTGAGCTCATTTGTCATTATGCGAAGATTATTATTGGAGATTGTGAGAGCTCAGCTTTCTCGAGATTTAAGGATGAGAATCCTCGAGTTTCTGGTTTGAAGGATTGGACGAAAACCCAGATCCTTCCGGAGGTGAATTCAAATCAAGATTCTTTGCGGGTTTTCTTTGAAGGCAAAATTCCAAATATTCAAAGATTGATTGAAATCAAGGTTTATGGTAATTTTTAGAAGAAAGGGATTTGTAGATTATTATATAGGGTTTCAATAATACACTCAGGTGATATTTTATATGTATATATATATTTAATGGCAAATCTTTTCCTCTATATATATCGAATGATTACAACAAAAGTAATATTTAGTGATTCTTATTCTATGCTCAAAATAAGAACTGTCCATACTGGGGAGACATTAGTATATTTATTGGGAATGTGAATGAAGCAATTGACTCTTGCTGAAGGCATTTTGTAGTGTGTTGTACCCCAAAATTAAAAATTTTGCTACACTTAGGCATTTTGAAGAATTGAGTCAAGATACTATTAAATCTATCAAAAATGGTCAAAATGGGGGTTTGCATGTCTTGCATGGGGGTCAAAACCTTGAAATTTTCAAAATCTGACAATCTGGGTCGGTTCAAAATGATCAAACCTACCATACCCAGATTTCAGTTTTTCAACCCTAAAATTTAGGAAAATTTCTATTTTTAGCAGTTTTCTAAAAATAGAAACTTTCTCTGGGTTTTTCTAGGTTTTTCTGGGTTTCTTACTAAATGGATACTTGTAAAATTTTCTAAAAATAGAAAGTTCGGCTTCTAGGGTCAAGACTGGTTTTGATTGGCTTAAAATACTTCCTCATCAGGCTGGTGCAGTCAGAATCACAAAAAGATAAGTTTTACCCTACTAGGTCTATTCTGCTTTTTCAGAAGCTGTTTGAGGGATCCAAGGTCATCAATGGAGGTCAGTCGGTTGCCAAGTATCAGAATCAGATGTTTAAGCATCAAGTAGAAGCTATCAAAAATGAAAGTGCACGAGAAACGGAGAACGGCGAGGAAAAGCTGGAAAAGTTGAAAAGTGATAAATTTTGGCTAACACTAGAGACACCAGGCGCCCCTGCTCAGTTTGGGCACCCAAACCTTCATGCCTTAGAATATTTTTGATTTTTGACAGCCGAGACAAGGAAAGCACGTTAAACGAGGTTGAAAGTTGAAAATTGCATAAAAATTTCTAACTCTGCTAGCCATGGGCGCCCCTGAAGAGAATAGGCGCCCAGTTTTTCAAGGTACTAGATGATGGAATCAGGATTGGCTCTCCCAGGCAACATTGTTCAGTTTCAAGCTAGCTTCGCAGCGGATGTCTTCGTCAGCTTGTCAGATCACTCAGTTTCCGACAAAGTCAGATCAAACAGGGGCCATGATGAGAGGTGTTTAGAACTCTGAAGTGAAAAAGGATGAAAATATTCTAACACTGGTAGACATGGGCGCCCCTAGAGAAGAAGGGCGCCCAAGATTTTAAGAGGTTTGATGATAGAATTTGCTGAAGGCATCTCCAACGTGACTTCGTTAGACTTGATCCAGCTCTCCAATGAATCCGTTAGCACGTCCATCGGAACAGGCAGTCATCAAATGTCGCAACGCGAACATAGGAGGAAAAGTGAGAGAAAAGACAGAGTTGGAAGCAAAGTTTGAAGATCAACAAAAAAAACCAACTCTGGAAGCTATGGGCGCCCCTGAAGGAGAAGGGCGCCTAGGGTTTAAGGCCACCAGAAGTCAGTTTTCAGAAATGAGTGATCTAGAAGATCCCTTCCCGATTCATCTCAGCTATCCAGTGAACTTAACAGCCAGTCATTCTGATCAACACAACGCCCATAATCGTGGATTCATATGGGTACGTGTATATATATATATATATAAATATATATATATATGTATTATATATACAAAAAAAAAAGAGAAATATACAGAATTGTAAAACTAAATCATTTCATAGTATGATACTTGATCATTGATCAATGCCAAATGCCAAAGATAAATATTAAATGTCAATTGATAGTTGTATTTGACTGATTTGAAAGCAAATTGGGTACAAAATGGCATCCTCATGTGGAATTGTTGATGTTGATATTCTTAAACAAAATGAAAATAGAAAATTGTTTTTGTAAAACTGAAAGTAAATACTATATTAATATATTTTACAAATTTACATCTTCCTCTTTCCCATAAAAATGAGGTGCGGCATGGAGTTTTGTATGGTTTCAAAAGCCTTAAATGCGATATTATAGATGAAGACTTGTAGGAAAACTATGGAAACTTGGACTTGGAGAGTACCAATTAAATTCAATGGGAGTTTGAGGGCAATGTCTCCAATGGGGTTGACAATTTGAAGGGATATATGAAGTTTTTAGCAAATGACGTCTCTAAGACAATGTCGTCAGATTCGAGCAGGCTCCGTGATGCAATGTTCAGCTCGTTCGTCGGATCAATCAAGAAGCTAGGAGCCAGATTCATCTGAAGGTCAGAAGACAAGCATAAAATTGAAGATCATGAAATTGACTAACTCTAGAGAAAATGGGCGCCCTTATCAAGGATAGGCACTTGACAATTTGAAGGGATATATGAAGTTTTTAGCAAATGACGTCTCTAAGACAATGTCGTCAGATTCGAGCAGGCTCCGTGATGCAATGTTCAGCTCGTTCGTCGGATCAATCAAGAAGCTAGGAGCCAGAGTCAAAGTAGGGTTGAAAATTGAACAGAAGTTGAAAATGGAGAAAAATTGGCTAAGCTTGGAAAAAAGGATGGCATACCTCAAAAAAGGCGCCCAACTTCTCATGTCTTAGTCAAATTTTTGGAAATTTCAAAAATTGAAGTTGAAGACCAAAGTCTAAGTTCATTGCACAACTTGAATTAGGGTTTTGAGGAATTAGGGCAAAAGAAAGTTGTTTTCTCAAGGCAAAGCATATTTAAAGCACTTTTGTGTTTTATTTTTCATTATTTTCTTGCAGGTGGCCTTCAAGGAGAAACAGAGCAGCAACTTCAAACCCTTATTTTCGTGATTCAAGATTTTAACTTGCTGGTTTTTCATAATATTTTCAAATCAGCACTCAAGAAGGCTTATTTTTTCACACTTTTTCATCCAGAACATCAAATAAGAAGGAGGCCATTACTTTCAATTTTCAGTGAGCTGGTTTATACTAGTTCTATCTTCTGGATAATTTTTGAGAGAATTTTCTCAAGGTTGCAGTAGCTGCTTTTTATCTTGCATGTCAGAGAAAACTTCAAATTTTACGATTTCTAATCTTCTGGGTCTATGCTAAACCTTCTTCTGGACAAAACCCACATCACAGCTTTTTCAAAGAAACTTCAAGTGGCTGCTTTTTCAGTAAAAATTCGAGGTTTTCAGAATCTAACCAAATGGGTTCATCCAAAATGTGCTCATGAACAATACCCAGATGCCAACTTTTTTCGCTTTTTCGGAGAAAATTAGTGTTTGCTACTTTTTCATTCTTCATTCAGGATTTTCAAAAACAGATGATCTGGGTTTTGCTTGTAACAAGATTCTAAACAAAACCCATGTCTTAGAAAACATTCCAAAAATTCATCCATTTGATGAAGAAAATCAGCAAGTTATTTTAGGGTTTGTGCTGAGCTTGTCCGAGCATAGTCAAGTTTATAGTCAATCTTCATGTTTTTCAGCGTAGAGTACTCTCCCATTGAATTCAGAGCCAAACAAGTGTTGTATCACGATTATCTGAACGGATAATGTTGGTAAATGCATTTCGGTACCATCATGGACATAAAATGTCATCATCTCAGTTGAAGAACGTGTAGAGGGAGTGGTATGAGCGAAAGGACAAGTGTTGGAAAAATTTGTAGAATACTCTTCCGTGGGAAAATCAAGAGAAGTGTCAGAATGCATAAAGTTGCAGAGCCGCCAAGTTATCAATCAGTGGGTCATCTTTTGAGGTTGCAATGATTTTCAAGAATATAACTCAGAAAGAAGCTGAAGATGTCAAAGATTCACTAAGTTTGATAGCAACAAAGGAGAAGATCTTAGAAAAGCGGAATACAGCTAAAGATAGTATCAACACTCCTCATGAAGAGGCAGTTTCCTGCTTTTTGGCAGAGGTGTGAGAGATTTAAAGCGACAATCTCTAGAGGCTTTCTTGAAGCTTTCTTTCTATTCTTGTCTCAATTCTTATCCATTCTTTGAAGAAGAAGGAAAACAGTTGTAACGAGTTGTCACGAGTTGGCACTTTCCATTTTAGATGCTTTCTTAGGTTTAGATGTTTTATCTTTTCTAGATTTAGAAATAAAGCTTGCATGTTGGCTAGTCTTAGTTGTAAAAGCAAGGAGATTTTAGGGTTCCCTACTCCTCTGCTTAGTTATAAATAAGAGCAGTGTTTGCTCATTTTAGTTTAACCGTGCTTGTGATAACAAGACATAAGTGTCTTAGTACCTTCTCTTTGTTATCGTCTAGTGTTGTTCACTTTGTGTAAGGAGCAAGTTTGCATGCCTCTTTAGCTGCAAATACTTGTTTAGTGCATGTGTTGTGTTGATTACAATTAGGTTGATTGCATGTTGCAAGCGTGTTGCTACGACTTGCTATCCCGAAGTTGTAATCTTTGTTCCAGAAACTTGAGTAAATAAAATCTTGAGCGTGCTTTGTCTACCTTGATATAAATATCTCGAGTTTCCGTCTATTTGTTTTGTGTTAGAAGTATGAGTAAATAAAATCTTGAGCGTGCTTTGTCTGCCTTGAAATAAAAGTCTCGTATTTCCGTAATACTTTTATGATCTCTTTTTCAACTTGCCGTGAAATGTATGTTGAAGAATAGTTTGTTTAAGTATCTTTGTCAGAAATCAAACTCGTCCATTTCCAAACTCTCTTGCTTTGCGTTTACTTGAGAGGGTGGAAACGTTTTAAGCGTAGGTTAAGTTGTAGCTGTCTAGTTTCATTAAAGGGAAAACCTCAGCCGCAACATCTAGTGTTCTATAGCTTTGTGTTCTCACAGCTGAACCAAAAAGATAGGCGTAATTAAGTTTAGATTTCTTTTCTTTATGCAACTCAGCAAAAGAGGGAGCTTCCCCTCCTAATTCGAAGAGCAGTTTACTGCACATAGCTGTCTGTTTCCAGAACGCATTCTAGAGGTGCGATTTGAAACGCCAACATAGTGTACCAACACTCTGCTGATCTGTTTTCCACTGAGTTTCGTAGATCTGATTTTGTTTCAGTTTGTGTTTGCCTTTTGTGCTTTGAGTTTGTTGGCTAAATATGCTAATAAGGTACCAACAAGCATATACATACTAAGGTAACTTCAAATAAACTAAGCTACTGAAACAACTTGAGTACATTGCTCAATTTAAAGGCCAATAATAATTTCTTCATTACAAAATAAGATGCTTACAACATATAGTTTTCATTAGATTCGAAACTAAGTATTTCATAAACCATACTTTAGCTTATAGCCAAACATCACTGTGAATAGTGACTTGCTACAGTACCCGCCCCCAAAGAAATGCACACAACTCTTGGTAGATGAACTTTCCCCAACCAAATCTGGATTGGGAAGCCTTCTAGGATAAGGGCGCCCCTTTTGGGTGTGATTGCAGCCTCTTAAAAAAGGCGTTTCTTTTTCTTTTGCTGATTCAAACCCTCAAGAAAACGCAGCTGGCTGTAGCTTTCAAAAAACAGTTCCAAAATGTCTCAAAACTGAACAGCTCCCATAAAAATGTAAATGGAGACTATGGCTGTCAACCCTACTCAGAAATCAGCTCAAAACTCAAACCAATAGCTCCAGATGTCACCAAACTTTGCATCCAAAAATTGACCAGCAACCTTAAGGTGGTGTTTCACACCCTCAAGCAGCTCAAAACAAAGAACAAAGCCCCACAAGGCTCACCCACTGCAAGAAATCAAGAAACCCTAACCTCCTTCCTCCAAGCTTCACTTCCAAGTTTTAAACAAGCAAAATCATTGATGCATGAAGAAGGTCGAATTTCCTCTCTTGGTATTTATAATTTTACATTGAAATCACTATTCATTAAAGTGAGCACTATTCACTTAAGTTATTTCTTTTTTCACTTTAGGAATGAATAGTAACTGAAAAATATAAAGTGACCCCTTCATTTTAAAGACACATGGTCCCTAGGCCGAGGATGGTGAAATTAAAGGTGAGTATCATAAATTTACGCACAAGTATTATGCCAAACGCCACAATTCACCCTGTCACCATACTCCGGAGATCCACACCGCAAATTGACGACCAAGTGCCCATCCAAGAAACCCTCTATCCAGAACTATTAGCCTACGAGGGTCGGGAAAAATAGGCTAATCCCCAATTCTGATGCTCGTGAAAAAGGGGACATTACACATTTAATCCATTATTGGGAAGCATTTGATATACATCTAAGGTTAGAAGGTCTGTGGTGGTTGAAGCTGCACATAATATAGGAGACGAAGTACTTCAAACCTTCATCACACCTCCACTCATAAACCCGCGCCAACATTCTTGAAGAATTCGTGTCCAGTGCAATTAATAGATATTCATAAAGGACAACATGAGTTTTCAGTTTCATCTGAGGTTGATTGGTGGCATCCATTTTATATTGGGAAGCAGTCGATGCAAGTAAATGACACCTGGAGCCACTTTGATTGGGGCATCAAATGAAATAAGGGTCGTGTGGTTAATACAATGCCCCTAAATTATTCCTTCTGCTACTTCCTATACCTACACCAAGCTTGGTTTTGGAGATAATAGGTTTAGACGGTAATGTGGAAATGAAAACAAATAATCGCCTCCTTTACATAGTGGCAATACTTGTTGGAGGGACACGTTGGAATTTGGAAGCTTGCAACGTGGGCATATGGGTCAGGACCTGTATGCTTGTCTGCTTCTATCAATATAATGATCTGAGTTGGCTGGAGATAAGACAAATTTTGTCTTATGCAAGGTAAAGACAAACTATGGGGAAGCATTGACCACGTGGAGGTCCAACTTGGCTGAGTAAAGACAAAGGTTTATTGGAGGTTGATAAAGACAAAGTTGCCCATTCGAATGAAGACAAATTGAAGTCTTTGATGCTGCACATTAAGACACAGCAGGGAATATTATACAACTCCATATTCAGAAAAAGCAGAGGCAGATAAGACAAAGTAGAGATAAATACAAATTAAAGTGTTGCTAATAAGTTCCAGCTTAAGGGGGGCGATATATAAGGTCAGAAGCTTGTAATACAAATGTTTTGAATAACTGAATATAAAGGCTCAAATATGATATTATTCAGTCAATACAAATTCAATACCTCCTGTGCATGGTGTTTCAGTAATTGTATTGTTTGAGTTGAATATAAGTTTCTATTGCTGTGCAAACCATTTTCTTGCAAATTTTTATGAGAAAACTCTTGCATATTCCAGACCAAGTAGAACTGCAGTTTGACAAAATGGTGACATATGTCAAACTGGAAAAATAATTTGTAGAAATATCGCATAACCCAAGTTGGGTATCTTACAAAACAGCTATTTTGAGCTGGTTGGTAAAAGGTGTAATAACATTTTTTGGAAACATCTTGGAATAGGCAAAAAAGTGCTGGAATTTGTACCACCTCATGGCAACACCATAGGTGAGGTGTCACATGGATTATCATGGTTTGGGAGACCACTAATGGTTTCCAGGTAAGCATTTTCTTTTTTATTGGCCCAAATACAGCATATCATGCCATGAGTTAGTGCTTTTTTGTCATAGCTGATCCACAAGCCCTGGGTTAGTGGTTTGAGCATCAAAGGTTTGAGATGTGGGGATTAGCTGTTGGATTCTTCAAATATTGAGAAGACTGCTGCTATATCACTTGTTGGATCAGCTCATTAGATTCGTAAGCTTATTTCAAGTTAATAGATAAAGGGGCCAGCATTTGCGGCTGGGTTTTTCTTATACCAAAGGGATTTCCCTTGATAAATTATGTGTTATGGTGTGCTCACTTGTTTAGTTGTTGATTTATACTTTTATAGTTCAGTTTTGTTTTAATTATATTTCTGATTTATAACAGTAAGTTATCTCAGATTTAGAACCTATTTTATGCTCTTAATCAAAGAACTCAGCTAGATTTATCAACAAGCCTCACCCACAAAGGATCTACAAAGAGGAACTAACTCTTTTTCCTCTTTCATCAATGACATATTCCAATATTCTCTCAGTACCCACCTTCTTCTCATGAAGTAATACAGAAAATGATAAATTATCTGTAACATGGCCCCAAGATATTGCAGAAAGTGATACAATGTACCATGCAGCTCCCTGATGTCTAGTAAAGTCAGGTGTATTGGAACAAACTCAAATTCAAGAGCCTAAGATTCACTCAGCTCTGCCTGTGAAGCATCTATAAAACAGGAATTTATCTCTTCTTCCTCCTCCATCTGTCTATTTTCTTTCCATATTTTCATAAACCCACCTGCTTATGAGGTGATACAGTCACACACTCAATTGAAAGAAATTGGACTTATGCCTTTATAGAACCAATTGGATGTACAAGTTAATCCAACCTTAATTGGTGCCCCCAGTTGACTTAGACAGCCCTCTATCTGTTTTGCTTCATCTCTTGTTGGCAAAAGGGTAACAACCACTACCTCTATGAGAGTAATAACTAATAAGTATAGGTAGCTTCACAAAAGATACCACTAAATTATCTGAAGTAGAAGCATTTCTATACACTACCAGCAAGAGAGAGTGAGAGAGAGAGAGAGAGAGAGAGAGAGAGAGAGTTGTTTATTTATATATATTCTTCTTGCACAAACACAGTAATGCTGTATAATATACAAAGGTCTCTACTCTTCATCTTAGTAAATTAGCTTAAGAACACTAGTTATCTTTAATATCTAAATCAGCCCAAAACGTCCTACAAACTTAATTCTAGTTAAGTTCACTTCCATATTAACTAGGAAAGCAACTAAGAGATGCTGTCATTTTCCTAAATTATATTAATCCAGATATGCTCCCTAGATATCCAGACTATACTTTGACAGAAAACATAAGCATTTATTACAACCACACCTGTATTACATCAGCATTGCCTTTTGCAACTCCAGAGGCAACAGTTCCAATCCCAGCTTCTGCTACAAGCTTGACAGAAACCTTTGCCTTTGGATTGACCTGGCAACCATATTCCAAGTCATTGCAGATACTAGAAAGGGAAAATGGCTGAACCATAAAAAGAATCTTGAACTTTAGACAAAATCCAAAATTATTACACCAGTTTTGGAATGTTCAATCATTCTTATCTGTATGTATCATTAATTTGAAGGAAAGCTTACATGCTAAGTCATCCTAAAATAATGATAGTGCATATCTCACAACCCAAAGATACCTGATGTAGGTCAAAGATCAACTGAGCAAGATCCTCTATAGAATAGATATCATGGTGGGGAGGGGGTGAAATAAGGGGTACACCAGGCTTGGAGTTACGTAATCTTGCTATGTAAGCACTAACTTTCTTTCCGGGCAGCTGCCCTCCTTCTCCTGGTTTTGCCCCTTGTGCAATCTTGATCTCTAGCTGTTTTGCATTTACGAGAAATGTTGGGGTGACACCAAAACGTCCAGAAGCAACCTGAAAGCAAGGCAATATGAAACTAAAATTCAGTTTTGCAATGTCTATATATATTTCTGAGTATAGGATGCTGCATCAAATCTAAAGTGCTGTGATTAATCCACCAGTTAATAATAAAAAATAAAAACCTGGAGAACAAAATGTGATTTTAAGATGTATTTGTGAGCAGCATCACCAAAAAGATTGAAAAATTCAAGTATGTAAAGTTACTCCCAAGTTTGGTAATATGGGTAAGTAAGCTACACATGATTCCATGCAGTTTGATTGATGGCATTCACTACTTAATACTAACTACATGCTAGACCATGAAAAGTGGCAAAGTCTGACACCCTAAATGCAAGGACTCAAAAGAATATTAGAAATAAGGAGAGACATCACAATCACTAAAAAAAAATTAATAACACACACCTGTTTTATTGCACTAGTGGCAGTGTCTCCATTTTGAAGACCTTTAAGGTGTGGTAATGTCGGTGAATATCCATCAACAACATCTGATAAAGGTTTCCAACGCACAGGATCCTTCAAAGAAATGATTCTTAACGTTACATTGATATTTGCTCTGATTTTACCACTAATAAACAAATTATATTGAATATGCTCTAGGATTTTTCAGGATCATTCTAAACAGGAATCATAAATATGATGAATATTGTGATTAACATTCTGACTCGTACAAGATTTTATGTAAAAGTTCTAACTAGGAAGAAATAGTGACTAACCTCACCCCCTTCCCCTGAGTTAGATTTTCCTCCAATTCTGTTCATTGCTATTGCAATTGCTTCATGTGTTTCCCTTGAAATAGCTCCTAGTGACATGCCCCCAGTACAAAAGCGCTCAACGATTGTCAATGCAGCCTCAACTCTTCCTACAGGAATTGGAGGTCGGTCACTTTTAAATTCCAGAAGGTCACGAAGCACCTGAGTTAAACAAATCACTAAAGCATGTTAGTTGCTGTTGAATATACCAAATTTAACAGAGTATTCACCTGTGAGAGATTTATTCACTCCAAATTTATTGAATTTTATTAACTTAATGATTGTTCTTTCCATATAACAATAAACAATATGGGCTCATTATAAACAATATGGGCTCATTGAAACAACTTACATTGACTGGTCGGTTAGCAAGATGCTGTTGGTAGACTGCAAATGCATTTTCATTCTTCTGTCGAACAGCTTTGTGTAGCAATTTTGACATCTCTGGGTTATTTCCATGATATTCACCTGCCAGAATGTATACTATTCTTTACCATCTAGACGATTGAACAAAAAATTCCAAGTAAAAAGCATTTGAACGCCATACTATCATAGCAACAAATTAAAATGAGAAAGAGAAAAGTTTGGTGAGATTCTGTGATTTAAGGAAAACTTGCCATACAAAGTCAGATGTCTCAGTGCAAGAACAAACAATTAATATAGTAGTAAAAAGATGATGAATTTATTAAAGGCATAGCTTCACCAATACCTACACAACATGTCACCTCTACACAAAACAAGGTCTCTATTAAAAATCAAAACCCCAAACACTAGTGCTTGCATTATGATAATATAAAAAATGGATTGAACAATTATGCCTGGAATTCATCATATAGGATTAAAAAAGATAAAACACAAAAGACCTTGTAATATTTCAACCACATCGACTTAAGAAAGAAGGATCCAACATATAAAAAGAATATTCAGCACGATGACCTGACATGCATGCAACACTCCTCGAATCTAAGAGAATGCAATAGTAAACCCATTATGTTTCCTAATGGTCTGTAAGATTTGACGATTGATAACACTCTCCATGGAGTTGCTAATTTTTTAACTCAAAAGTGCATGATTCTTATTGTAGCACATTGTGACTACACTTAGTGCTTAAGACCCTTCCAATAAATAGATAGGTTAAATAAAACATTGGAACTCACAGGCCCTATCACTTGATTTAATAGCATAGCAGCAAAAATCTTTTGGGGAAAAAATCGGCAAACCAAAAGTATAAAATTGTTTGAAAAAATCGTGAAAAAATTAGGAAAAAATCAGATTTAAAAAAAATGTAAAAAATTGTAGAACAAGAGATAAAAACAATTTTCTTGAAATTGAAAGGCATTTCCATGGCATAGAGATATAGAGAGCAAATAAACTAAAGAGTTTAACTAATGAATTGTAAGAACTAGATTTTTGTAGTTTATATTCATATCGCTGATTACATTGCATTGCACATCTTTCAAACTCAAAGCATTACTTCACATTGCATAACTAATAACTAGATGCTGATAAATGACAAAATTTCAATTACAACATATTTTTTACAGTCAACCTAAGTAGTTATGCAATTACTTCGCATTGCATAACTAATAACTAGGAGCAGCTGCCAATTGCATTTGCTTGTTATGGCATTCCATGAGACCACATTTCTTTGAGGCATTTTTTCAAACAGTTCACTGCCTTGTCTATGTTACCACATTTTTCATACATATCTACCAAAGCATTTTATCAAACATTTCACTACATTGTTGCTATGGCTAGAAGCCTAAAACAAGTGCTTTCGAACAAGCTATGGATGCTTGGAAAAAATCTATCAAAGCATAGTAGTTAGTAATAGCATAGACAAGGCAATGAACTATTTGAAAAAAACGCCTCAAAGAAATGTGGTCTCATGGTGATGGAATGCCATGATAAGCAAATTGCTAAGGATTGTGATGGCATTCCATCACCATTAGACCATGTTTCTTTGAGACATTTTTTCAAACAGTTCACTGCCTTGTCTATGCTACCACATTTTTCATACATGTCTACCAAAGCATTTTATCAAACAGTTCATTGCCTTGCTGCTATGGCTAAAGCCTAAAATAGGTGCTTTTGAACAAGCTATGGATGCTTGGAAAAAATCTATCAAAGCATAATAGTAAGCAATAGCATAGACAAGGCAGTGAACTGTTCGAAAAAATGCCTCAAAGAAATGTGGTCTCATGGTGATGGATTGAGACAACATTTCTTTGAGGCATTTTTTCAAACAGTTCACTGCCTTGTCTATGCTACCACATTTTTCATACATGTATACTGAAGCATTTTATCAAAAAAATTCACTGCCTTGCTGCTATGGCTAAAAGCCTAAAATGGGTGCTTTCGAACAAGCTATGGATGCTTGGAAAAAATCTACCAAAGCGTAATAGTAAGCAATAGCATAGACAAGGCAGTGAACTGTTTGAAAAAATGCCTCAAAAAAATGTGGTCTCATGGTGATGGAATGCCATGACAAGCAAATTGCTATGGATTGTCATGGCATTCCATCACCATGAGACCACATTTCTTTGAAACATTTTTCTAAACAGTTTATTGCCTTGTCTATGCTACCACATTTTTCATACATGTCTACCAAAACATTTTATCAAACAGTTCACTCTCTTGCTGCTATGGCTAAAAGCCTAAAACAGGTCTATAGATGCTTGGAAAAAATCTATCAAAGCATAATAGTAAGCAATATCATAGACAAGGTAGTGAACTGGTTGAAAAAATGCGTCAAAGAAATGTGGTCTCATGGTGATGGAATGCCATGACAATCCATAGCAATTCGCTTGTCATGGCATTCCATCACCATGAGACCACATTTCTTTGAGGCATTTTTTCAAAAGTTCACTGCCTTGTCTATGCTACCACATTTTTCATACATGTCTACCAAAGCATTTTATCAAACAGTTCACTGCCTTGCTGCTATGGCTAAAAGCCTAAAACAGGTGATTTCAAACAAGCTATGGATTCTTGGAAAAAATCTATCAAAGCGTAATAGTAAGCAATAGCATAGACAAGGTAGTGAACTGTTTGAAAAAATGCCTCAAAGAAATGTGGTCTCATGGTGATGGAATGCCATGACAAGCAAATTGCTATGGATTGTCATGGCATTCCATCACCATGAGACCACATTTCTTTGAGGCATTTTTCTAAACAGTTCACTGCCTTGTCTATGCTACCACATTTTTCATACATGTCTACCAAAGCATTTTATCAAACAGTTCACTGCCTTGCTGCTATGGCTAAAGCCTAAAACAAGTGCTTTCGAACAAGCTATGGATGCTTGGAAAAAATCTATCAAAGCATAATAGTGAGCAACAAGCTATGGTCTCATGGTTTTTTTTTGTGCGAAAATCAGCATGATTTTATTTGCATTTTTTGTAGGTTTTAAACACACTTTTTTGGCAATTTTTCTGTTTGAAATGGGAAAAAATCGTCCAACCTGCAGATGTTTTAAAAATCGGGATTAATTGGGATGTTCTGCAGATTTATGTTTCTATGTTTAATAGGACATGAATCGTATTGCTCAAACTTGTTATACTATGTTATTGGGTTTGCCTCTATGGGCCCACATATGGTAAAAATATGGTTCTGATACAAGTTCTAGGTTCGAGATGGCCCTAGGTTTGCTCAGGGTTTGGCTTGGAACCCCAAACAAGGGCTCCAATGTATCTACAACATAAAATATAAATTTGAATGCAATACAAATGAGGGTTCACTTAGAGAGAAAAATTGAACGTATTAAACTTAAATACTATCTGTTGAATTTTATTCCACCTAAATATCTGCAATGCAATGGAATTTCTGGCACTGCTACACTAAACCTCTAGCGGTCAAAAGGCAAGAATGGAAACATTAGATTTTATTTTACGAAAGGGGAATTAAAGCTATTCACAAATACAGAGATATCGGAGGAAAAAAAAACCTAATTCGCAAAAGTCTATCAACTAGCACTTGCACCTAAAGTAGGTTCAAGGATTACGCTGATAGAAAACTATATCTATGCTAATATGTTAGAGCATGGGCATCGTGCAAGCATCATGTATTCTTGGAGCCAACACTCATAATTAAGTGATAACAATGATAAAGATATCAGTAATGATGCATAAAGGTAATAGTACGGTGTAGAAAAACAATGCTGAATATGGAATTTCTCTAAGAATTGTTTCACTTGTTCTTATATATTGTACCATTGTCCAAAAATAAAGTGGAAGTCAATCTGAAATGAGAGATTATATTCTCCAAAAGGAATTTACAAATTGCTTCAATGGTAGTGGAACAAAGCGGAATAGCTTCTACCCACTTTGTAAAGTAATTTGTAGCTGTAATAATGAATGTATGTCCTTTAGATGAAGGTGGAGAAATGTTTCTAATGATATGCAAACCCCATACAATTCTTGGGAGGGAGCTCAGATTAAATTATTATGCTATTGACATTGAGAACATTTCTTTACAAATGAAAAGGAATCTTGTTCCATTGTCTACCAATAATATCCCATGCCTAATAGTTTTTGAACTAAGGATCTACCACCAAAATTCCCACCTCCAAAGCTTGAATGAGCTTCTTGGAGGGGTATCTATGACTTAATTAAACATGAAAGTAAAAGACCATTGTAATATCTTCGATAAAGATGTTTAGAGAGTATAATATATCACATTGCAAGCCTTCAAATACAAGTGCGGGTGTTTCTAGAAGCATTAGTAGGAAAAATTCCATCATTTAAGTAATTGTAAATGTGAGAGTACCATTCTCTAAAGTCTATATTGGTGCAATGTAGACTGCTAGGGCCTGAACTATCGAGGATAGCAAGCAAAGAGCACAAGTGAATCACAAAGTGATACTCATCTGCTACATCAAAGGGCACAAGGGAAGCAACCCTTGCAATTGCATCTGCATGACAATTATCTTTACACAGGATAGTATCAACTGTAAATGATAAGAAGTTTTTGAGCAGTGATAAGGCTAAATCCCTATATTTAGATAATTTATCTTGTTTAGCTTGATAAGACCCTATTATTTGGTTTATTATTAAATGTGAATCTCGATAGATTTGAATATGTTTAATGTTTAATGTTTAATGCTAAAGCGGCACATAAGCCAGCAATAAGAGCTTCGTACTCAACAATATTATTTGTACATGGAAATTGTAAATGAAAGGATAGGGTAATTGGCTTACCAAAGGGTGAAAGTATAATTACCCCTACTCCTAAACCAGTTTGACACCTTGATCCATTGAAATACATTTTTTATGTAGAATCATTTTGTATAGAAAGAATGTGTTCATCAAGAAAAATGTCCAAATTAGAAAATGAATATGGTGAAGGTGCATCAACTAAATTGTCGGCCACAACTTGTTCTTTTATCACTTTTTGAGAGATAAATTTAAGGTTGAAGTCAAATAGTAACATGACCCATTTAGCCATTCTTCCTGAGAGATTGGTTATGGAAAATAAATGTTAAGGGGATTGAACTTGACGATGACATGATTTTCTACATGGAGAAGGTAATGTCATAGCTTCTATGTTGTAAAATTAAGAATGAGATGTTGTTTCTCCAATATAGAATATTTGGTTGTAGGTGTTGGAATTGTTGGCCATGGAAGTACCACCAACTGAGAGCATCCTTGAAATGTGCTAGACATTTTTTTTTTTTTTGGAATTTTCACAACACAATGTAATGTCCCTTACCTATTTTTCCCTAGAATTCATTTGTTGATTAGGTTTAGGGTTTCTTCCTTCCAAATGAATGTTTTTTTTAATGAAGTAATCTTGGTTTGAAATCTGCATTCACCATATTAACAACATTTCCACATACACATATATCCGTTAGCATTAATATCTAGATATCCAAAATATAAGCATAATCATAAATGCAATTTTAACAAGCAAGAGGAGTGCCCTGTATGGATCAGCCCTGAAGCCTTTGTGTTGGGCACGGGAGGTTGCCTCTCACAATCCTCCTTTCCCAACAGCTTAGTTCTTGCATTCTCCATACATGACAGTACCTCAAAAGACACTTGCCCTATTAGGACAAGGTGAAGTCCTACGATCCAAGGGCCTACGACCTACCACCCCTATAATAGTGTAGTTTCCTACGGTGGGACCCCCACCTCTCTATGTCTAACCCATTTCTTGGGCCTACGAACATGAGAGGGGGTTTTTAGGCTAGCCACTTGGACTCTACTTCACTTGCCTAAGAGGGTAACAATCACGGAAAAGACAATCTTTAAACAATCAAATACATTTGCATTTATTATTGATTCTCTTAAGTCAATATCAACATCATTATCATCATAATACTAAAGAAAGCATTACACCAATAATCAGATTAGCCATATCTATTTCTTATATTCAAAATATGCTAAGTATTATTGCTAAGTGAATACATCACCTGAACTGTTGTGTCTTCCCATGACTCTTAATTCCTTAGTCGCCTTCCTTCAATCTTACATTTGATCGATCATAAATATTAATCTATCCATTTTTATATTAAGATCGTAATTACTTATAAGGCTCAATATTTGTTGCAAGTATCATTATTGCAATGATCATGTATATATATAGTTATTTCTAATTAATATTAATCTTCCAATAATCACTTTATATATATATATATATCTTCCCCAAATATATTCTTGACTTAACACTTAATCAAATAAATCTCTCATAATTTATTTCATTTCCAATCTGCTTCTTTATGCAGATTTCTAATTGATTCCTTCTCTCATGATCCCTTTCTTCCAGCCACGATATCCTCTATTATACTCTCCTATGGGAGGTGATCCAAACTAGAGACACACCATTTTCAATGAATAGACACCTCATTTGCAGATCATACCTTTTCCTCAACCCAAATCACACCCCTTTTTTATCATAACATATAATAATCTTTGTTTGTTAATTGCTGCCTTGTATAAATAACGATTTATGCTTTTATTTATTCTTTTAAATATAGTAATTGCTTAGGATTACTGTTTTTGAAAAGTTAAGTAGCATTTACAGGGCGTTGTACCCTTCACAACGAGCCACTAGGGCCAAAAAGGAACAAGTCTAAGCATAAAACATAAAGAAAACAAAACAAAACACAAAAACAGCCCACAGGCAACACAACAACCGTAGAGCATCAGTCGACAGACAGGCACAGGGAGCATCTAACTGGCATTGTCCTAGTTTTTGATCAGGAGGTCCACTGCCTCATCACCCACCCATTCTTTGTTATCCTGGCTGTTGTTACCCTCCAGCTCCTCCTTTATAGCATTAGACAAGGTGCTTGTAACAAAGTGACCCAACTTCATGGTGAAGCGGGTTAACCCCCGAAATCTTTTGTCAAGAGTATCCATTCTTTTAACCACATCGCACGAATCCACCCCAACATCCATAGTCCCCTGAACCTCTCCAGGCTCATCCACCAGGGGATGGGGAGAGTGAGAGGCAGAGCCATCAACTAGAAGCTTGCTGTTCATTGGAGTAAACTGGGGCCTCTCCTCAATTTCATCCTCCTCCTCTTCAGATTCTTCTTCCTTATAACCTTTGCTGTCAGACTGCTCCTCCTCAGAGTCTTCAATAATTAGCTTCTTCTTGCTGTTCTTGGCCAGCCTCTCGGATCTCCTCCTGGCATTTTCCCCTCCGGTCAACTCCGTGTTCCCCACAACCGTATCCCCTCTGGAATCTTTCCTGAAAACATTCTTGCCCTTACAGTCCTTGGCAGTCGGGGCCAGCATGCATTTCTCCTTACCTTTTTTTGTTGAGGTGGCCTTGTAGGCCGAGTCAGCCTGAGTGGCTTTTAGTTCACAGAGTCCTTCCGCCGCACTGGCATGGGCCTTGCCCAGCCCACCCTTAAAGTTTTTTGGTGGTAATTTTGGCTTTAGGATTCCCCACATTGCCCGAATTGGGCTTCCGAGGAAGGCTCTTAGACTCAACTGGGGAAATGTGCACAGTTGAAAGGGGTTCAATGTTCTCAATGCGGACCGCTGTGATGGCTTTGGGCGGACATAGGGCAAGATGAAAGTGATACAGTCTCAGGATAAGCCCCTGTTTGAGAGGAATCGATTCTTTTATTTGCTGTTAACATATTTATTTAAATATTTCAGGTTTGATTATTTTATATTGTTTCTTTGTGAATATTTTATTTATGATTATTTACAATTAACAGAATTAATTAATTCTGTTTTGTATTTCTACAATAATGATTTTATAACTATAATGTTATCTATGAACTGTAGTTATATATTTTGATATTTGTTTTATTTATTTGTATTTCAATATTTCGTATTTCAACACTAGAATATAATGGCATTAAATCGCTAATATGTATTTTGTTATTATTATTATTTTTATTTATTTGCATTTTGATGTGTTACCATTTTGGGGACATGACACACAACCAACACTAAGCCAACTGATTAGTGTTAGCTCAACAAAGTAATAAGCAAACTGAAAACACTCAACACCAAGAATGTGCCCTAAAATCCGATGTGGGTGAGGGGCTAGCATATGGTGGAGGTAATTGCTCAATAACTTGAAAGGAAGTTACAACTGAAAGTAAACAGGCGGTGAACCAGCCATGAACAATTTCCACACTTCCACTTATTTAGTGGGGGGGAGAAAGAAACAAAACAAACTAATTCATCCGCTGCAGCAGGCATCCACTTGTGAGTGGGAATTCACCACTTTTCAGTGGATACAAAAGAGAGATTATTAAGTTCTTTTTCCACACTGGCGGTAAACCATCCAGGGGTTATTGTGTTTGCATTAAAAATCACAAGTAAATGCAGTAAATACCAATGGTTGGATTAGTACTACTAATTCACAACATTACAATTAGAGAAATCTGCAATTTACAAGTGTTACATTGATAGATAATATGCAAATATGTGAAAGATGAAACTTCCAAGTTTTAAACCTCTCTAATACTGAAATTGAAGCTAAAAATTGAACTTATTGAAGTCTGATAACAAAAACCAGCAACTGAAAATGTCAACCAGCAAGCAGAAAAACACATAAATGCTCACAACTTCATCAATATACCTCCAAACGTGATGAAACGAAGTGCAAAGACTCTTTGGAGGGTAGGCGCCCAAGTTACAATGATGAAACAGCTTCAAATTGCCTCCAATTATTTGGCACGAATTCCAATGCCCATCATGAGAGGTACGGCCTGTTGGGAGGTGCGATTTTGCAAGATAAAAATAATAACTTGGAAATAAATTCCAATCTCTTGTGGAAAGGGTCACCTTGAGTCTAGAATCACTTTGCAAACATACCCAGAATGATATTTTATTTGCTCAAAAAGCTGCTAACAAAAACAACTTTCAGCTGTAGTAATACCAGCAACTCCAAAACTGAGAAACATCACCAAAATTGTCCATTTTGAATCCCAATCTGCTTGTCTAGATGAGAAGTAGCCATGAAGCCAACTAGGTGTTATCTTTCAAACATGAAATTAATTTAATTGCTAGAAGGTAAGCATTCCTCGAAGCTGAATTTACAATGTCACTTCGACAGCATAACTTTAGCATAAACATTGGATGATAAGAGCTAGAACAAAACTTCTCTTTTATAGAAAAAGAGGTGGCTTTTCAAATTCTCAAAACTCCTCCAAGAAAGAGATGCCAAAAGTTCCCTTTTTGAAATATTTAATAACTCACAAATATTAAAACCTTCTTAGAATGGCGTCCACTTCAAGGCATAAATAAACTTTATTAAATGTTTAATATTTCCTTCATGAAGGCGTCCCCCTTCATGGCCACTTTTTAAACACAACTTAAAGTTAATGAACTAGGCCAATGGGTCAACTTGAAATTAAAACATTAATGCCTTGAAATATATTGTTTCACCAAAATGCTTTTAAAAAGCCAAAAATCAACTCCAAACAATTGCTCCAACTGAAGATGACTTACTGAAGTGTTGACAACTAATCACTGCCAAGAATAAAATTTACTAAAAATAGTAAATTCGGAGAAATGCCAAAAAAACCTCCAAACAAGGAAACCTTGATTTCACCACAACGAGCCTACGACCTTTCGAAATAGGCTGAAGAGCTACTGAGCTGATCACTGACTAGAAGGGGACATTACAATCCTTCTTGAACTTATCATGAAGAGCTTTAATACTTTGACCATTGGAGTGCACCGAATCAATGAACTCACTCGTGACTACATCCTACAAATCAAGATCGGGAAAGAGTATAAAATGTTGGGTTTTACCCTTTGGCAACTTCATAATCTCTGTATGCAACAATCTTCATTGGCATAGAAAGAATCTCAACACTATTAGTATTTTGGACTCAGTGCAAAGGTAAAAAGATGTGAGGAGATGGTCATTGTGTTTCATTTCATCTTTCTTCAATAATTTTGGGCACTTGTTTGCAAAAAGTTTCTTCAAGATATTGCTCTATCTCATTTATGATGGTCTTCATCTTCTCAATAATTATCTAAGTCACGGAGTTAGCTAAATTCCAACCGTGAAGTTCGAAATTTGGCGAACTTCAAAGCATGATTAAAAAATTGTTGAAATTTGCCTTATATTCGTATAGGTAAAGCATAGGTTTTTTTTTAATAAAATGTATTTAAAAAACGTTTTTTTAGTGCTTTTTCAAGTTGATTTGTATGTGTTCTTTCAGGAACGTTTTTATAGGGCTTTTTCAAGTCAAGCAACGTGAGTGTGTTCATTTGAGAAATTATAACCCATCTTTAGTTGTTTCTACTTGATTGGGCTAAAATTACCCACCTTCCATGAGCATATCCATTAGAAGAAAGCATATTCAACAGGATGGAATCAAGGGGAGCAAAACCTCATACTCCTGAAGTTGATTGAAACCTAAAGAAACAAAATTAGGGATAGAGAGATATGTTAGTATTGAGGAGAAACAATGCATAGATTGTATGCTTTGGGGTTGGAGAAGGGTTGGCTCCTCTTTTAATATGAAATATTTAGATTTTAATTTTTAAGTTTTGTTTTAATTTTGATTTTTTGTTTTTAAGTTTTAGATTTTAATATTTTGTTTTTATTTTAATTTTTAGATTAAATATTTAGATTTTAGTTATTAAGTTCTATTTTTATTTATTAATTTTTTTAAATAAATTAAATATTTTATATTTTATATTTTAAACCATGTAGATTTGTTATTTAACTTTTTTTATTTATATATTCATAATATCTAACATAGTTGAAAAAACTGCGAATAACCCGCCTAACAAGCATGTAATTGCGTGGCAAATTGAGAGGCGAGTTAATCGCTTAATAACTCGCAGCCGGGTAATACCAAAAACTTGCGACGCGTCTTTTAAAAAAAAATGCGAAAAAACGCGAGTGAATCAGGAAAAACGCGGGCGAAATAGCAAAAAAAAAGTTTTTATATTTTTTGCCCTAAGTTTTTGCCGACAAACTCTAAAAAGGGCGTTTCATTGTTATGTGATATTTCGTTCACCAGGCGACAGTAGAAAACGCGACGGTGGCTCAGGGAAAAACACGACGGCCACTCAAGAAAAAATGAGACAGCAAAAAAAATGCAAGGGCAAAGAAATCGACTGCTACAGGAATTAAATCGAAGGTATTTTCTTTGCTTTTCTCCGCGAATTTGATAGATTATTTTGCATTGACAATCTCATGGGATTCACAAACAAAAGACCTAAACAAATTTAAAAATCTATGACGTTTTTGCAGCTTTGCCCACATAATTTTTTTAATTAATTATTTTAAACATTTTTGTCCAACGCCAGATCTATCATATGGTAATTTTTTAAATTAATTTTTATTTATTTATTGATTTGTAATCAAATATTTGTAAAAAATAATTTATATATATTATATAATATAAGTAATAAGACAATAACTATAGTCTATAATTATAAATTTATAACTTTATAAGAATTTAAAAATTTGAATTTTTTTAATTTAATTGTTTTTTAAAACTTACAATTTAATATATTGAGTTATTAACTTATAATTTTTAATTTCATTTTTTTTTAACTTATAATTTTTAATTAGATTTGTTTTTAAAACTTATAAATTTATAATATAATATATTAACTTGTAAAAGAAAATTTAAAACTTTTAATTTAATTTAATTTATTTTTAAAACTTAAAATTAAAAATAATTGAAATATATTAATTTTTATTATGATAAATTGATGAATAGTAGAAAAGAAAATAATCACAAAAATAATGTTATTTAAATTGCAAATTTTATTTCAATATCATATTTATCAATTTACCATAATATAAATTAATACATTAAAATATTTCAATCATTTTTAATTTTAATATGTTTCAAAATTCAAATCTTTCAAATTTCAATCATTTTTAAATTTTAATATGTTTCATTTATTTTGTTTAACTTTAACTTCACTTTTTATCTCTTACCGTTTATCTTGTCTCTCTTTTGCTAGGTAGTTTACTAATGGCTTCTGCAAGTAAAAAGAGTGGTGGCAAACCAAGAGATCCTTGCTGGAAACATGGAACACCAGGTGCAACGCAAGGAGAGGTGATTTGCAACCATTGCACCAAGTCTTATTTTGGTGGCATAAACCGGCTGAAATACCACCTTGCACGAATCCCTTGTCGAGATGTTACACCATGTAAAGAGGCACCCGAAGAGGTTGAGATGGAGGCCAAAGAACTACTTGTAGCATTTGACCAAAGGAAGGAAAGTAAAAATAGAGCAGCAGAGGCGATGGCAGCCCCATATGCAGATTTCAGTTCTACAGGGTCACAAAGGACTATGGGAGGCTCTTCTTCTCTTGGGCCACGGATACGAGGATCAGGAACTAGAAGTGTGGGCAGCCTCAGTTCTAGTTTTTTGGTTCCACGTAATACTTCTGGTGCACAACTTTCATTGCAAGGTACTTCTTGGAATGCAAAATGAGGCGAAGTTGGCATGTGCTAAATTTTGGTTCTACAACAATATTCCGTTCAATGTTGCTTCTAGTCCTTATTGGGAAGGGTTGGTCACTGCATTGACCGTGGCAGGTAAGGGGTTCAAGGCCCCAAGTTGTTATGAGTTGAGTGGGCCATTATTGCAGAATGAGGTCCAAAACACACACAAACTAGTGGAGAAACAGAGGATTAGTTGGGAAAAGAATGGCTGCACCATTATATTTGATGGGTGGACGAATGGCAGAAATAGGGCACTCATCAAATTTCTAGTGGCTTCAAGGGGACAATTGGTATTTCTAAAATCAGTTGATGCCTCCAATGAAACAAAAAATGCAAAGACCTTGTGCAACATGTTGGATGAAGTGGTGATGGAAGTAGGAGTTCAAAATGTAATTCAAATTGTGACCGATAATGCAGCTGCATATGTGGCAGCTGGTGAACTTCTAATGGCGAGGCATCCTACATTATTTTGGAGCCCTTGTGCTGCCCACTGTCTTGACTTGCTCCTTGAGGGCATAGGGAAACTAAGTTAGGTGAAGAATGTGGTTGAAGATGGAAGGAATATCACAAAGTTCATCTACAATCACACATGGGTCCTAAGTCTTATGAGAGAGCACACTGATGGTAAGGATCTCGTGCGATCAAGAGTCACAGGCTTTGCCACCAATTTCCTCACCTTGCAGAGTATTTTAGCTATATTGCCCAACCTCAAGCACATGTTTGTGAGTGAAAAATGGTTGGAGAGTCCTTATTCCAAGAAGCTTGAAGCAGATAAAGTCAAGAAGACCATTTTTGATGATAGATTTGCCAAACAAATGGAGGAGATCATCAATGTAAGTTTTCAAACTTTGATTGATGATTTAGTTTTTTGCTTTCTAATATTACAACTTGCTGATTTTGTTAATTTTTTTATATTTTAGGTGTCAGAACCGTTGGTTAGAATTCTACGATTGGTGGATGGGGATAAAAGCCCCATGGGGTATCTATATGAGGCCATGAATAAGGCCAAAGAGGCAATTCAACATTTATATGGGTCAAACAAGGCCAAATATGAACCCATATGGCGCATAATAGATCGGAGGTGGAACCGACAACTCCACCAACATATTCATGTTGCTGCCCACTTTTTGAACCCCAAGTTTTATTTCTCTCCTACTTTCGAAGAAGATGCAGAGGTTCTTGTTGGCCTCAACACATGTATTGAGAGATTAGTTTGTAATGATGAGCTTCGAGATCTCATACTTGATGAGATACAGAGCTATAAGAAGGCCGAAGGGCCATTGTTTTCTTCCAATGATTGCATTCGTAGGAGAGACACTCTACAACCAAGTACCAAATTCATGTGTTTAATATTGTTTTACTATTTATGTTAATGTTTAAGTTTATTAAATCCTTACTAAGTTATAAATGACAATTGTTATCCTTGTAGATTTGTGGTGGGAAGATTATGGTGCCACAACGCCTAATCTTCGAAAGGTTGCCATTCGTATTTTATCTCAGCCTTGTAGTGCATCTGGTTGTGAGCGCAACTGGAGTGTCTTTGAGGCCATTCACACGAAGAAGCACAATCGGTTGACTCAAAAGCACTTGAATGACCTTGTCTACGTTCAGTACAACCTTCGGTTGCATGAGAAGAAGGTACAAGGGCAGAGTTCACATGAAGCACTTGACCTTGATGACATTGATCCATTCTCAGATTGGATTGCTGAGCCTGATGAGGTCAATGTGGAACCATGGATAAGTGATGATGAGTTTGCTGAGATGGAGAGGGAGGTAGAGGCAGCTGAATGGGAAGCAGAGGTGGCAACATATGAGGAGGAAGAAGGCGAGCTTGATCAATCAGCAGAGGTTTCTTCACACACACAACTTGATCCTATCCCTATGGATGAGGCACCTATCGACGCACCTGTTGAGTCTCCTATTGAGAACACTACAAATATACCATCTACTTTAGCACCACCCACACAACAGCGACAAAAGCTTTTGAGTTTCAGTCGGAGAAGAAATTTAGGATAGATAATTTTTATTGATATTGAAACTTGAAGTTGATATGTATTGAGAAGTCGAACTTGTTTTTTGGTCTATGATACAATGATGATTGATATGTATTAAGGTTTTAAACTCTAATTTTGATTTATATATGATGAAATCAGTTGATACATTGATGATTGATATGTATTAGACTCTAATTTTGATTTATATATGATGAAATCAGTAATATGTTCTAAAAATTCAGTTCATATGTGTGTTTTTAAAGAATATTTAAAAAAATTATGTATTTTCAAATGTTCGATAAATTTGCCGAGCTTTTCCCTGAGTTTTTGCCAAGTCCCGAGTTTTTAAATTTTTTGGGTCTACTGAGTTATTGCCGAGTCCGAGTTTTTCAACTATGATATCTAAATTAATTTTTTAAACATATTTATATTATAATGTTTTTTAATTTATTATAATGTATTCAAATTTAACATAATATTGTTGTATTTTTATGGATTTATTATTTATATTTAAAAATAATCAAATTTAAATAAGCCAAAATTAATCACAATTTTTTTTTTCGATTTTTTTCCTCGCTGAAATTCATCCAAATTTTATTGTTGGTGAACTCGAACGTTGTGATTTAGGATGCCATCATATATCTTTCCCAAGAAAGGTTTGTCCACATCAATATAACAAATCATATTCAAAATGTCCTCGATGAATTAAGGAGATACTCCACATTATCCCACCAAGAGTTATCTAGGATCGCCTGCTTAATGTTTGATGCCCTTTTAGTGTTGCTTTGTGTTGGCCTTATTTTCAACTTGCCAATTTCTAAACTTTTCATGTCAAAATCCCTATTTTGAGTTGCTCCTAATCACAAATGCTCCAAGTATTCCAAGTATCATGTCCTTCGTCCAATTGAGGTTATAATTTAACAAGCATTGTGCAAGTTGTTTGTGTCATATGCTCTTTGCACAAATCATCATAACTATTCCTCTCAATCTTCAATTGGTTAGTGTAAGTTGCATCAAATTTGGAACAAGTATAGCAATTTGAAGGAGAATCGCCCATCATTCCAGTTCAAATGCCAAGAGTAGTGCAAATTGATCAATTTTACGGAAAGAATTAAATATCAAAAACCATGATAGTTGGAGTAATGTTTTACAGGGATGTTCTTGAGATCATTAGACATAACTTGGCAAGTTTCCTAACAAAAAATCTACACCATTTGAGAGGTATTAAATTTTCAAGTTTATGGTAGGCATTTTGCAAAAATGATTAAAACAAAATTTTATTAAAGATGGTACAAAATGTTTTAAAAAGGAGTTTTATGGCATCAATATTAACAATGTGGCAAATTTTTAAGGAAAACCACTAATCTAGTCAAAAGTTATGTCAGTTTTCTCTTTCATTCCGTTCACAGGTTTGACAAACAAGTTTAATAAATAATTCGTGAACTGAGATTTGATATTTTATGTTTTGGGACCTGCATTGGTACATATTGAAAGTCTTGATGGTTATTCCACATGAAGATCTAGTAGATGGTTTTTAGTTGCAATTCGATATTGCCGAGTTTGTGTTTAAAAAGGATTTTGATGAAGAATAAAAGCATGTTAAAATACTCATTTTTAATGAGTGTTTAAACTCACAGCTTAAAATGTTTTAAGAACTTATGAGAAATGATTGAGTTATGAAGTTATGATATAAAGAGCATCGATAAAGGCTCTTAAAATCATAGGTTATAAATTCTAGAGGTTGCAAAGTTGTGATGAGCGGTTAAAACACCAATGGGGAAGTTTTAAAAGAAGATAAAGAAGCAGTTTCATGTTTTTCAAAAGTTATGGATAGTTGTTTAAGCATTGACAAAGGAAATGATATCAGCACAGCTGTTTTTCAGTTTTCCTAACAATAAGTTCTAAATTTCAAAAAAGTTATCCATTGTGTTTGAAATGCCAATAAAGGAGAAATCATAAGTTAGAATTCTAAACAACTTAGGATAAGCGCTTCAACTGCCGACAAAGGAAATTGATTCAAGAAAACTATTTTTCCTAACCATAAGTTTGGAATTTTAATAGGTTGTGCATTCAACTTGCAACGCCGACGAAGGGAAAGATAAGAAAAAATATTTATTGCTATCTGCAAATCATCATTACATGGTTCAATTACTTCCATACCAGGAAATTGGGTTGATGCTTCTTGGACAACACTTGCAATTATTGACACATCTTCCTTCAACTCAAACTCTTTGCACCCAAAAAAAGGAGTCTTTCCAACCTTCACTTCATTGGTCTTTTGTCAGTTAACAAAATCATCCGAAATCAACAAGGAATCCTCACCTTCAACTTGTTTATAGGGTTCCTCATGTTCTTGCTCCATGATGTCTTGTAGCTTCAATTTTTCTTCCTACTCTACTATCACAACTTCTTTGTTGACCTCTTCTTGTGAGTCTGGCTCTGATGCACCCTTCGTTGTTTCAGGTTCCATCATCTTGGGCTCTTCTTCTTTCAAGAATGATTCTTTTGGCTCTTGCTCCTTGATCTCCTCAACAATTTCCAAATCTTCCTCTTCTTTTCTCTTTTGTCTTATGTAGTCATAAAGTCCTCTTTTATCTAGATTTCTCCATTAAAGACATCTCAAATAATCATCAAAAGGAAGTCGAAATTTGATTTCATCATGCATTCCTTGATATTAGACAAAGATTTTGGTAGCTTCAAATAGATACCTTTCGTGATCCTTTTATATTTTTAACAATAGCTTTTGAATACGATCCGTCTTCTTCCTTGGGAAAGAATTTAGCTCACCACTCCATGTTCTCTCTCCTAAATTCCCAGATCTCTTTTACTCAATCTTCATATAGAATCAGACTTGAAAGCTGCTAGGACATACTACTCTGATACCAATGTATTTTAAACAACTTCAAAATCACTTGGTTAGGGTTGTGGTTCTCAACATAAATCAGTTTTGTAAAACTTCAATAGAACTCAATTCACCAACAATGAATAGAAAGAGAAATAAAACACCATATCACACTCAACAAGGATAAAATTGTACATCAAACAAACTGATTTAGATTTCAGATATAAAGTTTAGGTCTGAAATTCAAATTTGACTGCCCAGAAAAGTAAATGCTACAGAAATAATCTGATTTACACCTTTTTGATGCAACTACAAGGACAAAGACCCCATGAGGGCATTGTTATGGCAGTTCTTTGTGTAGATAACCTGATAATGGAGACTAAGCTAATTGGGGATCCTCTCTTTGGATCCACACAGTCTTAACTTTCCCTATATTGTTGTTGTGCCCAGGTCTAGGCAACCAACTAAGATTTGATGTCTTCCTATTTGAGCTAGGTTTAAAGGTTAGCAATGTGGCAATCTGCTTTAGGCAGATCTGCATTCCAAATTCTTTATTTTAGTCGCCCATGAAATAAATAATCCCCAACCTTGGAATCACCCTAACAGATCGTTCTATTGCAAACATGGTATTAATGTCAATTGATCCTTTTTCTGAGGTTTCCAATGTTGGCATCTTGTTGGCTGCAAACTGCACCTGGTTGCCTTGCAAATCACTCTTATTTTGGACCCAAACAACCCTAGGTTTCTTGTTCTAGACTTTCCTCCACTATCTATCAACAAGTAATACTCTGAGTCGTCGCCCAAGATAGTGCCCAGATGGAAAATTTAGTGGCTTGCGGCCTTGATGATGTATAAATCCTCTCTAATCTTAATGGTGATCAGACCTGATATGTACTCCAGCCAGGTTAGTCAACAAGGTTTCTGAACATATGAACTTGCTGAAATATAAAGAAATCAGCAAGACATGGTTAGGATTTTCGTCCTAGCCTTAGAGGGAAACTAGGGTTTTCGTCCCAACACTACTTTGGAAATTCTCCCAAAATTCTTGCCAATTTCCAACCACTGTGCCTAGTTAAAAAAATAAAATATATATGATGCTAAGGTGGGGTGCTACGGCCCAAAATAGGCCAGCCTAAATTGTAATTTGAAACCTCGTAGGGAGGCCGAATAGAATAGGAAAACCTTTTGTTTTTAATTAAGAATATTAATATTTTATTATTATTATAATATGATATTATTATTTATTAGCTATGTTCCACGGCCTTTTGGGGACGGGGATGGGGACGGGGACGGGGGGATGGCTAGGGACGCGTTTCCGGGACGTTTCCTAGGGGGGCATTTTTAGGGGACGGTAGGGGACGGCGACATACAAAATACATATATATATATGATTTTTTCAAAATGTATTAATATATTATAGACAGAGAGAGGGAAAGAGAGATATATGTCAATAAATTAGTAACTGATAACAACAATATCAATATATAAAGGATACAAACCTTTTGGTAAGGACCATTGCCTTTTTTGAAATGGAGTTTACTTTGGGCTCAAACAAAATTTATTTGTTTCAGCATGCAATGAGTGTTTCATAAACCATTTCAGTAAAATATTTTGAAATAGTTTGTAGCTAAAATACCTTGGAGTAGACATTTCTGAAATATTGGGATGATCTTATCGTCCTATTTAAGACATTGCAATTGCAACTATGGCAGGTTCTTTGGTCTGCTAACTTTTAAAAGAACTTGGGATTAGACAGCTTAGGTACTGTTGAACTTGTAATGATTCTTGAGGAAGTGTTTACTTTTGAAAACCCTGAAAAGGGAGCTGATAAAATTGAGGCCATCCGATTTGTTATCAATCACATTTCTTCACATCCATATGTCTACAGTGATTAAGCATGTCTTGTGTAAAAATTGGTTTTAGTTGTCAATTGCAATTTATTATTCATACAAAAGATGGGCATATGATTCTGAAATATATGTCTGCATTATCAACTGAATCATGGAATTTCTGATGTTGTGCAGTAGGAATAAATCTATCTTTTTATCAATATCACAAATTTACATATTGGTCATGGTTTGTGAAGCTTCCAGAACCCACATACAAAAATTGTATCAAGTTTGTATTTGATCACCATCTTGTATAGATAGATTATACCTGATTATATATCATTACCGTTCTATAGACAGCTTGATACCAAAGGTTCAAAACATAAAATACCAGCTAGAACAAAGGTAAAATGAGCTTAAAGTTAAGATGATCAGGCTTGAGGAATCTTCTGCACAAGAAAAACAAAAATATGATTTGGACAGAATGTTTATTGCTTGCCTTAAATCTCACAAGCATGATATGTTGCTTCCATTATGGGTCTGCACAACCTTATTTATTTTTGTGTTAACCTAAACATATGCTCCTGTTGCATTGAGTTTCATATGGTGAAAATCTACACAAAGATGTCTACAATCTTTTATGAAAAACTAGTTCCTGTTTCAATGGAAACGATCTTGTGTACAAAATCTTTGATAAAAATATGTAGCAAACAGATCTGGTAAAATCCCATGACCTTATTAGTTATTTCCTCAGAGTCATCGCTTGCCGTGAGAGCCCAGTTCGATAGTCATGAAACTTTATTAAGTTTCATTTACATTTTACTCTATAGTTTTTGGAGAAAAATTTAGGTTGCCAATCAATATGGGCCCCGCACAACATTTAGCAGCAGGTAAAAATATTAAGAAAAACAAAATTTTATGTTTTTTTAATGTTTGGAGGCTTGAGGCACGTAGGGGACAGTTAGCTGTCCCCGGGTACAGCGGACCGTTCCCAGCTAGGAGGAAACGTTTCCTACCGTTTCCTGTGGATTTTCTTAATCCGGGGACGGTCGGGGACTATCCCCGATGCGTCCCCCTGTCCCCGGGACAGATGGGGATGGGTACAAGGGGTTTTTGGGTAGGGGGACGCGTCCCTTAAAAACACTATTATTAAGTTAAAATAATAATACTATTTCTCCTAGATGGAGGGGGCATGACAGAGACATACTTGTAGAAGGAAGAAAAAGGCACAATCTATTTTGAACAAGAAATTGCAAAGGAAGGTGGTCAAGGAAAATGCCTAGAACACTAGACCATGCACATAATAGATTTATTGAAAGGGTTTTTGAAACCTTCAAACATATGCACTTGGCAAGCATAAAATATAAATCCACAACATTCAATAGTATCCTCTCAACCTATGTGAAAGTTTTAAGAATCTAAACAAGGTATGGTATCCACCAAAGCATAATAGAAAGGGCATTTTGGCCAATTATTGTAGTTGCTAGTGTTCTCGTAGGTGTGCATGCAAAAGAGGAAGCAAACACAAAAAAAAGTGAGTCGTGTAATAGAATGCCTTGAAGAGATGCCATAAATTTATAAAAGTTTTGTAGGCAAATATAAATTTGTAAGTGTTGTGTGTGCAAGTGAAGGACAGAATTTAAGGTAATGTGTGTGCTGTGAGATTCATATTTTAAAATTTATATTTTGCTAAGGATAAAGATCACCCAGTTGTACCATTTTATTGGCCCAAATAAGAGGCCATACAAGTAATATTGCCCAAGAAAGGGAATCGATGCTTATTTTGAGGCTTGAAAGCCTCCCCATATTCTTACACAGCTTTTGTATACTTCCCAAAGTTAGAGCAACAGCCTTTATAGGAATCACAGCTATAATATAGCTTTTATACTATCCTTAAGAGAGTCGTACTTATTTGTTGGTTGTATCATTCAAGGTTGTACATGAAATAAACATTTAGGTATATGTGACATTTACATATGGACATTTACTTATACTTTAAGCTATATTTCATATATATAGTTTCAGGATGTTTGAGAATGGTTTCGAATCTCTAGGAGTTGCAATGAAAATTCTAGTTTTGGAGAATCCTATAATTTTTCTGACTTAGTAAAATTTCAATAAGCACCAAGCTCTTATCAGCTTCAATAGCACCCAACCATTATTCAATGTTGACAAGCATTTTGGAGGTGTTCCAGGTATAAACACTGCTATTGAAAAATAAACCTGTCATTTCCAATGTTGTTCACATTGCTACATCATCTTGACACCTACTGCAGGTGTATTAGGCATCTTTGGAGGTTAGAAGACTAACCATTCTACCTCTTTGTAATTCTGATTTCTAGAACAAATTGTATTGTTCATTTTAATTATTTCCAGCTCTATTGAAGGTTGCAAACTGTTTGACAAAATGTCCGTCAATTATCTTTGAATATTGTGTTGCTTATGTAATTGGTTCATGATCTAAATTCATAGTCATAGCTGTTCTAAATCATGGCATTTAGAAATATTGTGTTAAAGTTATATGTAAAGTGTTTGACACAATACCAGCAAACCAAAAGTCAGAAATATTGCAAGTTTGGCTTCAAAATTTGAGTTAGGGTCTTTAAATGGCATCTGCTCAAAATTCTTTAATTCTGAAGAAATAGGAGAAAAATAGTTCAACCAGCAGATGGGTGGCTTATCAGACTCGGGATGTAGCCTTGTAATTCCATGGAAAGCTCAAAAGTTTGAGAGATTTAATATCTCAAGATTTCAGGATTTATTTGCAAGCTGGTAATTACAAAAGTGCGGGTGGAATCCAGAATCCTAGATGCATGTGGAGCAGACTTTTGAGATTCCAAAGCAGATTTGCAAATAGAGGATTGTGGAGCAGACTTTTGAGATTCCAGAGCAGATTTGCAAATAGAGGATTAAAAGTGGGGTTCAAAACCCCAAAGGTAAATTGCAGGCAAGGAAGCAAGTTCTAGTTGTACTTTTGTAAGGATTACAAATGCATGCTTAAAGACTGAAAATCTGAAGAAACTCACTAATGTGGGGTTTGCGGGTCCAACTACAACAATGTAGGGTATGCAAGAGTTCAGGTAAATACTAAAAATCTGATGAATACTAATTCAGCAGGGTTTTAGAAATATAATGCAACTTAGCAAAATGTAATGCCCCCTTTTCCTAGCCAGTGATCTGTTGCAGAGGTTAGTCCATCGCTTGGTCCTCGTGGGCTAAAAGGGTGGTCAGGGGGCCCTTTGTGAGCATTTGCGGACTTGTTCAGTATTCCTTTTGAGCTTAATTGGTGTTTCCCAACTCAGGGCATTTCAAGGTTTTCACTGTGCAACTCTTGGAGCATTATTTCAAACACTTGGACCATACTTACTATTTATAGTAAGTCACTAGGGTCTTTGGTATGGTCAGTTGGTAGTGTTACTATATTGGGCTTGATGGCAGATTTATATCCTAGAGTTCTCTTGGTTTTATTATGTTCCTGTTGACGGGTGTTTTATGACCGCACCAACACAGAATAAAGTTGCCAACGGTAACTCTATCCTTTCTTGATCAAAGTGTTCCGCATGCTAAGATTGCAAGAAAGATCATACGTTCGACTCCAAGGTTCCTTATGCAAGGGGATAGCCTCAGTTGGCTCGATGTGATTTGCTGGTTATTTCAAGGGGACTTACGTGAGTTGCTCATTCAGAAGAAAGAATTCTCAAGTCTCAGGAGATTTGTCAATGACGCTCGGGTTCTTAAACTAACCAGGTAATGCTGAATGTAAAAGGAACAAGGGTAGGGATTCTATTGTCTACTTCTAAAGGTGGAATGCGAGGATCAACTTCAACAAGCTTCTAACCAGACTTTGTTTCGCCTCCCTTCGGACAACTTCTACAAAATCGGTGCAATCTTCAAAGGATGAGAAAGGTGTTCAAATTATGACTCAATATGCACATACCATCACAACGATGCATATGGACACATGAATCACAATCGAAGTTGAGTACCAATACTCCAGTTGACCACGCAGGGCGAACTTACCGTCAGCGAGCCCGCTAGTGGTATGGATGAAAGAAGACTTGCTCAGATCAAACGCCACATTCCACAATTAACAACTACTTGCATGGAATAAAATCTACTTTACTCTATCTACTTTGAATTGGAAAGATGAGAGGGCCTTGCTAGCTACTCATAACAAAAGAAGAAATCACCAAGCAATGAAACTCTTTGTATTATGAAAAGTGTTCACAACAACCGTTTACAAAACTTTCAAAGGGAAAGTTTTCTTTCCTTTTCAAACTAAGCTATCTTCTAAGCTAACTCTCTATCTATTATAACTTCTATCCTCTCTACTCTTTGATTTCTTGATCTAATCTAATTTATTACAAATGAGGGGGGATGCCCCTTTTATAATTGGCCCAGTCCAGCGAACGGCTTAGATTCAAATACAATGAAGGGCTCAGATTGAGCCACGTAAGCCCTAATTAGAGTTTTTGCCCTAAAAACCGCCACAGAGAGGAGTGGGGCAATGAATGCACAGAAGATTCTCCACTCCTCTGTAGGAACCACTATGAGCAATTAATGCCCACTATCCTCCAGGAGATTCTTGTCCAGAAACGTGTTCCCACTGTTCTTCTCTGTCAATACTGTTGTGTTAGGAGGAGGGTAAAAGAGTCTCTAAGATTGTCTCCACAGGTACTAAAATTTGATAGGATTCGGAGTTTGACTGCTCAGTTGTTCACGTTCAACCCTTCCGTTGTCTTAATTCCTGGACGCACTTCCTCCTCGTAACTTTCATATTTCTCTAGCCCACTACCTTGGGCACATTTAGCCTCTTTTGCATCACATTCTTAATGCCTTAGACAAATCTTCACTGTCGTTTCCTTTTTCCAAAGTTGTAACATTGTCCAACTTCATCAAGTCCTCATGCCTTGGCCTTGGCGTTCATCCTGCAAAACAAAAAGAAGAGCATCAGAACACTTGTAACATAACTTCACTTCACTTACCCAATTTCCATGTTCTGATTTCCAAGATCTGCTTGACCTCTAGATCCGATAAAATTCATCATTTTCTAGCAAACTTTCATCATGGGCACACTGTGTTCATTTCATGAGGTCTTCTTCAAGGGTGCATCCACCACCTTGTGCTTGGAGCTTGTGCCTTAGGAAGTATTTCACCCTGAGGACGCATTTGAACGCTTGATGTTCGAGCTTCATTTCATCTTCAAATTCTTCCTGCCTTAGACAAATTTCATCTCTTCCCTGTGAGTGTATTTGACCCCTTTGTTGTTTTCATTTCCCTTTCCTTAGACAATTTTGTCTGCTTTATAAATTTCATCCACTGTAATCTAGGCGCTCATTTTGACATCACCAGCCGAGGCAATTTTGTAAAAGCATTTCTTTTACTTGCCTTAGAAAATTTATTTTCGCCTAGGAAATTCATCAACAGGTGCCAGGCAAAATCTTTGTCGAAACAACACGAGCAAGGCGTGGAAAATATTTAAATCATCTCCCAGTGGGAAATGTCCAATACCCAGAAGAAATTTCTCTTCAGAAATCATCATTTTCATGTGTATCCAGATGAAGGGGTAAGTTTAATTTTTATTATTTTGAAAAATAATAAAAATTTGCTAAGGTTGATTGCACTTGCATTCTGGACGTATTCCACACCTGCAGTCTTCACCTGCCATGCTTTGGCATTTTCCTTATTTTCCTAGAGAATTTTCTTCTTGCTTGCGGGGCACATTTCCTCTTGCCTCTAGAAATTTTATCATTACCTCCTAGGCATACTTCACACTTTCACCCCTGAAAATGCCTTAGAGGAATTTAAATTATTTGACTTTACCCATAAGGGGTGCATTTTCATGTATCAACTTCCACTTTAGCTCCCTAGGCATTTCCATGCCTTGACAATTTTCCTTGGGCGCATTCCACCTTATGTGCTTCCACTTTCAATCTTGGGCGCATTTCATGTGTGGTGAGGGAAATTCCCATGCCTTAGAATATTTTTGATATGCCTTCATTCCTTTGGCACATTTGACATTGGCTTCTTTCATTTTTCATCACTTAGAAACTTTTCTTGGCCACTTCCCCTCAAGGGCGCATTTCAGCCTATGTGCTGCAATTTTCATAATTTAGAATATTTTCATAACACCACTCTCCCCATCCTTGGCGCATTTAGAGGGGTCAACTTCCATTTACTTGCCTTAGGTGTTTTTCTAAGTCATCACACAAGCTGGGCGCATTTAGAGAGGTCAACTTCTATTTTACTTGCCTTAGAAATTTTCCTCAACCTTATGATACCTTGGGCGCATTTTGCCCATCAAGCTTCCATTCTCAATGCCTTCTACCTCCATGTTCTTCTTTGGGCACATTTGGGGTATGCAGCTGCAATTTTTCATGACTTAGAAAAATTCTAAGTCCCTTCCTTCTTGAGGGCGCATTCTAGAGGGGGAGCTTCCATTTCACACTTAGAATTATTTTCAACATTTTACTTGCTTACACCTTGAGGGCGCATTTCCTTAGTGGTGGAGGAACTTTCAACGCCTTGAGATTTTTCTTTCACCTCCCTTGTAGCCTTGGGCGCATTTCACCTAGGGAGGAGGAAATTTCATTGCCTTAGAAATTTTTCTTGCCATGTCTTCTGAGCTTGGGCGCATTTGAGGTAGGGTAGAGGAATTTTTTGTACTTAGAAACATTTTCATCTAGCATCCTCCACTCTTGGGTGCATTTGAGGGTATGAGGAGGAATTTCTCATACTTAGAATTTTTTGATGCCAGTCTTCATGCTTGGGCGCATTTCACCTGTCCTCATGCCAATTTCAATTTGTGGACTTAGAAATTTCAATGCCTTCAGCTACCTCTTGCCACTCCATTTTTAGTAAGTTTTGGAGAAGTATGACTCCTCATGGCTTCCACCTTCTGAACCTGGAGCTGGCGTGATATGTTTCTCGTGACCTCGCTACCCTATTTATACTTGTTGCCTAAGCTCATTTTCTATTTTTAGCCCACCTGCTATTTTTAGCAAACCCTAAAATTGCTTGTCTTCTATAGCTCCGTTTGACTTGAATTTTTCACCACGTGGTCCTCACCGCTTGGTGAACCTGTTCACACCTACCCCTCATGCTCACCTGCTATTTATAGCTCTGCTCTGGAGACGACTTACTATAAATAGTAAGTTCTCAGATTACGCCCAAATTTTACCAATAGATTGCCTGAAGGATGCTGATCGCAACGAGATACCTTCGTTTTTCAAAAATTTGGCCTTTTACCCCTCTTTTTAGGCATTGAAGCTGGAAACCCTAATTTGACTTGCATGTGCCTCGAATGACCTTCGTTTGACTTGATTTCTGCTATATGCTGCTCTGCTCGTGAAACTGAAATGCTGGGGAGTTGCTGGAGTGAACCTGCTATTTATAGTAAATGCCTTAAAAATGACTAACTGACAGTCGGATGAGTTTGCATGTTAAATTGCTTGTGGGATCTAAAAAAACCCAGAAAAACCTAGAAAACTGGTCTGCATGCATGTACTGGCTAAAAATAGTAAATTCCTGAAATGTGATCAACTCTGCTTGCATGTCACGTTGTTGCGAAGCTCTCGAAAAACCCATAAGGAATATCTAGACATGCATTGAAAAACTCTGCATGCAAACCTTAAAAATAGCCTTTGAAGGCTGAATTGCTGAAAGTCATCATCTTGGATTGCATGTCACATCACTGCGAAGGTCTTGAAAAACCTAGATACATCCTCCAGACATTCATTGAAAAATAATACATGTGCACCCTCAAAATGGCTCTTGAAGCCTGAACTGCTAAAAATAGCAAGTTGTCCAATTCTGCTCAAATTTTGCGTGTGAGTACTTTGAAGTACCCTAAATGTGTTGGAGCAGTCGGGATTCCAAAATCCTGATAAGAAGATCCCAGATTGAGCTCTTACTAAAAATAGTAAGTTGTCAGAACTCAGTGAAAACTAAATGGGATCTTGCCCGAAGCATCCTGATCCTAGTACCATTCTCAGATTTCACTTTGCCAACTCAATTTGACCTCCAACGAGCCTGAAGAACAGAACCCTAATTTCACAGACAGCCAAAATTTCCAATTAGGTCAAAGATAGGGACATCCCCAGAAAGACCGCAAGGGACCGAGAGAGAGACGCAAAACAACCTAAAAACAAGACCAAAAGACCAGAATGGAGCAAAAATTAGGGGGGTCCCCATTTGAATGGGGCGATGTGTGAAAAGGTCACAACAGGTCCTATGCATTAAGTTTTGATAACATCAATTATAAAGTTAAATTAAAATATTTAACTTTATGCATTATTAATATATTTTAAAGGACTTTATAAAAAGGGATATAAGTGATATTTAAAAGAATATTTTATAATATAAGTTGAGCGCCCAATTTAAAAAGGAGATATAAGGTGGGAAGTTAAATAAAATTAAATATGTTTCAAAAACCATAATGGGCATGGGAGTTTGGGAAAATATAAAAGCCCTTTGAAAGCTCATTTGCACATTCATCTTGGAGAAGAAATTGATAAGGGTTTTTGCAGGTTGGACTGGAGAGTCTAGAAATACTCGGCTTCATTGAGGACAAAAACCCTCGTGAGGAACAACACACTATAGGAGTGAAAGACCTCGCAAGGTTGCTAGTTGACAACTTCATTCAGGGGCTGTGCATTGTGCTTCAAAGATTGTTTAGAAATCTACAGGAAAAATTCAAAGGTTTGCCTAGTGATCATATTCTAATGTCTATATCCTCAGTTTACAGGAAGATTTCAATACCCAAGGTTTGAATAATTCACTAGGATATTGCAAGTATACTGATCATTGGTTGTAAGGGTTTTTACTTCATCATATTATTTTCTTCATAACAGTTTGGGAATTTGCCCTTTGAGTTGGTCGATGGTCATACAGATCATATTATTTTTGAAGAATGAATTGAACTTATAGGAGCTAGGCATGAGGGTTGGAGTTTGATGGTTTTTATGAGGAATTTTGCGGATGTCTTATACTAGCTGTTGATGCTCAGGAAATAACTTCAATATTGTTGCTGGCTGCCATGTTCAGTGGTTTATAGACTGGGATGTGGTTCTCATTCACACATAATGCACCTTCATTAAGGATTTGAAGTTTGAACATCTATTGGAGCTGGTGAATGCAACAAAGTCATACCTGGACTGTGCATGGGACTGATCAGTGTCCTGTAGCTGCATATTGCCTCCTGTGCAGCCTTTATTTCATCCATTGAGAGTCAGAATACTATACAGTGGGGTCGTGGGGTCTTCCCAAGGTGATGAGAGGGTTTAAGGGCACGCATTTGCTCACAAATACCCGGCCAATTACCAATTGCTGGCATGATCAGCTGTGTTGGGCGTCAATACTGCTGCTAGGTGTGAACTTGGGAGCTGGGCACATCCGTTTGCAAGGGCAACCATTATTCCAGCCGCCATTACTCTTCTCCCAGCCATGGCAACTCCCTATCAGGCGTGGTCATACACAAGGAGTGTAGGAGTCATCAAATTGGTATTTATATGCTCAGAAAATGTACCTTTGAATGTCTGATTATGATTTCCAGTTGCTATTGTTGATCAGAAGCTGTATTGCTGCTAGTTGTATTTCCCTTTGGGTGCTTTGTATGAATGCACAAACTGAAGTAATGGGGCATATGGGTAGTTATTCAGTTGTGTAATAATCTTTGAAGATTTATAGTGAATTTACTTGCATACATCTTTGCAATTCCATGGTCAACTGCTGTTACATATCATTAGCTGTGTATGTGATATGCTTGACAAAATGCCTTATATTTCAAACTGGAATTAATCGAGCAAAAATCGCAAAGCGGTTTGTCCCAATCAGGGTGGGACATTACACAAAATTACAAGGTTAAGTGCAAATCTTGGGGTTCTAGAGTTTATAGACTTAAATAGGATTCTTATATGACAATAATACTTGTAACATGCATGAATTCATGGAAGTTCAAAATCATGAAAAAAGGAAACCCCATGCAACTTTAATAAATGACAACAAACCCTGAACTGGCCTAAAATTTCAAAATGGGAGAGATAAAAACAAACAAGTAGGGTTTGCCAAAATGACATGTACCTCAAAGATCAAAGGCAAGCTTAGGATTGAGGATGGCTTGGAAAGGTTGGGAACTTGATTTGAAAATCCCATCTACAAATGGTCAAAACCCTAACTCTAGACTCCCTTGCTTTCAAAGGCACAATTAATGCTTAGTTAGGAATCAATTTACAAAGATGCAACAAATTTGCAGAAGACGTAAGATTGCAAGGGCAGGAGTGCACAAGGCCAAGAAAGAGTTGGAAAATTGCTTTGCAAATGAAGGTTGTTGACTTTTATAAAATTTTCCTCATGTGCAAGCATTAAATGGTGTGACTATTTGGTTTTACTGCAGCCATTTAGGGTCCCAATTGCATGTTTCTAATTACAAATTGTTGGTAAAACCCAGCAAGGAGTTGTGCATGCGGGCTTTTTTAGTCCAATTGTAATTTGGTAAGTGTTAATGTACAAATAAAGTCCTAAACCATAGCCTTGTTAACAGTGCAAATTTTTAGGGTGGAAGTGCAACTCAGTGATGTAATTACAATGACACAAAAAATCATGATATCCTAACACAACTATGACACTCGGGTTTTGGGGGTCTAATGTTAGGTTCATAACACTTCAATGATGCAAGGAAATCCCAACACTCCAACAAGGATAAAACAGCAGGGTTTCTGGGATTGTATGTAGGTTTGTAAAAGAACCACAACATGGGATTTCCCAAAACCCTGAATTGGGGAGGACACAACCACTTGATGACCTAGAAATTGTATGAGACTCCTTTACAACCATGGAAGGAGTGAAACTTGAAATTGAACCTTTGAGAATTTCAGGACAACACTGTACATCTAAGTTCCATCAGCCTACTTTGGTATTTCTGGACTTAAATATAATTTCTTCCTTCCTTTCTCTCTATACACTTGACATATCAGCTAACACCGACCTCTATTTCTACTAGTGAAGCAAAATCTAAACCAACAATCTAAGATCAATCAGATGAATATTGAAACTGCAGAGAGGTTAATGTATCCAACTCACAACAGATAATAGCCCACAACCCACTATTAACTAAAATTTTTTACTTGACAAGAACTTGTTCGAAGAACTTATCTCAAACAAGCATAAAATTTCTTGTTGAGATAAGCTAAATTTCTTGATATACATTATTTTATATGACCTGGTATAATATCCCTTCTTTTGTTCCAAAGTTTTCTTATTGAGTACCTTTCTGTTCCTTATGAGACTTTTGTTGAATCCTAGTTTTGATGTTGGATTCCTTATTTTGGTCATTGGGATTCCTTTTAGAACTCCTAATTAGCTGTTATTGCTTGCTGTGCATTTGAGTTCCATTGGCCTGCTTTGGTGATTTATGGACTTTAATATTTTTTCTTCCTTCCATTCTTTATATATGCTTGATATTTCAGTTAACAGTTACCTCTATTTCTTCTAGTGAAGCAAAATGTAGACACCTCTCACTCTTAACCCCTCAGCCCCCCAATCCAAGATCAATAAGGTGAACCTAAGAGACTACAGACAAATTGTAATATCAGAGTCACAACTAATAAATAGCCCACAAACTAGCACGAACCATGCTCATACAAAGAATTTCTTGCTGATCAATGGCTTCTTCAGAGAACTGAAATTTCATGATATCTATTTTGTTTAGTTCTCCAGTAGAATCTTCCATCTGTCATTCCAAGAGTTTCTTATTGGATATCTTATTGGCTCATGTGAGTTTTGATTCCTAGTTTGATGTAAGATACCTCATTTTTAGCTTCTTGGATTCCTTCTAGAACTCCTAATTACCTGTCATTGGTTGCTGTTCACTTGAGTCCCATAAGCCTACATTGGTCATTCATGAAGTTTAATAGAGTTTCTTTCTTTCTATGCACTTGGCATTTCAGCCATCACTGATCTATGTTTCTACTAGTGAATAAAAATGTAAAATCCCTACATGAGAGCAATAAGACAAATGCAAGATGAAGAAACTACAGACAAGTTGAAATATCCAAGTCAAAACTAATAAATGGCTTCTGCACTACCACAGACTGAAATTTCTTGTTCAATAATGGTTTGTTTGGTGGACAACTTGAACTCATTAAAAGATAGAATGAGAAACACAGACATGTAAAGGTGCAAATGCAATGCAAAGAGATGAGACAATTGCCTTCATATAAGCCATTGATGTGATTATTTGTTGATGGATATGGTTCCTTTATCAAAGGAAAAAGAAGAGTATAATCAAAATGTATTACCGCTTAATTTTCTACACAATTGAACTACAATATGAATCACATGTTTAGTTGAAATATTGAAAAGAAAATTAAATAGGATTTAAAATTGAGCAGCATCTAAATGAAAAAATCTTAGAAAATAATACCAGACATGATAATGTTATTAGTTTTCTTATAAACAATACAACACACCAAGTCTTACAAATAAATTGTGGACAACTCCAAAAGCAAAAGAATGTACATTGCTCACAGCAACCACCAAACTAGAAGAAGCTCTCAGCACTTAACTCTTTATTTTGAGTTTTTACACAGTTTCACAACCCAACTTCACGTTGTCTTGGTTCCCATATTATTTTTTCAGTGATAACATAATCAACTCACATAGATGGGTAATGAAAAATTCCAAGTGTAGGCACATCAGCAGACATTCCAAGAGATTCGATTCCTACCTCCAGGTCTAAATTGTATAAACCCGAAATTTTCAAGCCTTTTAGCAGTGTCTTCTGAAAAGGCTTTTACCCAAAATGATAAGGATTCACGTGCCAACTGCATCCAGAAAGAAAACAGTTCTGTCAGCAGATTTCCTTCTGTTTATTGTCATAATAAGTTTCCAGAAAGGAAAGTAACATGCAATTGACACAGAAATAAACTCCAAAATTCACTCTATATAACCAGGACTTAGTACCATACATTTATATGTCCTGGTATTTACTTGAATTACAGTAATAATTGGCAATTTTGAAAGCAGAAAAACTGTGTAAACTATAAGTTAAATTTTCATTCCATAATTGATAATACCTGCGATTACATCTAATATATTTATTTTCTGTGATATACATTCTCAGACAATGAAAATAAGATTGCACCGAAAAATAATTCAAAATCAAACAAAATCGTTGCAATTGTAACTGCTCAGCCAAAATAAGTACTGCAGCATCACTTTCAGTGTTATAATTTCCCTGCCAAAATATATATTTTAATGCCCATGCAAGGAAAGGGGCAGGTAGGGGGAAAGAGCTGAAAAATACAGTAGGGTAGGGTGGGGTGGATTAAGAAAATAGGGGTGGGGGAAGGAAATGGAGAACACAAGACAAAGTGACCTCTTTTCAGTGCTTGCATCGTCTCACTATTGGGAGAGGGACTAATGTTGGGGATTGGGAGGTGGAGGGACTCATGTTGATTGAAATTTGAAAGAAAGTTGGAACCAACCGCCCTGTTGATTCTAAGGGCCCAGTGCAAAATAACAAACTACTTAATGAAGGTTTAGATCTTTGAAGTGAAGCCTTGAGAAACCACGCCAAGCCCTATTCAATTGAGGGGGAAGTTGAGCCCTCTTAATTGTTATTTACCGACAATATCAAAGATAGATAGATACTTGACTAGATACAGTAGCCAGCCATGTCTGCAAGAAGAATGTGAGTTAAATGGATGGCCTATTTTCCTCCTCCCATCCACCCCAATGGGTAGATCAGTTTTACAATCGTGTCCACAGTCAAAATGAGCAATGAATTGATGGTCTATTTTCCTCCCATACACCCATAAGTCAGGTTGGTTTTCTAGTCATATGACTGTGGAGTTTCTCATTTATCATTTATCAATTTTTCTCCAGGTTTCTGGGATGGCAAAAAATTTACAGTTGTTGGGGACAGCTAGGAGGAAGGCTATTAAAAAATTAAAAAAATTAAAAAAATATAATATTTGAATCTTAAAATGAAAACATATTAAAAGTAGCTCAAACAAACTAAAAGAAGCTGAAAATTTGAAAAGTAAGAAATACAAGGTGTTCAATAGGCAAATAAAATTTCATTGATCCCATGGAAAATGACACATCTAATAATCACATTATCAACCATGATTTATATCTCATCAGTCAAAATTACATATCAAAGAGTTCTAAGAGCTAAGAAATGTCATATCATGCATAATACGTAGGTATATCCGTATATTGATGGGTTTCTCCCAACTCTAGGGTAGGGTCTCTATTATAGATCACATCCTCAATCTAGAAATGAAAACTAGGGATAGAATAGATATGATGAAACATATATCTAATCAAAATCCATCAATACAACTTCCTTCGCCCTCTTCCCCAAATCTATCATAGACTCTTTCTCCCTAGTCCACTCCCATGCCAAGATCATAATTCCTTTGCAATAGAAGTAGTAAGAAAATCAACTCTCAACTGTTTCGAGGAATTCCCTCCTTGAAATGGACCAAAACAATACCAATTAGGTGTGGTTGCAAATGGACATCTACACCTCCCTTGCATCTGCCACAATCTTCTCAACTCACTCAATTTTCAAATGTTATTGAATGCATTGTTCATAACATGCACATTACATAAAGTAAAGTAGATGTACTCAACTAATTAACCATCTACCCTACACGCATACATTGCATCAATAACCACCTGCACTACACTAGAAGGACCAATCACCTCAATAGCATCTCTCGAGATTTGAAATATACAAAAATATACATTATTTGCACAAAATGCACAAAATTAAATAAAGAACACAGATAATTGATAATTCAATATTAATAGTCAACCATTAAAGATAAAACAAACAGTTTATATTAGTGCATTTCAATATGTAAAATCAATCAAAATCATCATATATCCCTTCATCAAGAGCACCAATGCAATATGTCGATTTGTTGGAAGGACAAGCAATGCCAATGCCACTCCCACTAGCTACAGCATGCAAATCATGCCATGCAACAGCCTCATGTGCCTCATCCTCAATTGAGACTAAGAAAAGTTGTTGGTTATAGTTTGAATTTTTTATTTTTTTCTTGTTTTCGTTAAACAAAAAATTGGGTCCCAAGTGTTTTCACTGTGGGTTCACCATGGGCCCTATCCTAGGCCTCTAGATTCAACCTAAGTACATTTGAGCATTCCCAAGCCAAATCTAGAAGCCCTAGGTGATCCCTTTAGAGATCATATGGAGGATTTGGACAAAGATTAGAACCCAGTACAAAACTATTTGGCTTCGACCAAGATTCCTATAGAATGTATTGTCCCTCTCTAATATTTTTACAAACTCTATTTTCTAAACAATACTAAGGCAATATTGCAACACTAGCCAGCAATAAGTAAATACAAATATCAATGATCAAATTTCTTGCATAACAATTGATATTAATATCACATTGGGCAACTCACAAAATAGCAAACTAATATTAACTAAATACTGATGTAAATGGTTGTATACAGCCAACCCTTATTCATTCGTAATTCAAAATTATATAGATAAACACATAACAAGTTCCAACTCATAGGACTGTAGTAGCAATGATCAAGGAAGAATATACTAGCAACTACAAACAATAATGACTAATATAAACTATTGTTATAAATATAATAATTGATTATACAAACTAATGTTATAAATACTCCTCATAATTACAAAGTACTTAAGTGGTACTATAACAAAATTGTAGCAACAACACTGTGGAAGCAATACAAAATAGTACTATAGCAACGATATTGTAGCAACGATACATATTAGGACTATAGCATTATTATAGCAAACTAAAACTAGAAAAATATTGCAACATTATTTACAATCCAAAATGATCCTGAGTGACTAGCCAAGGGTGTATCATGATCCGCTCCCAAGACTTTATCCTTCACCTTTGATTCTGGAATAAGATGAATCTATCCTTGTAAAGGATGAGATTATTTGCTAGCTTATATCCATCATCTTGTAATTTGCCCTCAAGGACACTAGTGGCAAATGTGTTATTTGCATACTTTGCTATTATAGTCACCTTCCAATCAACACATATATCAAACATCGAGCACAAAGTTGGTTTTCTAGATAAGGCATCAACTACAACATTGTTCTTGCCCTTAACTCTATATCAAGATCATAAGCCTAAAGCTTACTCACCCATTTTTGTTGTCTATGATTCAAATGTCTTTGGCCAAGACAAAATTTCAAGCTGTTGTGGTCAATATTAACCACAATCTGCTACCAACTGAATAGTACCTAAATTCGGTCAAAGCATGCACGATGGAACACATCTCTTTATCATAGATTGTGAATCCTTGTTTTCTTTCTCTGAGCTTCACACTCTCAAATGCTATGGAATGCCCATTCTACATCGGTATTGCTCCAATCCCTTCTCCAGAAGCATTAGACTCTAAGAAAAAGGGAAGTGAAAAATCAAGGATAACTAACATAGAACATGAACTCATCATCTCCTTGAGCTTGTCAAAAGCTCATTGTGCTTAATTTGACCATGAGAAGGTTCCCAAATCCATCAAGGGTATGGCTAACTATGAGAAACCCTTAAACAACCTCTTGTAGTAAGTATAGAGGCTAAAGAAACCTCTAGGAGGAGGCCTATCTAGGATTGCCTAAATTTTCTACTAATCCACCTAGACACCTTGGGCATTGATGATATGCCCCACGTACAAAATCTTTGTTATCATTAGAACACTTGGATGCCTTGACAATAAAATACCACTGATAAAGAACGCCAAGTACCTCATCTAATGCCTCAAGTGATTTTCCTAAGTCTTGTTGTAGATAAGAATGTCACCAGAGAATACTTGCACAAATTTTCTCAATTATTTGATGAATACTTGATTCATACAAAGTGCAAAATTAGCAAGTGCATTTGTCAAACCAAAAGGCATGACTAGAAACTCATAGTGCCCATAATTACACCTGAAAGTTGTTTTGTGTGCATACTCCTTTTTTACCCTTATCTGATGGTACCCTAATTTGAGATCAATCTTGGAGAAGTAAACTAACCCATGAAGCTCATCTATCAACACATTGATCTTGGGGGTGGGGTACCAATTTGTTATTATCTTCTTGTTGAGAGCTCTGTAATCAATGCACATTCTCATTGTTCCATCCATCTTCTTAACCAAGACTATAGAACAAGCAAAGGGACTAGACCTCGATTTAATGTGACCCATATCCAAGAGCTCTTTGATTGCTTTATCAATCTCTTCCTTGTGCCTTTTGGGATGGCAATAAAGATTAGCTATCTCAAGTTTCATTGTGTTCAAATACTCTATCAAGTGGCAATCCTAGTGATATGTCAGTAAACATTATATGCTTATCCAAAATAGAACAAATGTCAACATGATAGGATTTCTAATATGTATATGAAATTGTAGCTGTCACCAAACTATGTGTTTGCCAAAGCTACTCGCCCTCTCCAAAACAACTCAATCCACTTTGCTAAACAACTCTTGTGGATGCATTTGCATTGCTTTGAAGAACTACTTTCTTTCCCTTAAATTTGAATTTCAACTCCATGGTCCAATAATTCTTAGAAAAATTCCCAAGGAAATGTAACCACTGCAATCTAAAACCATATCGATCTCTCCTAGGCCAAAGTCATCATGCACCCTAAGTCTACCTAGTGTGATGTGAATTTGTCATGCCCCGAAATTAAGATATAAAATATCAGAATGAGTAAATAAGATAAATAACATCAATAATTTAATATAATGTTATAATTATGTCATGTCCCTGAAATAACAACACTAAAAATCCAAATATTGAAATGAAAATAAATAAATAAAATAAATAACAATATAAATATAAATACAAATATAAATGTTATTATAATCATTATAATATAATAAATATTAAATAAAGTATATAAAACTAATATCAAAATAAACATATACTATACTAATATAAATATGTAAATATACATATATATATAGAGAGAGTAATACAAAATACGTATATATAATTACCAGCAACAATGATTACCATATCAAATATATATTAAGGTACAGCATAGATATCACTCTAAGTCAGCGATTAAAATAATATGGGAAAAGGCAGCAATTAAAAAGCAGCATTTGATTTTAACATAGAATGATTAAAATGTACAGCAATCACTAATAAAGAAGGCAGCGCTTCAAAAGGAATTGAAGCGATTCATATTATGTGAAGGAAGATTTGAGTTTAGTTGAAATAAAAAAGGCTCTTAACAAAAGGTCATGACGTTATAAAGATTGACTATTCTAAAAAGATGCCTCCCTTCATCAGAAGGTATAAGGAGGATATAAAGGTGAGAGGGAGCATATGGGAGTCAATTTCCAAAAAAAAGATATATCTGCATTCGTGGAGTCTTAAGTAATATAATTTAATTAGATTTTAAGCATTGTATATAATAAGAATCGAATGAAAAAGAGAAAAGGAATAAAGAAAGGAGCCATTAACCAAGGTAATACCTTCCAACATGATTAAATCGATGAAGGAAGGAATGAATAAAGAAGGAATATAGGAATATATTCTGAACTATGGAATCAGCAAATCATTTATAGAAGGTATCTTTCTGTGGTATGTCCTAATATAGTTATTGAAAATAATTATGTATTTTGCTGATAATTTTCATAGTTATTGTAAGTAAATATAATATGAGTGTCTATATATATGGATATATATAAACATAGATGCTCATGCAAGGGTGAGTATTCTAAGCTTATAAATAATTAATAATGATGATATATATGTGTATATACAAACATATACATGTATATGTTTATATTCAATTAGACAATAATGATGCTTATTGAGTCTTATAAGTATTTATGATTCTTTAATATAAATGAAGAATAATTATATAAAAGTATATATGAGTACCAATAAATATAAGTAAAAATAATTTATGTAGGAAATAAGAACTATTAAATACAATTATGAATTTAGTTATTAATCAGGGTCAAATATAGTGGTAATTCAAATAATAGTTGATGCTTTATAAACATATTTAAATATATTATGATTAACAAATATATTTAAATATATTAAGATTGATGAATTTATAATTGATGGTTGATAAATATATCTAAATAAGGATATTTGATACATACGTTAGGCATGTGGATAATGAACATTAATATATATATATATATTATGTTCGGTTATCCAATAATGATGCTTACAGCAATTATTGTGTCTCAATGAGCTTTTATGATTTTACCTTGAAGAATAGACTTCGGGCCAAAAATTCTCTTTCGCTAGCGCTCAACAAGGATAGGGAGTTTGTGGAGGGAAAGGCTGGTAATTCGATCCATTGATGGACGGTCCCAAGACGGGTGGGACACCTTGAGGGAGTCCAATTTGAGATTGTTTACGCGCCCTTTGCACAGTAATTCTACCATCCAAAAAGGTTAGGAAAGAGGAAACAAGGCGAAGATCTATTCCAAATAAGAGTAATAAGTCATATTAGATTATATTAGTTATGCACTAGTTGATAATAATGCATTTCATTTATCTTATTCCATCAATCTTTCATTGTGCTTTGTCAAACCATCTTTAAAATCAAAAATTTAATCTATGCATTTTATGTCTCTAATATGGGGACATTACAGAATTTTTTATATCCTCTTAGTGCAAGGGATGGTAAAGTCATCTACGACTATGACATTAAATCCTTCAAACTTCAATGTTCCCAATCCCTTCCTAACTACAAATTCCTCATCTATAGAGTTAAGGGTTGTCCCACTATCAATCAACACTATAATTTTCTGCCCCTATAGAACTCCAAAAACTCTAAAAGGTTGGTACTTGGAAGCACCATAAGTGTGGCAAGGGTGCAGCTTGAAGTTTCTTCCTCTTTTTTTCATTTAGAATCTGGTTGTTCCTCTTCAATTTTTGGCTTAGGTTCCTCTAATTCTAATTCTTCACCTAATATCACCTCTATGTAATGTACCTATCCTCGACTAAGACATCTTTGACTAGTCTCCATGACTTCTTGCAAGAGAAGCACATATTCTTTCTCCTAACCCCATTCTTGGTTTCTTCTTTACTTGTTCTTTGTGGAATTTCACTCAAATGAATTTCTCTTATGGAATGATTTCTTTTGTTGCCCCAAAGGTGATGTCTTTGAATTAAATTTATTTTTGGGTATTGGGGTTTCCAAAGTTAGAGCTCTCTTAATGGCTTCATGCAAAGATGGTGGATTGAAAGCTTTCACCCAACCTTTGAGAGGTTCAATCAAACCTTCCATTAAATAGTAGTAAGCCCCCTTTCAAAGACATTAGGAACCACCATTAACAGTCTCTAGAACTCTACCACAGAACTATCCACACTGCTTTTCTGTCAAACCTGTCAATTACCCTCTAGCTAAAATCATTATATGTGCTAATCAGATTGTGCCCTTGGGTAACCAATCTATGGTACCACCACTTGTGTGCTATGCCTTCTAGATGAAGAGTAACAAATTTTATAGCTTCTTCCTCATATGTAGGCTTTAGTGAAAATTTTGTATTTAACTTCTAAATCCAAGCACAAGCTATACATTTATTTGAACAATCAAAAGCAAGAAAGGTTAGTTTACCCAATCTATACTACAGATCTTTGTGAGGACGATTTGCAATTTGTCTTCTTTCATTATTTTGTCCACACTTCATCTTCAAGTTGTATTGGTTATAGACATTTTTGAATGAAATTTAGATCCGAGAGCTCTATATTCATCAAAACAGACTGCAAAATTATCTCCTTGAGTTTTCTCTTTTTCTAGTTGTTCTCTTTGTAAGAATTTAGGTTTAAAAGGCCTAGATGCAAAACCCATAATAATTATGTTATTTGGAGTAGAACTTCCTTCACCTATAGGGGTTTGAACTAGCCTTGGAATACTTATATTTTGCATTGTTTGTAATATTTGTGCTATGAGATTTGTCATTTCTTGTTGGCCCTAGCTCATATTGATAATCGCATCATACTAGACTATGCCTTCATTTCATTTGTATGGACTTTCTTTAATTCCTCCATCTCTATTTCCATCTCTTCACCTTGATCCTACAACTTTCTCCATCCTCTCTAATAAAATATAATTTCTCTTTTACTAGGCTATAATTAAAATTATCTCTAACCGTATAGGAAAGTAATATCAAATCCCAAATACCACTATAATGTCTATTTCCAATATTTTATAAACTCCAAAATAAATTTGTATTTCCTTTGTAAGCAATACTGAAGCATTATTACAATTTTAATGTTACAAGTTACAACAATATGTAAATACTAAAACCACTGATCAAATTTCTTGCATAACAATTGATATTAATATTGGAATGGGCAATTCATTGACAAAAAAACTAGCTGATATGAACTAAATAGTGATGTAAATAGTTGTATATAGCCAACTCTTACGCACTTGTAATTCAAAATTACATAGATGAAAAGTAACAACAAATTCTAACTCACAAGACTATAGTAGTAGGGATGAGGGCAAAATAGACTGGCAAGCGCAAACAATAATTGTTGATACAAACTGTTGTTATGAATATAAAATTTGTTGATACAAAGTGTTATAAATACTCCTCACAATGTCAAAGTACTGTAGCAGTATTGTAGTGACATTGTAGCAGCGACACTATAGTAGAGGCACATAATAGTACTATAACAAAAGTACAAAATAGTACTGTTGATAGGTGTTTTGTGACCGCATCAACACAGAATGAAGTTTCCCAACGGATACTATATCCTCTCTTGAACAAAGTATTCTGCATGCTAAGATTGCTAGAAAGATCATACATTCAACTCCACGGTTCCTTATGCAGGGGATAGTCTCAGTTGGCTCGATGTGATTTGCTGGTTATTTCAAGGGACTTACGTGAGTTGCTTATTCAGAAGAAAAGGATTCTCAAATTTCGGGGGATTTGTCAATGACGTTTGGGTTTCCCAAGCTAACCAGAAAGTGTGGAATTTAAAGAGATACAAGGATTAGAGATGCTACCATCTACTCTAAATGCGGAATGCGAAGATCAATTCTTGCAAACTTCGAACCAAGCTCTGCTTTGCCTCACTTCAGACAGCTTCCGCAGAACCAGTGCAATCTTCAAAGGGATAACGAGAAATATTCAAACTACGATTCACCATGCAGAGATCGTCACAATGACGCATATCAACATATAAACCGCAATTGAAGTTAAGTTCACAATGTTCCAATTGACCATGCAAGGCGAACCCACCATCAGTGAGCCCGCTAGTGGTATGGATAAGCAAAGCTTGTTCAAATTAAACACCACATTCCACAACTACCGACTACTTGCATGAAATAAAGTCTACTCAACTTTAAGCTACTTTAAGATCCTAAGTGAATCGGAGAGACGAAAAAGCCTTGCTAGCTACTCACAATAAAAGATAGAACCACCAAGCAATGATAAATCTTTGTATTATGAGAGTGTTCACAACAACTTCTTACAAAGTCTTTAAATGGGAAAACTTTCTTTCCTCTTCAATCTAAACTATGCAATATATACTATGCTACTTCTAAGCTCTATCTCCTAGCTATCTCTCTATTTTCTGCTATTCTAATCTAATAATTTACAAACGAGGAGGGATTCCCCTTTTATAGTTGGCCCAATCCAACAGATGGCTTAGATTTGATTACAATGAAGGGCTCAGATTGAGCCACATATGCCCTAAAAACCGCCACAAAGAGGAGTGGGGTAATAAATGAACAGAAGATTCTCCACTCTGCAAAAACCACAATGAGCAATTAATGGCCACTCTCATCAGAAGATTCTCATCTAGCAAGATTTTTCTTTGTTCTGCCTGCCAATTCTGTTGCGTTAGGAGGAGGCAAGCATACAACAACACTCAGTTCAACCATCCTTGCAAAAAAAATTCTCCGTTAAGCCCTCCTGTTGCCTTAATTCTTGGATGCATTTCTTTCCTGTAACTTTCACATTTCTCTAGCCCACTGCCTTGGGCGCATTTAACCTCTTATCACGTTCTTAATGCCTTAGACAAATCTTCACTACCATTTCCCTTTGCCTTGGGAACTTTTTCACCTAATTTCTTCATCGTTACTTTGTCGCGTGCCTTCTTGAGTTAGGTGCATATTAGGTGTCTGTGGAGAAATCCCAACGCTTAGCTGTTTCTTCCAACATCTTCTTCCTGCAAACGAGACATCATGGAGGAGTTTCAAACATGTAGCTTTTCCCTCTTCCAAAGTTGTAACGTTGTCTAGCTTCATCACCTCAAGTCCTCATGCCTTGGCCTCGGTGTTCATCCTGCAAAACAAAAAGAAGAGCATCAGAACACTTATAACATAAATTCACCTCACTTACCTAGTTTCCATGTTCTAACTTCCAATGTCTGCTTGATCCCCGGATCTGATAAAATTCATCCCTTTTCTAGCAAATCTTCATAACTTTTCGACATTTGTGTGCTAGGGCGCATGCCATCTTGATATTTTCATCCTCTTGCCTTAGCAATTTCATTCACCTGTCTTGTCTACCTTCCCTTAGGAGCTTGATGACTTAGATAAAATTCCACCCATCTTGAGCTTGAGTGCATTTGGCCTCTTCTGCCCTCTTTTCTATGCCTTAGAAAATTCCATCCATTTGAGCCTTAGGAAATTTATCTCCCTTAGAAAATTTTATCAATCACAAGGCAGGCATCCATTTTGAAATCACAATCCTAGGCACATACCTCCCTTAGAAAACATTCAAAGACCCCCAGATTCTTAAAACATTTCTCCCTCAGCAAAATATTTTATAACTTTATTATCCATGGGGTACATGAAGGGGTACATTTAATTTTTCTCGCCCTTGAAAATATTCTCTACCAATGTTTATTTTACCTTCTCCAACCTTGGGCGCCTTTGGAAGGTGATGCTTCCATTTTAATCACTTTGAAAAATTATTTTATTCCCCCTTGATTGCTGGGTGCATTTGAGGGTGCCTAGTTTCATTTTCCTTCACTTAGAAATTTCTCACCTTACTCCTTTGCTTGAGGGCGCATTTTACTCCTTGCACTTCCATTTCCATTTCCCTAGGCGCTTTCCTTCACTTAGAAATTTTCCACCTTACTCCTTTGCTTGAGGGCGCATATAGGAGTATGTGCTTTCATTTCAATGCCTTAGGAATTCCTTCTAACTTGCCTCATGAGATGGGCGCATATGGACAGGGATGCTTTTACTTTGCTACACTTAGAAAATTCCCAACTCAACTTTCATGCCATCATCCCTCAAGGGCGCATTTGAGGGGTAGAGCTTTCATTTTGACACTCAGAAACTTTTCCTCATCTTCACTTCCCTCAAGGGCGCATTTCAGCCCATGAGCTTTCATTTTTGATGCCTTAGAAACTTTATCACCTTGAGGGCACATTTAGGAAGGCCTTCTTCTATTTCATGACTTAGAAAAAATTTTAAACTTCATGCTTCATTCAAGGGCGCATTTAGAGGGGTGATCTCTCATTTCAACTTACCTCAAAATATTTCTTAACACCTCCCTCTATCATCCTGCCTTAGGTGCATATGAGGGCCTTTGCTTCAAGTTTCCAAGACTTAGAGATATTTGCATCTCTACTTCCTTTAAGGGCACATTTGGGAGGGTGTGCTCTCATTTTATGACTTAGAAACTTTTTTCAACTCATCTACCACCTTGGGCGCATTTGGAGGTATGTGCTTCCATTTCACTACTTGGAATTATTTCCTAGGCACTCTTTCTCTCAAGGGCGCACTTTACCCCTTGAGCTTTCATTTTCATTTACTTTAACATTTTTCCTGACATCCCCCTTACATGATGGGCGCATTTCACAGATAGAGCTTCCATTTTAACTTGCCTTGGAAAATTTTCTAAACTCCTTACAACTTGGGCGCATCTGGAGGGTGGAGCTTTTATTTTCAAAGATCTTGAACATTTTTAACCCATCTTCTTGGAGCCTGGGCGCATTTCAATGGGTCTATTTCCAGTTTAATTTGCATGCCTTAGATTTTTCATCTGAAGTGCCAAGGAGACTTCTGGAGGTGGCTCTCGAATACTTAGCCAATTTTTCCGCCTGCTTGCTCTCATTTTCTATTTTTAGTAACCCTTTGATTTTCGGACCTCTGCAGCTCCCTTTGACTTGAATTTTTCACCACGTGGTCCTCATCGCTTGGTGAACTTGTTCACACCTGCCCCTTGTGATGACCCTCTATTTATAGCCCCGTTCTGGAGGTGACTTACTATAAATAGTAAGTGCTCGGATTGTGCCCAATTTAACCAGTAGATTGCCTGAAGGACGCTGATCGTCATGGGATACCTTCGTTTTTCGAAATTTTGGCTTTTTACCCCTCTTTTTAGGCACCAAAGTAGGAAACCCTAATATGACTTGCATGTGCCTCGAATGGTCTTCGTTTGACTTGATTTCTGATGCATGTTGCTCTGCTTGCGGAACTGAAGTGTCGGGTGGCTGCCGATAGTAAGCGCTCAAAAAGTGACCAATCCACTGTCGAATGAGTTTGCATGTCACACTGCCCGAGGGATCTCAAAAAACCCAAAAAACTGGTTCACATGCGGGCACTGGCTAAAAATAGTAAGTCCCTGAAAATGATCAATTTTGCTTGCATGTCATGTCATTGCGAAGCTCTCGAAAAACCCATAAAGAATGTCCTGACATGCATTGAAAAATTCTGCACACAAACTCTAAAAATAGCCTTTGAAGCCCGAACGGCTGAAAGTTGTCGTCCCAGCTTGCATGTTATATCATCGCGAAGGTTTTGGAAAACCCAAAAAGAATGTCCTGACATGTATTTAAAAAGCACACATGCAAACCTTGAAAATGGCTCCTGAAGCCGGAACTGCTAAAAATAGCAAGTTGTCAGAATCTATTCAAATTTTGCGTGCAAGTACCTTGAGGTACCCAGAAGGTGATGGAACAGTCAGAATTCCAAAATCCTGATAAAAAGATCCCAGATCGAGTACTTACTAAAAATAGTAAGTTGCCAAAACTCAGTGAAAATTTAGTGGGACTCTGCCTGAAGCATTGTGATCGTAGTGTTAAGCTCAGATTTCAATTTGATAACTCAATTTGACCTCAAACCAGCCTGAAGAATAAAAACCCTAATTTCACAGACTTAGCCAAAATTTTCAACTAGGTCAAATGATGGGACATCCCCGGAAGGACACAAAGACCAGAGATAGAGAGAGAGACACAAACAACCCAAAACCAAAGCCAAAAGACCAGAATGCAGCAAAATTAGGGGGTCCCCATCTAAATGGGGTGATGTGTGAAAAGGTCACAAGAAGTACTATAGCAAATTGAAAACTAAAAAAATGTTGTAATCTTCTATGCACAACTACAATTCCTAGGTGAATCCGCCCAAAGGAGCAAGAGGGTTTTCATCCTCCAAATTCCTACACTTCAAGGGTTTTTATCTTTGGGTAAGAAAATGCACTCAAGCTTTGAGAAAAAGTTTGATTTCAATAAATAATGGATCATTTCCTTTGAAAATTTCTCTTTTTATAAGTTCTTTTTTGGCCCCTTTGATTTGAATTTCCTTTTTCATCCGAAAATTTCCTCCACAAGTGTTAATAACACTTTTTAATAAATATAACATAAGGCCTTGTTGGCGTTTCAAATCACACCTCTGGAATGTGGTTTGGAAACGGACAGCTATGTGCAGTAAACTGGTCTTCAAATTCGGAGGGGAAGCTCCCTCTTTTGCTGAGTTTGCTAAAAGAAAGTAAACTAAAGCTAATTTTCCTATCTTTTTGTTTCAGCTGCGAGAACACAAGGTTATAGAACTCTTAATGTGCAGCTGAGGTTTTCTCTTTAATAAAACTATCAACTAAAACTAACTTACGCTAATGACGTTTCTAGCCTCTTAGGTAAATGCAAACCAAGAGAGTGTAATGTCCCTTACCCGACCTTGCCCTAGAATCTTGTTATTGATTAGGGTTAAGTTTATCACCTTGTCAATTTTCAATGATATATCCTGGCTGAAACCTGCATTCACCATTTGAACAATATTTCCACATATACACATGTCTGTTAGCATTAATATCTAGATATCCAAATATAAAAATATTCATAAATGCAATCATGAAAACACATAAGAGCTAGCATGGATGGAGCTGCTCGAAGCCATAATCCCTAGTACAAAGGTGGTAACCTACAACCCTCCCTTCTTAGCGACTTGTAATTGTATTCTCTATCCATGTGGATAGACTCGCCTGAAGTCCTTGGCTAAGTTCAATGGGTTGTAACCTACAACCTCCCACTCTAGGGGACTTGTAACTGCATTCTCCAACCATGACATCTCCTTGGAAGACACATGACCTACTGGGGGAAGCCAGCGGAGCTTATAGTGGCCTAGGCCTACCAACTATCCATGGCTGCAGCGGAATCTTAGGTGGGACCCCCCACCCCTCCATGGCCCAACCCTTGCCTTGGGATTAGCGGAACCTTAGGTGGACTTGCCACCCCTCCATGGCACCTCCCTGCCTCGGGTCCTAGGGGCGGAACTTTAAGCGGAGGTTTTTAGGCACCACTTTCTCAAGCCCTTCCTCCCTAGTAGGTTTACAAGCATGAAGAAGACAATCTTTTAGCAATCAAATACATTTGCATTTATTACTGATTATTAAGTCAATATCAACATCATTATCATCATGTTAATACTAAAGAAAGCATTATACCAAAAATCAGATTAGCAATATTTGTTTCTTATATTCAAAATATGCTAAATATTATTGCTAAGTGAGTACATCACTTGAGTTGTTGTATCTTCCCGTGCCTCCTTATTCCTTAATCGCCTTCCTTCAATCTTACCGTTAATGTATTGTTGATGCCTCACTAACATATACAATCTGCAGTCTGTTGTTATCTTTTTATCTCCTATCCTTCTCCCCCCTTGCAAATGATGTGACTTCTTTTTTATACCCTCCCCTTGAGAGGACAAGCCACGTCCCTTCATAAATAGGAACCTTGCCAAGAGTTGTGTCTTTTCCCCAATAGAGCACTACCTTAATTATTATTACTTTATTATTTATTTTATGGTTTTATTAGTTATTACTTTAATGTCATGATTTTATTGCTGCCTTCTAATCACTGCACTTTTCCTTGAATAAGACAAGGTAGAATTTTTCTTTTATGGATTTGTCTTAGATGGCATTTGTCCTCTATAGAATTGCTGGCTTGGAGATTGATTATTACCTTTTAATCGTTGCTCCCTCCTGTTTTATCTTATGCCAATTTCTATATTAGTCACTGTATGTTAATTCTTGAATATAATCACTAACTGCTGCTAATATTAATCGTTGCTTATGCAAATAGTTATTTCTGCTATTCTCTTTAATGTATATTACTTATTTTAATTATTATCTATTTCTTTATTTTAATATATTTATTCTTATATTAGTTTTACATATGTTTAATATTTGTATTATAATTATAATGTTATCTAGGATGATTATAATTATAATGTTTTAAATTGCAATTACTTATATTATTAATTTCAATGTTCATTTGACTCTCTTATTTGTATTTTAATATTTCCCATTTCGGGGTTACAATTCCAAGGACATGACAGAGAGTTAGAAATGAACAAGATTGATTCTCTGACACTGATACTTAGATAAGCTTTTTCCAACATACACCTACTGAATTTCAATGCAAGCCGAAAAAGGAGATCATATAAGCATAACACAATAAACGGAAATCTGAGACTTTATATCGGGGCACCAAAGCAAGCACAAGACTTTATTTTCTCAAACTTCGGGCACAAGAGATTACAATTCTGGGACAAAAAGTTGTAGCCAAATACATGCAACATGCGATCAAACCGGATTAACACTTGATGCAAGACACATGCACTGAACAAGGATTTGCAGCTAAAAGAGGCATGCAAACTTGCTCTTGACACAAAGTGAACTGAAACTAATCAATAACAAACTTTAAGGCATAGGCTGAGCAATTTGTTATCACAAGTACAGTTAAAGAAAAATGGGCAAGGCTGCCCTTATTTATAACTAAGCAGAGGAGTAGGGAAGCCTAAAATCTCCTTGCTTTTACAACTAATACTTGCCAACATGCAAGCTTTATTTCTAAAACTAAAAAAGATAAGCATCTAACAACCTATGAAAACCTAAAAAAAAGGAAAGTGCCAACTATTACATTTTGATTTCCTTCTTCTTCAAAGAATGGATAAGAAATGACACAAGCATAGAAAGAAAGCGTGAGGTAAGAATGGAGAGAAAGCTTGGAGAAAGCTTCTAGAAGATTGTTGCTTTATATCTCTATCACATCCACCAAAAAGCGGGAAACTGCCTCTCTATCAGGAGCGTTGATACTATGTGATGTCCCCATCCTAGTCAGCGCGGCTGGTGATGAGGTTAGCCTATTATTTCGATCCTCGTAGGCTGACAGATGTGTGCAGAGGATCATCTGAGGCAGTTACTCAGTGTTTGGTAGCTCCAGTATTGCAGTTGTTTCAAGTTGGGCCTTCGCAGAATCTTCCAGAGTGGATTTTTTAGAAACTTTCTATTTTTAGAAAGTTAGGTCAAGCGGAAGCTGCTATTTTGGGCAGGGCACCTGGTTCAGCTACTTAGCTCAGAGTCGACCCAGTTATTCAGTTTGGTGATCAGATGGAGAAATAAGAAGTATTTAATGATTTAATGAATAATTAATACTTTTGACTTTATATTAAAGTCACTTTATTGATTATTTAAATATTTATCTAAATTGGCCTATTATAAAGTTTTTCTTATACTTTATAATAATGAGTTAATATTTGATATAATGAATATTTATTATTCATTAATGATGGCGCCAATAATTAAAAGTATTTCTCCTAAGTCTAAAAGACAAATTTAATCATTTTTATTAAATGATTATTAAAAGAGCTTTTGGGTCGAATTTCTCAAAGGAGGTATATAATCACAGGAAAGACAAAATCGAACCATCATGATATGTTATTCGAATTTGTCTTATTTTGCTCTGAGCATTGGAGTTTGCAAAAACCTAGGGTTTCCAGCAGACGAATTGATTCTGGAGAACAATACCTCTTCAGAGTTGGCATACTGAGACTGTGCAATACCAGTTGAAGATTGCATCTTGGTGACTTCACGCAGAGGTTACAGATTGAGCTCATTGATTTATTCATTCAGAGTTTAGCAGAGATTATTCATCTAGTATTTGAGGCGACTTCACAAAGTTATTCTCAAAGAGTCCTGGCGCCATTCCCAATAAAGTCGTACAATATTAAGAGCTGCTACTAGGCCGTACAGTTTGGGATCAGCAAGGCCGTACTTTTCCTTCTGAGAATACGTCTTCTTCTTTGGGGTTTCCAGTTGGTTGCAATAGGGGCGCCTTCATTTTCTGGAGCTTAAGGCGTGGTTTCTGGAGACTGGAGATCAACCTCTGGCTTGGGCCGTACATTCCTTTCTATCTTCTGAAGGCTACGAATAAATCAGGTTCCATTGAAATAATTTTGTATTCTCCTTCATATGTTCATTTTAATTATTGTAAGTGCTCAGGAAACTCAATAAAGTCAAACGCCTACCTCTTCCAAGCAATTTCCAAGCATTTTTCTTGTCTTTAGATTTATTCTGGATTTTTTAGCATTTTCTAAGCAAAATCGCAGCTTCCTGTTATTTATCAAAAACCAAAAAAAAAAAAATACAAAACAACACAAAAACTTGCAAAAAAACAAAATTCACAGTTAGAGTTTTCGGGGTTAAGAATCACCTGGATTCTTACATACTATCTATAGCCATAGTCCGCTTTTCTAAGATCTTCTCCTCTTTTGCAATCAAACTTAGAGAATCTTTGACATCTTCAACTTCTTTATGAGTTCTATTCTTGAAAAACATCGTTGCCCCAAAAGATGACTTGGCGGCTTTGCAACTTTGTGCATTCCGACACTTCTCTTGATTCTCCCACAGAAGAGCATTCTACAATTTTTCCCAATACTTGTCCTTTTCCTCAAAGCCTTTTCAACATTGCCTGAGGCTGTAAACAACCCAAAATGATCAAGATGTTTGGCTGCAACATAGCCTGCGTCTTTCAAAGCATGCAGATTGAACACTGGCTTGATGTGGTACAAGTCAATCTCAGCCGTTTCGATGAAGTCATGATACAGTGCTGATTTGGTCTTGAACTCAATGGGAATGTACTCCATACTGCAAAACTCAAAGATTGACTATAAACTCGCCTATGTTCTGACAAGTTTTTGCATACTTTCTATTTTTAGCTGGCTGATTTTCTTCGTCAAACGGATGAATTTTTTGAAAATTATTCTGAGATATGGGTTTTGTTCAAAATTTTGTTACAAACAAACCCAAATCGTCCGTTTTTGAAAATTTTGATTGTAGACTAAAAAAGCAACAAAACCCTAATTTCTTTTGAAAAAGCATGAAAAAAGATGGTATCTGGGTATTGTTCAGAGGCACATTTTGGATGAACCTATTTGATCAAATGTTAAAAACCTTGAAGTCTGATTGAAAAAGCAACAACTTGAAAAATCTCTGGAAAAGCTATGATATGGGTTTTGTCCAGAAGAATATTTAAGATGGACCCAAAAAATTAGAAGTTGTAAATTTTGAAGTTTTCTCTGACATGCGAAGAAAAAGCAGCTGCTGCAACTTGAGAAATTTCTTCAAAAATTATTTAGAATCATAAACTGAGATGCCCCAGATCAATAGAAATTGAAAACTTCGACCTCCTTCAAAGATTTGATGTTTTAGATGAAAAAAACATGAAAAAGTAGGCCTCCTTGTGTGCTGATCTGAAAATTCATAAAAAACTTTGAAAAACCAGCAAGTTAAAGTTTTTGAATCTTGAAAAGAAAAGTTTTTTAGTTGCTGCTCTACTTCTCCTTGTACGCCACCTGCAAGAAAATATGAAAAATGAAATACAAAGGTGCCTTAAATAATTTTTGCTTTGAGAAAAACTTTCTTTGCCCTAACTCTTCAAAACCCTAATTTGAGTTTGTGCATTGAATGTGGTCATTTCCTCTTCATTCGAAATTTTGAAAAAAATTGACTAAGGCAAGAGAGTTTGGGCACCCTTCTTGGCTAGAGGCGCCTATCTCTTTCAGACAGCCATTTTTCCATCATTTTCAACTTTTAATCGATTTCCAATCCCTGTTCGATCCTGATTTCTGGCCTCCAAATTGATCTGATGGACGAGCTGAATGATTCATTGCGGAGCTTGATCGAATCTAATGAAGTTTGTTTGGAGGCAACTTCTGACAAAAACTTCATTTGACCCTTCAAAATGTCAGGTGCCTATCTCCTCCAAGGCCGCCCATCTTTACCAGTGTTAGCCATTTTTATGAGCTTCAAGTTCTTGCTTATCTTCTGACCTTCAGATGAATTCATGATTTCTAGGGCTAAACTAATCAGATTCACTGGCTATCGGATTTACTGGATAGCTTGAAGGATTCTGAGAGGGATTTCGTGGATACTGCATCTCCGAAAAAGTTGATTTGAAGCTTCAAAAGCTTGGGTGCCCCTCTTGACTGGAGGCGCCTATCTTCCTCAGAGTTAGATTTTATTCTAAGATTTTCATCCTTGCTTTTGACTTTTGTCATTTTACTCACGTTTTTCCCTCTGTTCAGATTTGAGATCCGTTGCCTGCAACCTCCAATGAGCGTGCTGATGGTTTCCTTGGAAAGCTCAGTCAAAACTGAAGAGGTCATGTTGGAGGCTTCATCTGCAAATTCACTGAATTAGCCCTCTAAAAGCTTGGGCGCCTTTCTCCTCGTGGGGCGCCCAACTTCACTAGACTTAGAATACTTTGATATTTTCCGTTATTTGCATTTTGCTTCTTGGTTGAGACCTTTTCAATAAATCTCGAATTCTGGATGATTTATTCGTCAGATGACTGAGCTGATAGACTCACTGCGGAGCTAAGAAGAATCTAAACAACATTGCCTACAAGCACAAACCCTAACTCCATCATCTGATGCCTTGAAAAGGAGGGCACCTATTTCTTCCAAGGGCGCCCATGGCTGGCAGTGTTAGCAATTTTTTTGAGATTTTCAAATTTCTCCTTCGTTTGACGTGTTTCCCTTTGCTCTGCAGCCGAAGATGAAAAATTTTCCAAGGCATGAAGGTTTGGGTGCCTATGCTTGACAGGGGCGCCTGGTGTCTCCAGTGAGCCAAAATTTTGCATTTTTCAACTTTTTTCCAGCTTCCTCTCTCCATTCTCCATTCTGAAAGATACCCTCTCAAATTTTTTGATTTTTCACTGACAATTACAATGTAATCAAGCACCCGATAAGGTTAGCTGTAAACCAAAACAATGCAAAAAAGAACTCTAACCAAGAATGCACCCTAAAACCACTTAAGGAGGAGGGGCGAGCATATGGTCAGAGGATCCCTAGGAACTAGTTAATCAATAATTGAAATGATTACAATTGAATGAGACGAATTAAACTCAACACCAAGAATGTGGACGCAAGATCCCTTAGAAGGCGAGCTGCTAACATATGGTGGAGTGCTAATAACAAAATTGAAAGTACTTAGGCGGATAACCAACCATGAGAGAATTTCCACTCTTCCACTAAAACAGTGGGGGGAAAGAAATTCCAAATAAATGATTCATCCACTGCGGCAGGCATCCACTCAAGAGTGGGGATTCACCACTTGACAGTGGATATAAGAAAGCTTAACGATTCATTCCTCCACACTGGCGGTATACCATCCAAGGGTGCTTAATGTGAAATTAAGAAATCAATGCAACAATAATAAACTAGAACAATACTACTGTTTACAATTTTTACAAATAGGAAAGAGCTGCAAATTACAAGAGTTTTACATAGATTTCAAAACACCAAGATATAGGATGATTTCACGTTAGATATCAACAAGAATTGATGAAGAAAGACTGAAAATGCAAACTGAAATAAGTCTGATTTAGAAATTTGCAATTCTGGAAATGAATTATCAGCAACTGCAAAATCAATCAAATGCTCATAACTTCACCAAATTACCTCCGATTGGACTAAAATCTTTTGCAAATGACCTCTACGAATATGGCGCCAAAGAACCAATCAAAAAACAGCATCGAATCATTCACATTTATTTGGCACAAATCCCAATGCCACTAAGAAAAGTACGACCCTCGTTGAGGAGCGATTTTGGCATTAAAAATCAGAAACTCCACATTTTAAATCTGCAAATTCATGAGCATGGTCGCCTCTAACATAGAATTCAATTGATTAAATACCCATCAACAAAATAAATTCACCATGAGAGCTGCAAGTGAAATCGACTTTCAGCCATGTCTGCAACAGCAACTCCAAAACGAAGAAATATCATTAAAACATCAATTATAAGGCTCAATCTGCTAGTCTAAATGAGAAGCAGCAATAAAAACCAACTAGGTGTTATCTTTCAAACACGAAATTGGATTGTAACTAGGAGGTCAACATTCCTCGAAGTGGAAATCAATTTGTCATTTCGACAGCATAACAATAGCATAAAATATTGGATACCAAATGTTGTAGCAAAGCTTCATCTTTATAGAAAAAGAGATGACTCTTCAGATTTCAGGCAAGGGACGCCCCAATAGACATTTGAATTATTTTCAAATTCCAAAAAATATAAAACTCACTCAAAAAGGCGTCCAACTTCAAGGCATAAAATCTTCTTTAAATGTTTCTTTAATTAATTCCGCCATGAAGGCGTCCCCCTTCATGGCCACTTTTTAAAAAAACTTAAAGTTAGTTCACTAGGCCAAGGGGTCAACTGAAAAACATAACATTAATGCCTTTAATTTATCTTTTTCACCAAATAAAGCTTTTAAGCTAGAACTAAGAAACACCTTATTGCTCCAACTGAAGAGGAACATAACTGAAGAGCTAACAACTGAGATATTGCCAAAAATAGAATTTACTATAAATAGTAAATTCTGAGAAATAACACAAAACCTCCAATAAAGGAAACCCTAATTTACCTCAACGAGCCTACGGGCCTCCGGAATAGTCTGATGAGTAATTGAACCGGTTACAGATGAGAAGGGGACATTACAGTCCGCCCTCCTCAAGATTGTTTGTCCTCAAGCAACCGCAAAGCTGAATGCTGCAAGATGTGTTAACCTTCCCATGTTGCATCCTCAATGGGCAAGTTCCTCCATTTTACTAAATACTCTTTGATTGTTCTCCTCCTCAAAGAGCGTTCTCTAGTATCAAGAATCTCCTCTGGAATCAACACCAACTGACCTTCCTCATCTAATGGAGGTAACTCTGAAGTAGCCACCACATTGTGCCCAAGTGGCTTCTTGAGGCGAGACACATGAAAAACGTTATGCACTCTGTTGTCAGCCGGAAGCTCCAACTCATAAGCCACCTCGCCAATCCTCTTGGTGACTTTGAATGGCCCATAAAAGTGTGGCTTTAACTTTTCTGCACCCCTCATCTTGAGAGAAGACTATCTATAGGGTTGGAGTCTCAAATAAACCATATCCCCTACTACAAAGGATCGCTCAACATTCTGCTGATCAGCGTATAACTTTTCCTGATTTTGAGCTTGTTGCAAATTTTCCTTTAATGATTTCAGGATGTCTTGGCTCTGCTGTAACATATCCTTGGCATGTGGAGCTCTACTATCACCAAACACCAAATCTACAAAGTTAGGAGCATCATAACTATAAAGAGCCATGAAAGGAGACATCTTAATTGACATATGATAGGAAGAGTTATAACAAAACTCTCCCAAATGAAGCCACTTGACTCAAACTCTGTGCTGCCCTGAAACATAATTTCTGAGGTAGCCTTCTAACCATTTGTTAGCAATCTCGGATTGCCCATCCGTTTGCGGGTGATAACTAGTGCTTGGGGTGAGCACTGTTTCACTCAATCTGAAGATCTCCTGCCAAAAAGCACTTAGGAACTTGTTGTCCCTATCACTGACAATGGTTTTAGGCAAACCATGCAAACGGAAAACTTCTCTAAAAAACAACTCAGCTACTTGAGCTGCTGTAAATGAAGTATTGATAGCATAAAAATGAGCAAATTTAGTTAATCTATCCACTACAACATAAATACAATCATGTCCTTGCACTTTGGGTAAACCAGTGATGAAATCAATAGCAATACTTTTCCATTTCTGATTTGGAATTGGCAAGGGTTGCAGCAAACCAGCTGGAAAAGAGTGTTTGTTTTTATTCTTCTGACAAGTAGAACACTCCCTTATGTAATTCATGACCTCCTTCTTCATTCCTTTCCAAGTAAATCTTTCTTTGATCTACTTATATGTCTTGAACATTCCTTAGTGACCAGCAAGGGGAACATCATGAAAAGACTGTACAATCTTCTTTTTAAGCTTGGATTCAGATACTAAAAAGATCCTACCCTTATAAATAATCAAACCATCAACCAACTTATACCTTTCATTGTCCAAATGACCTTCTACAATGCTGGTTATGAACTGATTTTTTGCATAATCAGCAGCAATTAACTCTTTCCAATCTGCTGATAGCTCGCAAATGGACTGCAAATGGGGTCTTCTTGACAGAGCATCAACCACTATGTTATTTTTCCCTTTGACATACTCAATGTCAAAATTGTAAGCTTGAAGCTTACTCACCCACTTCTGTTGTCTTTCATTTAAATCTTTTTGGCGCATAAAATGTTTAAGACTATTATGATCAGTCTTAACAACAAATTTACTTCCCACCAAGTATTGACGGAATTTAGACAAAGCATGCATGATGCCAAGCATCTCTTTGTCATAAATTGAGTATAATTTTTCTGCTCCTCTCAATTTCTTGTTCTCAAAGACAATAGGGTGTTTGTCTTGCATGAGAACAACTCCAACTCCTTCACCTGAAGCATCGCATTGCAATTCAAAGGGCTTCTTGAAATCAGGCAAAGCCAATACTGGACACGAGCTCATGATCTGCTTGAACTTATCAAAGACTCCTTGTGCTTTATCTATCCATAGAAAAGCTCCTTTCTTGGTAAGATCTGTAAGGGGAGTTGCCATGTGAGAATACCCCTTGACAAACCTTCTATAAAAACCATACAAGCCCAAAAATCCCTTCAAGTGAGTCACGTTCTTTGGAGGTGGCCAATCAATGATGGCTCTAATCTTCTCAGGATCAACTTTGACCCCCTTAGAACTGATAATAATGGCCGAGATAGAGAAGCTCTGTCATCCAGAACTCACATTTTGATTCTTTGGCAAACAAACATTCTGCCTCCAAAATACTAAGCACTTCTTCCAAGTGCTGGAGATGCTCCTCCCAAGACTTGCTGAAAATAAGAATGTCGTCAAAGAAGATAAGCACAAACTTCCTCAACTGCTGCCTGAGAATCTTGTTTATACAAGATTGGAATGTTGTTGGAGCATTTGTCAAACCGAATGGCATGACAAGGAATTCAAAATGCCTATAGTGGCATCTAAAAGCAATCTTATCAATATCCGCTTCTCTCATCCTGATTTGGTGGTAACTGAATCGAAGATCAATCTTCGAAAAATACATAGCCCCATGGAGCTCATCAATAAGCTCATCTATCCTAGGAATATGATATCTATTCTTGATGGTCTTCTGATTCAATGCGCGATAATCAACACACATACGCGTTGTGCCATCCTTCTTTTTAACCAACACCACTGCTGAAGCGAAAAGGCTTTTGCTTGGCCAAATGAACCCTACCTCCAAAAGCTCCTTGATGGTCCTTTCTATCTCATCTTTCTGCTTCTTCGGATATCAGTATGGAGTAGTGATAACCGGCTTTGCACCCTCTTCTAGCTCAATCACATGCTCACACCACCTTTCAGGAGGTCTCCCAAGAGGTAAATCGCCAAAAACTTTGCTCTTCTTAGTAAGCAAGGCTTGAATATCAGGGGAATATTGTCTTTTCTCAACTACCGGATCAGCTGGTAGGATCATACATTCTGCTGCCCATTCAACTTGATCATGACGGATCAGCCTCTCCATTCTTTTCAAAGACACAATTTGAGGGCCTCCATTAGACATCCCTCTCAAAACAACCTTCTTTCCTTCAGCTTGGAACTTCAATTCCATAGTTTGCAAATTCAAGGTGATCTCTCCAAGAGATCGCAGCCATTGTACTCCCAAAACAATATCGGTATCACCAATGCCAACAACATAAAAATCATCTTTTATCTCATAATTTCCCAATTGCATGGAAAGATTGGGAATTTTTTTTGTGCATGATATGGTAAAACCATCTGCTACCATTATCTTGAATCCCTCAAACTCTTCAATCTTTAATCCCCTTTTGACAATTAGTACTTCATCAATAAAATTATGAGTTGCTCCTGTGTCAATTAGAGCAACAATTTGTTGAGAGCCAACCACTCCACAAACTCGAAAGGTTTCATTTTTTTGAAAACTAGATAGTTGTGCAAAGGCACTACCATCTCCCATCTCTGACTTTTCTTCTGGAGCTTCTTCCTCATCACCACTTGCTGATTCGTATTGTTGTTCCAACGAATCAGATTCTGATCCATAATCAGAATAGCCCTCCATTCAATGTGCTTTGCCTTTCCCATAGCAACGGTGACCCTTTGACCAAGGTTCATGACATGTGTAGCAAATTCCTTTTCTAAGCTGATCACAGAGTTCATCTGACATCTTTTGGGGATACTTATTCGGCTGACTTGGAGGAAACTTCTTCTTATCCTTCTTGAAAGGTTTAGACTGAAATTTTGGCCTTGGAGTAGCCAACTCCATGCCCCTTGCCTTCTTGATTGCTTCATCCAAGGTCGGTGGATCAAAGGCTTTGACCCATCCCTTCAAAGGCTCCATTAATCCTTCAGAAAATAGTACCACAAGTCTTCTCTCAATAATGTTGGGCACCATTACTAACAATCTTTGAAAATCAGCCACATAATTTTCTAAAGATCCTTGTTGCTTTAGTTGCGCCAATTCTCAGAATCTCAACTCAGGATCTTTGGTATCAAATCGTCCAATCAGCTTCTTGGTAAATTCTTCATAGGTGTGGATAAGGTTATGGCCAAGAGTGACCAAACCGTGAGTCCACCATTCATGGGCCACTCCATCCAAATGCAATGTGGCAAATTTTATTACATCTTCTTCTGGCATTTGTCTAAGTGAAAGATAGTTATCCAACTTTTGCACCCATACCCTGGCTGTACACTTGTTACTACTATCAAAATGGTCCAAAGTTATCTTTCCCAAAGATTGTTGAAAATCATTTTTTATCATTCATTGGAAGACGGTGTTCATTCCTTCCACCATTTCTTCTACTCCTTTGATTTATGAATTGATGAAAGGTCCAAGCATCTCTCATATCAAGTGGCAAAGTGATATACTCCTTATATGCTTGTCTAGCATCATCTCCAAAAGGTATCCCAACTTTTGGTGGTGGTACTTCCCTCGGAGTGAATGTAGGGAGAAGAGGTCTAGATGAAGATCCTCTTGCGATTGTAACATGCTGTCCAACAATTCTATCCCTTCCATTTACCTCTGAACCATTATTACCATTATGGCCATAAGTTCCATTAACACCACTGTTACCACTATTTTCACCAACTTGGTTCTATTGGGGCTGAGCATTGTTTTGACTAGCCTGCTGATCCAATTTAGCTAGCAAATGTGCCATCATGTCTAACATGTTGTCAAACTTCTTTTCCGCTAGGGCATCTTTTTCTTCCATTGAAAGTCTGGGCTCTTTTGACATTCTTTCAACTACTTTACCCGTCTCTCTTAAAGCTTTTGACAATCTCTCTGTTCTGGCACTGGTGGGAACTGAATCTGAGACTAGGCCTGATTTCTGACGAAATATCTGATTTCTCTATCACTCATTTGTCAACTGAATGGCTAAAAGTTACAGGATGGAAGGAACTTCTGCTCTGATACCACTGATAGACACCCTCTCATTTTTTTTTATTTTTCAATGATAATTACAATGTAATCAAGCATTCGTTAAGGTTAGTTGTAAACCAAACCGATGCAAAAAAGAACTCTAACCAAGAATGCGCCCTAAAACCACTTAAGGAGGAGCGGCGGGCATATGGTCAGAGGATCCCTAGGATCTAGTTAATCAATAACTCAAATGATTACAATTGAATGAGAGGAATTAAACTCAACACCAAGAATGTGCACACAAGATCCCTTAGAAGGCGAGGTGCTAACATATGGTAGAGTGCTAATAACAAAATTGAAAGTACTTAGGCGAATAACCAGCCATGAGAGAATTTCCACTCTTCCACTAAAACAATGGGGGGAAAGAAATTACAAATAAATGATTCATCTGTTGCGGCAGGCATCCACTCAAGAGTGGGGATTCATCCGCTGCGGCAGGCATCCACTCAAGAGTGGGGATTCACCACTTGACAGTGGGTATAAGAAAGCTTAACAATTCATTTCTCCACATTGGGGGTATACCATCCAGGGGTGCTTAATGTGAAATTAAGAAATCAATGCACCAATAATAAACTGGAACAGTACTACTATTTACAGTTTTTACAAATAGGAAAGAGCTGCAAATTACAAGAGTTTTACAATGATTTCAAAGCACCAAGATATAGGATGATTTCACGTTAGATATCAACAAGAATTGATGAAGAAAAACTAGAAATGCAAACTAAAATAAGTCTGATTTAGAAATCTACGATTCTGGAAATGAATTATCAGCAACTGCAAAATCAATCAAATGCTCATAACTTCACCAAATTACCTCCGATTGGACTGAAATCTTTGGCAAATGACCTCTACGAATATGGCACCCAAGAACCAATCAGAAAATATCATCGAATCCTTCACATTTATTTGGCATGAATCCCAATGCCACTAAGAAAAGTACGACCCTCGTTGAGGGGTGATTTTGGCATTAAAAATCAGAAATTCCAAATTTAAATCTGCAAATTCATGAGCATGGTTGCCTCTAACATAGAATTCAATTGATTAAATACCCATCAGCAAAATAAATTCACCATGAGAGTTGCAAGTGAAATCGACTTTCAGCCATGTCTGCAACAACTCCAAAACTAAGAAATATCATCAAAACATCAATTATAAGGCTCAATCTGCCAGTCTGGATGAGAAGCAGCAATAAAAACCAACTAGGTGTTATCTTTCAAACACAAAATTGGATTGTAACTAGGAGGTCAGCATTCCTTGAAGTTAAAATCAATTTGTCATTTCGACAGCATAACAATAGCATAAAATATTGGATACCAAATGTTGTAGCAAAGCTTCATCTTTATAGAAAAAGAGATGACTCTTCAGATTTCAGGCAAGGGACGCCCCAATAGAGATTTGAATTATTTTCAAATTCCAAAAACTATAAAACTCCCTCAAAAAGGCATCCAACTTCAAGGCATAAGATCTTCATTAAATGTTTCTTTAATTAATTCCGCCATGAAGGCGTCCCCCTTCATGGCCACTTTTTAACACAACTTAAAGTTAGTTCACTAGGCCAACGGGTCAATTGAAAAACATAACATTAATGCCTTTAATTTATCTTTTTTCAACAAATAAAGTTTTTAAGCCAGAATTGAGAAACACCTTATTGATCCAACTGAAGAGGAACATAACTGAAGAGCTGATAACTGAGATATTGCCAAAAATAGAATTTACTATAAATAGTAAATTCCGAGAAATATCACAAAACCTCCAATAAAGGAAACCCTAATTTACCTCAAAGAGCCTACGGGCCTCCAAAATAGGCTGATGAGTAACTGAACTGGTTACTGATGAGAAGGGGACATTACACGTTCTTCGTGCATGTTCATCATCAACAACTTCTTTTCAGTGCTTGCATGTCTGACTCTGACACCTGGCAGCTAACTGACCTCCATTGATGACCTCGGTGCTCATAAAAAAGCTTCTGAAAAAACAGAATAGACCCACTAGGGTAAAACTGATATTTTCATGATTTTGACTGCACCAGCCTGATGAGGAAGTATTTTAAGCCAATCAAAATCAATTTCAACCCTAGAAGCCAAACTTTCTATTTTTTGAAAATTTTGCCAGTATTTGTTTCAAAAGAAACCCAAAAATACCCAGAAAAAGTTTTTATTTTTAGAAAACTGCTAAAAATAGAAATTTAACTAAATATTAGGGTTGAAAAACTGAAATCTGGGTTTTGTTGATTTGGTTGGTCTGAGCCGACCTAGATTGTCAAATTTTGAAAATTCTAAGTTTCTGCCCCTCATGCATGACATGCATACCCTAATTGATTTTAACCAGACTTTGACTCATTTCTTCAAAATGCCTAAGTATAGCAAAAACTTTAATTTGGGGTACAACAGGCCTCATAATGTCCCATTTCGACAACCACATTAATAAAACAATAATAATTATGTTATTTCACAATAATTTAAAATAAAGTTATTGGGACCAACTTAATATATTAATATTATCATTAAATTATTTTCCTAACTTTATTCTTTAGCCTACAAAAAATAAATAAATAGGCTATGGGTCTCCCAATTATTTTAATTTTGAAAAGTGGCCAAGAAATAAAACTTGATAACATGGCTTTAAATAAATAAAAATCCCCTAACTTGAGTGTTTTCATGTGAGATGCTTGCATGAGAAGGGAGTGTGCTCTATCCTTTTTCTTAAAATGACCATGCATCAAATGGCCTAGTTCATCACATCTAGTAATTGATGAATGTGTCAAGCTTCTAAATCACTCTATTGCTTTTCCTTTTAAGCAAACAACTAGGAGTCGAAGAGATACATCAAGAGGAATTATGTGATGAATGACATATAAGCTAGCCACATCTTGTATTTTGTCAATCGGGTTTGTGAGACCATCCCATACGAAATATGGTAGGGCTTTAAGTGTTCACACAAGAATAGCGTTCCATTAATGTATTCCAAATGACTTTGAGTCCCAAGCAACAAATGACTCAAGTCTTCTAGCAACCATTGTGTTTTTCTAAAATGTGGAAACACGAGGGGTGATTATAGGAGATGAAGATGGAGATCTTGAGCTCTTAGCAAACACCTTTGTTTGGTAATAGTTGCACAAATTCGATAATGCTGTATTTTGGATTATTTTTCATAGAAAATCTGATTAAGTCATTGTGATAAGCCACAAGTCATGCTAAATCAGGATATGAAATTTAAAGTCGCGAGGTGACATAGTAAATCTATAGCTTCTTGTAAGAAAATTCTCAAGGTATCACTAATTCTTGGTTTCAACTTTTCCTCATTGGAAAACTTTTGCAACTTTTTGTCAATTCTTTTCAAAATTGTCCCATTGGGCATGCCAAAAACTATTGCTTGGAAAAGTTGTATGAAGAATTGATGCAAGAGCATCTCGGTTCACAGGCAATCCAGCATCACTAAAAACATTTTAGCATTCATTTTTGTTTTGTTTCCAATTTTTGTGATATTGCTTCTCAAGAGGTTATACAGGAAGGTTTCTATATCTTAAATGACCATTAGTCTTCTACCTATATTGCAAAATGTCTATGGGTTGTTTTGGACCATTTTCATGACACTATAGGATAGTTATTTCATGATGTTTTGTTCAAACTACTACAAGAGGACTATGTATTTCCAGCTTCAGGAATTCTACATGTAAATGCTTAACCTTGGCAATTATTGGTGACAAAAATCAAATAAAAGGCTATTTTAGCTATTCAAAGTTATGTTACATATGGTATTTAATCAAATTAACAATTATTGTTGCCATTAGAAACTTAATTGGATAAAGTTTATATTTTAAACACTTAATGCAACTGCCTGCGGTCGTGCCCTTTCTGCTTTCGGAGGAAGAGAGTTTGATTTACTCCCATTGATCTTATTAATTAAGAAATCTACTTGATTTGAAGAACTTTAGTCATTCATGAGATGTGGCAGATGATTTGAAAAGGGAACTTTATTCTAGCCATGTTTATTGCTAAAAACAATGAAGTTTTTGAGCTGCAATACCTTCTATATTCTTGTGGCCAACTTTTATTACGTGGTAGCTGATTTATTGGATTTTGGGCTTCATCAAATATTTATAATTTCATGAGCACTAATGTCTCCATGGCTGCATGGTTATTACTGTTCAAGTTTCTTGGTTCTGCGGCTGTTCGTGGCCACTAATCATTTTCATTTCTACATACTTGTCAACATAGTTGTTCATCCTTTGCCTAGGGAGCTTGAAGTTACTAGTGGAGGCATTTCATTGTTGGACTATGTGGTTTCTCTGCCTAACTTTTTGGCTTCTCACTCAATCTTGGAGCCAACAGTTATTTCCAAAGACCATGACTGTTCACTTTAGGTTGCCAGCAGTTGCTATGAAGTTTTGGGAAAGGCATTGCAGTTTGGTGCAGCCATTTCATTGGCCATTGATCTTCCTTGTGGCAACGATTACCTTGGTGGTTTTCTCTATTTGTCTAAGGAGCTTTTGTGGTAGCAATCAAGTTTTTCATTTAGTAATTCTTTCATCTTGACAGCAATCCACATCCCCTACTTGTGTGGTTGTTCTTTTTCAAAGTCTACGACAAGAATTGTAGTGTATTAATTTTCTTTGTCATTTTTTGTTCATTGCTTGAGGGAGGTGACAAGGATCTTGAAGGCTTCTATTTTGAGCAAGATAGAATGTAGGAAGAAAAGGGAACTCTCTATTGGAAAATTTTAGAGAGTAGAATAGAGAGAAACCTCTACAGAGGAGTAGAACTCTATTGAGTAGAGTTAAAAAGATTTTAAAACCAAAAAGTGAAATGGGGATTGTATTGAAAATGGCTCTGTTGAAATCTTCACTGAGTGAATGAGAGGAGTGGGTTACAAGAAGTGTTTTTGTAGAATAATATATTTTGTATGCAAGTTGTTTAAAGCTACAAGAAATAAATAAAATTACTGTATTTAGTACTTTTTATTGTTTTTGATGTGCATGGGAGTGTGTAATACTTTAGGTTATAGGGATTTGGCAACTGTTTAGTGGGTTCCCTTTCCCTAACTACACCAAAGTATCAAAGCTAGAAAGCTCTCTAGGACATATGTTTTACAGATCACATGAAGTGATTTGGGTAAAGCTTTAAGATTGGAAGGTGTCTAAGAAGAGCATGGAGGATTTTTTGCAGGTGTAGAAATCCTATAACTGCAAAGGGCTTTGAGCTCTCAGGAAAATTTGTTGTAGATGAGAGATAAGATGTACAACTGAAGAGAGTTTGAGGAGGCACGAGCTATGTCACAAGGTTCGAATTCGACAACAATAAAATTCGGATGAAATTCGACAAGGGCAAAAAATTCAATATCAAATTCACCTTGTATAATTTTCTTTTCAATATAGTAATATGTTCATAAAATTATCAAAATAGTTTATATATAGTAAACTAAGATTATTTAATAAAATAATAATATAGTAAATTTAAATAAATTATAATAATTTTAAAAATTTAACTTAAATATTTAAATTTGTTAAAGATTGTATATTAAAGACATTAGATTTCCACAGTCCATGTCATTATTTGTAGTTTCTGGATTTAACTATTTATACAGTTAAATTAATACACGGTTAAATCCAGAAACTACAAATGATTATATATTAAATATTAATAATATAAAATATAAATTAAATATTTTAAACTATTAAATTTTAATTTATTAAATGTTCATATTAAAAAATAGAATTCAATAAAACAATAAGAGAAAATAATATTAAACTTAAATATATTCAATCTTAATTTTTTAATTAAAATTCAATTTAAATAAAATAATACTTAATATTAAAAAATGTCTTTTATTAGAAATATAAATGACTCATTTTACATTTTATAAAAAGACAAAATGAATTTCAAAAAAGAAACCTTAATCCGTACAGAACATAAACTAAAAATAAAATAAAGAAAGGTCAAAGTCACCAAGGAAGAACAACCGCTAGCCGCTGAGTAGAATTTGTAGGCATTTGATCTCTCTTTTGCAACCTAAAAAATGTAAAATGAATCGGTCGTTGCATGTTGCTTGAAAGAATGAATCGCATGCAAGTTGCGGTGTCTCAAAAATTCTGCCTCACCTTGCCTCAACTTGTTGTGTTATTATAGTCACAAGTCTCACAACTCACAACTTTGCAAGACTGCAAAACGTGGGCAATATCTATATTTTGACTCGTGTTGGAAGTAGTTTTTTTGGAAAAAAATTATTTAACAATTTTTTAAAATATATTTCAATAAAAACTGCATGACCTATTTACTGTATGAGTACAAAGGCAAATATTAACGATTTTTAAGAATTTTGTTGAAGTTCGCTAAATTTCGAATTTCAGCGAACCCTGTGACTTAGGGCACGAGTATATAAGAGAAGGTTGATTATTGGAAGTTTCTTTAAATTTGTAGGTAGAATAATATAAATGGAAAGGGCTTTATGCTCTAGTGAGCTTTTTTGCAAGTAGAATCTTGTGATTGCAAGATGAAAGTTGTGTGAATTTCCAAAATTTGCAAACTGTAGTATAAGGTTGTACATGTGTAAGAAATGTCTTCAAAATTGAGGACAAGGATGGTCGTGAAGAGACTAGTAAAGTTTATGTCTATGGAGCAGCAAAAGAGGATTCTTGTGGACAATATCCTTGTAGGGTTGAGAGAAATCAAATCAAGATTGAATGCATTGGGGATTGAATACTATAGGGAAGTTTGTCATGTTCCCCGAAATTGTGGCATTGAGATATAAAGCATCGAAAACAAGATAAACAAAATACATATTAAAAAAATTAACTATTTCATATTATTATAATTATAATTATAAATATTAAATATAATATTGTAATTACCAAAATATAAGTACTAAATATTATAATCATTATAATAAATTAACATGAAATGCATAATATATCAATATTAAAGATTTTAACACATTGAAATAAAATAATAATATATATATTGACAATTTATTGTTATTATACTTTAATGATTAAAATACAAAATATTAGAATACAAATAAATAAACATCAAAAATAAAATAATAGATATAATGTAAAAATCATTATAATTATAAACATCAATGATAATATTATAATTATAAATGTTATCAATACAGACATTATATTTAATTAATTCTGATCATGACTATGTTATTAAGATAATAAGAATCGAACCATTAAAGGCAACGACTCCAATCTTCAAGTCAGCCATCACTAAACAAACCAATGTAGCGATTCATATACTAAGCGAATCCTTTTTAAAAAGGCATTGGTCAACCTTTCAAAGAGCAGCGATCAGGAAAAAGATGCAACGTTTCAGATCATAGCAGGTATTTAAAGTAAGTCTTCTTCAAGCAAAAGAAAGGCATGGTAGCTAGAGAAATTAAAAAAAGGAATCTGCAGATCGAACCATCAGCAAATAAGTAATATCTTTGAATATTAGTCAGTAATCATCTATAAGGAAATTAAATTATCTGCAACCCAGAAATATCAATCATTTGGTATGAATTAGAGAGGCAGTAAACAGTAATTATTTTATGAATACATTTTGAATTCTCTCATATGCATATTTCATAGTACTGTTGTAAGGAATCAATACTTAGATTATATTCCTTTAAGGAAGTAGATTACATATATGTACTTATATGAAATAGGTACATATATATATTGAGTATACAATAATGATGCTTGCAGCAATTAGTGAGCCTTATAAGTAATTATGATCTTTATATATATATATATATATATATAACTTTATCCTATGATCAATCAAGTGTAAGGTTGAGGGAAGCAAGTTAGGAGGATGCAGTTTACGGGCCTCCTATGCTAAGTAGGCCACCTCAAGGGTGGAATTGTCTTGGTTGGACGTTCTTGCCGCTTGGGGCCAAGGGGAGGGTTGTCTTGGTCGGATGCTTGTGCTCTTGGGCTTTTAGATGGGTTAAGTAGTTTATAGGCACCCCTTTCAAGGCTTTCCTATCAAGCCAAACTATGATTGGTTGTTAGGATGGGATTCAAAGAATCGCAATCATAAGAGGGATGGACAAGACAACATGGATAGGAAAAGAAGATACAAGTGTATCCATTAAGTAGCCCACCCCAAGGGTGGAATTGTCTTGGTTTGGACGTTCCTGCCGCTTGGGGCCAAGGGGTGGGTTGTCTTGGTTGGACGCTCGTGCTCTTGGACTTAGATAGGTAGCTTCGAGCTGACTTATCTTGCTTCTCATCCAAGTCCTGTTATGATTAGAACTTTCACTATGCATTATAGATATTGGTAGTCTAGATAGTCTTGGAATAGTTATGAATTTTAAATAGATAAGACATTTATTATGTTCTGATCAAATAAATTACATTTCCAATATTATCTAGCATGATTGCAAGACCTAAAGCGGAGATTTATATTGTTTGAAGCATTTAAGTGGTAAATTACAGCCCTAACTACATTAAGCCTGGGATTCTAGGACAAGATTTAGGGAAATCACAAAAGGGGACACTAAAAAGTTGTAGATATGTGTGATGAAGAATGTCATGTAAGTGGCATGGTGAAGGATAAGGAAAATGATGAGTGGCATGAAAGAGAGATTGAATATTGGTACCTAGAAGAAGAAGAAGAAGAAGAAGATTTGAGTAACTATCATGAAATAAAGAGGTCTAGAGAGAAGGAAATCCTCATGGATGAGGATAGTGAGTAGAGAAATAGTGAAGAATGGGGTTGTGGCCCTTTGGTAAAGGTTGCAAGTAGAGAAAAACATGTGGGAGAAGCCCACACAAGTACAAATGAAGTGAGAAAAGGACATTGCTTCCACCTCCACAAGTATAAATGAAAATGTAATGGCAACAACAAACCCTTAGACCTTGTTTCCGCCTCCATAAGCAATCTATTGACCTCTCCCTTCTCATTCGCCTTTATATATGAACAAAGCTTAAACCCCCCTACCTTGTAATGCCCAAGAGATGACAACATACCTTGGTGTAGCTCTCTCTAAAATCTTTGTTGCAAAAATAACACAACCACACTCTACTTCCTCCCCAAATTTTTCTATTCGTCTTTGTCCAAGGATATCACAAATTAGACAAAAAGATTATTGGGTTTGAAAAGGCCCTTTGCATAAGGTTTCAAGATAGTGGAAGGGCACTCAAACAAGTTATGTATTTGTTCCCCTTTACCCACAACACTCCCACACCCTAATGAACCCCCATTTGAGGTTGAAACTCTTACACTTATTTCTTCCATTTCATGTTCAGTATTGTCACTATTGCTGCCCATGTTTTGTGAATAAAGAATGCAAGCGCAAACTAAAACTAGAAAAGAAAAATAAATAAAAAAAATTGTCCCGAAATATTTTTAAAAATCAAAAAGAAAAAGAGAGAAACACTTACCTCTACTACTAGTTTTGCTATCTTACTACTCACTAATGCTACCCTAGTTTTGATTTCTCCAGTTGCACCTTCAAACCTTGCTCAAAATGTTTTTTCCCCCAACTCTACTACACATTTTTTTGGCAGGTAAAAATGGTTTGGAATGAAAAGGGGGGCTTCTTTTAGTCATTTAGGGTGTGGAGTGGGGACCTGCAAAAGAAGACAATAAAATAATTTTTTATTCATTATGATCTTTTAAATAGGATGTGGTGTGGGGACCCGCAAAAGAAGACAATAAAATAATTTTGTATTTATTACGATCATTTTTTTTCAATTTGAGCCTTATTACATAGGTCATTTCCAAGCCATTTCTGAATAATTTTTATGACAAGGGATGATGGGGGGACGTTTTTGAGACATCTCCAATACGGTAATGCATACAAAAGGGCTAAGGATGCATCCTTAGGAAACATAGCTCAAGATTAATCATGAATTTTTTCAAGTGTAATACTACCTTGACTCAATCCATATGTTTTGACATTTCTTATTGACCTATACGTTTCTATTACATATGGAAAATAAATATTTTCTATACATGATGAATCAAGCAAAAATTGCCAAAAGCTAAAAAGGCATGAGAAATTGCAAACCAAACTAGATGGCAATTTTTTATGTGAAAAAAGCTTTAAAATGTATCAAAAAAATTATTCCCATTTTTTTGACAATTTTCCACAAGTTTATCAACAAAATCTTGCCCAAAAAATGATTTAATCACAAGTTTGACCAACTTATGACCAATCTTTGCAAGGCCAGCTGATTTTTTCTTTCTTTCCAAAAACCCTAACCCTTCACCTAATTTTTAATGATTCTTTCGTAGAATGCAATTTTTGTTTCCTTTTTTTCAAAATCACCAGCCCTAACCCAATTTTCTGATAAAATATTTTTTGGTTTTCCAATTTATTCCTAAGAATGATTTTTGCTGCTATGTGATGGTAAACCCATCAATACAGGGATAATTATCAACGTGGATACTATTGTTAAAAAAAATCACCATCCCAAAAACCTGTCCCCCCATCTTGAAATGTCAAAGAAACACTACTCTTTTCATTAATATCATGGGTTTTCTTTTTAATTTTTGTTCCCTCGGTGGTATCACACAATAGGGAGTTACAACTTTTAATATTGCGGTAATATCGATCTTGTAAAGAATTTATGGTTGTTTTGTTTATTAAATGTATGTTATGTGGTTATCTCTGTTTTTATGCTAAAATGTATATATATTTTATATTTATGATTTTTTAATTTTTTATCTATCTTTTGTACAGATATACCCAAAATCCAAACCCAAAAACATTTTTGCGATATCAACATACCTGAAACAAAACCAGTAACTTAGCTGAAAACCAGTCAATTGCAATTAAATTATATGGGCTCAAATTATGTGCTACAAAGGTATATTGTGGAAAATGAAATTCAGAAAGTAGTCAAAGAAGCTTAGAAAGAGGATGCAAAGGGTCACATTAGCCATGGAGCTGTGACAAGAAATATTCTATTGGCAGGGTTGAGCTAGTATTGTCCATGCATAACAAAATTATACTAGTAAACTTAGAAAAACAAGATGCAAGTGAGAAGAGCATAGATATGTGGGTGTTAGTGTCAAACAGAAAATTTGACCGCATTTTTCAGGCATTCCAATTTTTGTCAACAAATTTGAAATATTGAAATATTTTGTTGCATGTAGTATGTACAAGTCAATTCTTCCTTACTTGGCACTACAGCAGATTCACGAAATTTATTCACGAAAACTGGCATGTCCCCAAAATAGCAATACCATAAAAACCAAGTGTTAAAATACAAATAAATTAATAAATAAAATAAATAGCAATATTAATATTAAATATAAAATAAATGTGTACCATATCAATATAAAAATATATAAATATGAAATAACAAATATAATAATAATATATAGGAAAATTATTGTTATTACATTCTAGTATTAAATAGCTTAATATCAAAAATAATAATAATAAATAAATATTATAATCATTACACATCAAAGATTGTAATACATTAGAATAAAATAATAATAAGATATTAGCAAATTGGTTTTATTATTATATTCTAATGTTAAAATATGTTCAATAAAACATCAAAATAAAATAATAAAATAAGTATATAATCTGAAATATCATAATTATTAGTAATAATATATTATTTTCAAAAATAGATATTATTGTGATAATAAGCCTTTAAAGGCAGCACTTAAATCTAACAAAGGGATATATTTTATGAAAAGTCACCTCTTTCACCAAACAATACATTCCCCCCCCATGAGTCACCTACCTTGAATGGTATAAATATAAGGAAGGAAAATAAGGAGGGAAAAACATTGAGAAATACGATCTGCAATTCAGAACAGCAGCAACAATGATTGTTATGCATTGGAATATAGAGCTATTTAATATATATATTATTTAATAGGCATACAAGTATATATGCAGAGATATAGATAAATTTTATAATGAATAATATGCAATGAATAAAGAATATATATATGAATAAGGAAAGAATAATTATATAAACATATATATATGAATACTAATGGATATAAGTAAAAGAATAATTATATATATATATATATATATATATATGTATATGAAGAATATATATATATATATACACATACGCACACGATTATGCAATAATGATACTTATAAGTAATGATGACCCTTTAATATAAACATAAGTAGATTATGTATATTTATGAATTGTCCTCATCCTATGATCAATTCAGTATAAGGTTGAAGGAGGCGAGTAAGGAAACATGGAGAGATATGGCAAGTCAAGTGATGTACTCACTTAGCAATAATATTTAGCATATTTTGAATATAAGAAATAGATATTGCTAATCTGATTATTGGTGTAATGCTTTCTTTAGTATTATCATGATGATAATGATGTTGATATTAACTTAAAGAATTAGTAATAAGTGCAAATGTATTTGATTGCTAAAAGATTGTCTTCTAAGTGTTTGCAAGCCTACTAGGGAGGAAGGGCCTGAGTAAAGTGGTGCCTAAAAACCCCACTTAACAATCCGCTACGGCCATGGAGGGGTGGTAGGCCCGGAACCACTTATAAGCTCCGCTAGCTTCCCCCAGTAGGTTAAGTGTCTTCTAAGGTGATGGCACGGGTAGAGAAAGCAAGTACAAGTGTTTCCTCTAAGCACACCCTTCCGAGACAATCATGCCACTCAAGGCCAAGGGGTGGGTTGTCCTAATAGGATGCTTGTTCTCTTGGGCTTAGATCGATAGCTTCGGACGGCTCTACCCATGCCACTCCTCATATGTCTTTATTATTGATTTGTGATTATATTTATATTTGGATATCTAGATATTAATGCTAATAGATATATGTACATGTGGAAATATTAAATGCAGACTTCAATCCAAGATTACTTAGTCAAAGAGAACATTCATTTGAAAAAGAAGAAACCCTAAACCTAATCAACAAGCGAATTTTGGGGCAAAGTTGGCTAAGGGACATTACAAAAACTATGCACAGTATAAATAAGCTTCTAAAACCTTGCAAACTTAAGTATTGTCTATCCTGATTCCTGACTAATAGCTAAGTGTGTATAACCAAGAGATAAAAGTAAGTACAACATTTACAATCTTCTAGACATCAATCTACATATAATATTACCATAGGCTCTATAAACACTTAGATCTCAAAACAGATTTTTTTCACTTGTTCCCTGATGAGCTGACATATGTTCAGCACATTCCATTGTTAACATAAAACAATTACACACAGTTAAGATCTAACGACTACTAAATATCTAAGTTACCGGTTCGGGTTCAGGTTCGGGTTCAGTGGTCCAGTTCGCCGGTTCGGCTAAAAAATTTTTTTTGGGGGGGGGGGGGTCGGTTCGGTTCTTTAGTACAAAAAACATGTAAAAATAATATATATATGCAGCCTAGAAGCATGAATTAGGATTAGAATATCACATAACATCATATAAACAACAAAATCACCATAAACTTGAATGTCATTTAAAACATGCATGATAAATATTCATCGTTGAAACTTGAATTGGGGTAGCTTGATATAATAAGTCTATTGATGCCAGGGTTCAATTTGTACAATTTTGAAAAAAGAAGCCAACTGAGTAGAGTTATCAGCATTCTTCAGAAATCATAAGAATTTGTTATGTACACTAGCCATTTTGATGTCTTCTTGTAGTCTCAAACATTATTTTGTATCATTCTTACATTGTTCTTGAGAGTGGTAGCTTAATATAGCTCCACAATACAAAATCTGGTTTACCTGTGCAGTGTAACAGTGGCATAGGCAAATTTTTCTTTGGAAGAACCAAAGGGTGACTGCACAATTGAAGTGTATAAACACATATCTTTTTGTAATATCAAGGATACTTTTTGAATCTTCCATGCATTGCTAATCTAAAAGGAAAGGTCTTTTGCCTAATCTGTATGCAACCATGCTTTTGACATTGTCAAAAAGAGCAAAACTTCCCTAATGATGCAAAGGCATGGCCAAGCAGTTCTAACTCTCCACATGAGAGAAGAGATGTTGGAGAGTACATCAAGTCAGTGAGAACAAAAGTGTAATGTATTTTAGTTTGTAGTATTCCTCTATTTCTCTACAGATGTGTGATAAATTCTTAGTTCAATGATGCAAAACAATTTTTGAAAAAAGAAAATTGTGTCACAGTCCGCATTCAATCCAACAAGCAAAAATGAAAGCTCAGCCTCTTGGAATGAAAATGCTTGTTTGCAAAATAGATGAATAAGAATGAGGTAGTTAAGGTGTTTGAAGTGATTTATAGGTCACTTTTAGGGTTCCCTTGGGCGTGGGTCAAAGTCAAACTCCATAAAACATTAAAAAAATGCTCAAAAAAACACTTTTTGGATGCCTAGGCACGTGGGTTTTGTCTTGGTTCGCCTGGGTTCTACCCGGGTTCTCTTGGGTTGTGCCTGGGCGAACCAGACTCAAAAATGAAGGAACTTGGTCGAACCCATAGGCGAACCGAACCAGGACCCGAACAGGAGTGAACCAGGACCAAAACCAGGGGTAAAATAGAAGAACCCGGTAAAATAGATAAATATGTTAAGACCCCAAAATCCTATAAATCATCAAACTTTCTTTTCTTTTCCTTTTCTCTTTTTGAAGATCCATATGATATTACACAAAAGAGACATGAGAGTTGAGTATTCTGAGCAACAGAATTACATGGAAAGTCTTGCCCTAGAAGACTACAAAAGCTAAAACTTGTGCGTCTACCCCACGAGACAATGAATATATCTATATCTTACATCATATGTAAGGAAATTTCTGCTCAATGTATAATTTTCTTGAAATCACTCTTAGAAAAGAGTTTTATATCACAAAAGGAATTGCATAGTGAAACAAAAATCTTTTCTTTTTTTTTTAATTTCAACGCCCTTAAATATGTGTTACAATATATAAATAAAAATTAATCATATAAATCAGCCAAAGGATAAACCTAAAGAACAAAATACAGCTTGAGTTAAAAAATAGCACAAACCAAACGACAAATAACATCAATAAAGAATCAATTTCCAAGAAAAGAATCTCATAAAGAATGAGCCATAGTTTTATTTACCTCATCAAGATTCAAGCCACCAATTTGAGAGACACTTCCACAAAATGCTAAATCAACCACCTCTTTACCTAGCCCATATATCTCAAAAATTTGTGCTCCACAATAACTGAAAATAATTCACAAGAAACTCTGTGAGTCTAAGTATAGTTGTCGTTTCTGCTACATTATCTCCTAAGAACACAGGAACAGATTTTTATTTCAGAAGACACCACATACAAATATAATAGACTAAAAAGAGAGATCCATGTTTATGCTGAAGAAGCACTGAGAGCAACAGAAAACAAAAACCTAGCAGTCCACAGGTGAGCTAACCTTGAAAGCAAAGAGATGCCCATCTTTGAAAGTATCTTCAGAAGTCCTGACTCCACTGCCTGCAAAATATGTAAAATGTACCATAAATTTTCCTTTCAGCAAGAATAACACTTCACCTGGTTGAATAATATGAATTAGAAATTATCTGTTTTTAAGGAAAAAGGAAATCAATTCTACAGACAAAAACTTATTTATCAAACTCACAGACATCACACAAAGTGATAAAGACATAAAATTAGAGTAAATTATTTCAAGAACCTAAGATATATCAATTGTCTCATAGATCTAGATTTCCATAAACCACCTGACTCCTCAAGAGATTTTTATATAGTATTTTTTCTAAAATTACAACGACAGTTAACATGTGGAGGTCAAATCTTTTAATATTTCCAGCAGAGACCTCTTCCCTCCAAAAATATTTGGCCGTGCAGTTGAAAATTGCCTCATTTTTTGTGCCCGTAACTTGTTTTGGATTTCAAGACACAGGTGAAGCACCAAATGCACTCACTAGTGAGATTTCAATTCTGTGCCTAGCAACATACACCATTCTCATACAAGACTCCTTATTAAGTTACGTTTATTATAATAGAATTAAATCTGGCTTATCATCAGCAGCAATTTTCCTTATCAGCCATTTTTTATTAGAGACCTTCAAGTGCCTAATATTCTACAAGATAAATAATGTCTCCTAGATCTTTCTGAAAGCTTATCCCCTCCTTTCAGTAGCAGTTCTGAAATCTGTTTTCATCATTTTCTATGCCAATATTGTTTTAATGTTTCAATTTGCACCTTTCAGTGTGACACAAAATGGAACAAATGTGCAGTAAAACCACTCTTCAAATTAGAAGGGAAAGCTCCTCGTAGATTATAAACTAACCTAAAACTAGACAAAATGTACTTGCAATTTATGAACTTTATACTTTATTGTGTTTTTAGAGGTGATTTCACATTCATGCTGAATTTTAAAGTATTCCTTTCTGGATTCACCTAAGGCAAATGATTTTTATACTTTTTAATGAAAAGAAATCCTAGGATTACTTGCATGTTGTAGATTCCTAGACATTTGAGTTTTCATCTAAATGCATGTTGCAAATTTGCAAATATTTGGGTTTACATGTCAATGCATGTTATAGATTTGTATGAGTCTGGCATATGGAATATGCATCTAGTGTTTGCAAAATTGCAGGTTTTCCAGATGTTCTTTAATAAATTCAGATTTGAATGTATGGTTTTGCAAGATTTATGTTTAATTAAAACCTATTGGTATTTTGTGGATTTGTGGAAGAATGTTATTCGAAGTACAATTCCCAAGGGTTGTCCAAATGTGAGACATATTACAGATTCGCATGCATGCCACATGCATGGGCAGAGATTGGTTGCAACTGTATTTGCATAGAAGTATTGGTACAAGATCAATCATCAACATTTTTGCAGTGGTTTTTATTGGGTTCTTCCAATGGATTCGTGGTTGCTCTTAAGTGAGGCGATTCTTGTAGTTGATAGCTGTGGTTTTGTAGTGGTCAATTTCAACAACATATGTGTTCCACAATAGGTGGTTCTACAATGATGTATTAAAGTAATGTTTTATATTGTAATGGTCAATTAGATTTTAGGATAGACTTTAGGAATCTTCTTTAATAAAGTCATGGTGACTTTTGATATTTTTCCTATGAGTTGTCATCCTTATCCTTTGTCATCCTTATCCTCTATGGATAAGATTTACCTTTTTGCTTTATGAGTTGTCATCCTTATCCTCTGTGGATAAGATATTTATAATCCTTACTCTTTGAGGATAAGATATTTGTCATCCTTATCCTTTGTGGGTAAATTATTTGTAATCCTATATAAGGATTCTTTTGCTCATTTCATAATAGATTTTATGCAATCTTGGTTAACTTTCTGTGTGTTGTTTTTGTAATATGGTATTAGAGCTCAAGTTTTGTAAATTCTCGGGATTGGTGAGTGCGTGAATTCTACGAACTATGGTTGTGACGAATTGCACGCAAGAGACACAAAAGAACATGCCAAAGAAAGTTCTACGGACTTATACAAAGGTTTTTTGACGAATTTTTTCAATAAATTCGTGGGTCTATTATTTGTAATTTTCTGACGGATTTTCTTTTAGAAAATTTGTGGTTTCTTAACAGTTAAACATCGCATAAGGTTTGAAGACCTGTTTTTTGACGGTCGTTTTTAAATTCGTAATTTTTCAACTCTTTTTTTGGTGATTTTTGTACAAAATCTTGGCTGTTTGTGGATTTTTTGCCATTTTTTGTTTTTTTTTTCAGAATTCTTGTAGATTATTTTCGGAATTTTACAGATTATTTTTAGAATTTTTTGCAGATTTTTCAAAAAATTGCAAATTTTGCAGATTTTTTGAATTTTTTTTTGCAGATTTTTTGCCAATTTTCTTATTAAATCGTGTGTTTTTTACTTTGCTTCTCACGTTTTGCAATTTTTTTTCCCAAAATTTCAATGGTTTTTCTAATAGCGGCAAGTTTCTTCGTTTTCTATGATTTTGGATTGCAGGAGGGATGGCTTCATTGCCCAACATCATGTTGGAAGGCAACCAAAGGTTCACTCGAAAAATTATAGCACTTGGAAACAAAGGATGCTCACGATCTTCGAGTACAAATGCCTTGATCAGATTGTCCTCGGTACATACACTCATCCAATAGTTGCGAGTAAAGACTAGGACAAGTTTGATGAGCGTTATCGTGAAGCCATCATGCTCTTCTGCCATCATGCTCATTAAATTACCAGTAATAGATATAATGCTTTTGGAGGTTCCATCAGGCAAAACCTCTACGGAGATTTGGACAAACATATGTAATTTGCACGAGATGTCAAATAAAGGCAAGGCCTTCTTCCTGAAGGATATCTTGTTCTCAATCATGATGGACGAGAAAATGTCTTTGTAGGATCATTTGATGAAGATCAAAGATATTTGTGATCAATTGTTAGACATAGGTCGCAAGATAGAAGAAGAAGATATTGTGATTATAACGCCAATAAGCTTACCATGGTCATATGAGCATTTCATTGAAACACTCAACATCACATCGACCAATCTTGAATTGAAGTTCGACGATTTGTGCAACAAACTCTTGTAGTAGGACAAATGGAAAAACCAATTTGGTAGCAACAATGATTCACAGAGTGTGGAATTGGCCTTTGTAGCTAAGGACAAGGGCAAAGGCAAGTGACCACAGAAGAAAGGTTAAGGAAATGCTGATGATACTTCAAAGAATTTGAAGATTATCACATGTCACTATTGTGGTAAACTTGGTCACGTGAAGAAGCACTGTAGAATGCGGTTAGCTGATAAAAAATCCAACCAGGGAGGGCCTCCGCAAAAGGCTCATGTCGTAGAACAATCTGAGTAGGAGATACCACATTCTCCAAGATTCGATTTGTAGCAAATCCCTAGGTTTTGCCTCCAAAAGCAAAGTGTTTGAATGAACAAGAATGAATTTCATTTGCTTTTTGAAAGTTATATATACCTCCTTGAAAAAGCACAACTCCCCAAGTGCTTCTTAAAACATTAAAATATAATAATCATATTGCTTTTGTTGACTTTATATTATGTCTTCACTTGGGCGCCCATTCCAAAGACCTTTTTATAATTTGACTTTATGACATTAAATACCCACTTTACAATAAAGTCAAATAAAACATTATAATATGCACTTTTAGATAATTAATTATTATTATTAAAGTACAACTTTAATAATAATAAAATGCCATAACTCCAACAATAGTAAACATTAATCAATTTCGTCTACACCAGGAGGTAACCAACTAAATTCTCTGCTCACCCAGATGCCTTACTATAAATAGTAAGGTTGTCCTCTATCATCCAACTGACTTACTATAAATAGTAAGTGTATATCAATGAAGCCAAAAACCCCTGAATAACCAAGCCTCTGAATATGCCAAGGATCTGGAGAGATAAACACTACAAACTGCCATCTAAAGAGCGAGATAACCCCAACACTGGGCTCTCTAAACACCATTATTAGCCTACGAGGGCCCTGATAATAGGCTAATCCTCCAAACTCTGATGCTCGCTAAAAAGGGAACATTACAGTCCACCCTCCTCGAATTGCTTGTCCCCAACCAATCTCCACTGGAAAGAAACACCACTCCACCTTGGTCCCAAGGGAAGAACTATAGAGTGTCCCTCACTTCTCCAACTAACTCCTGTAGCACTGGCACAAGTAGAACTGAGAAAACACAATTACGAAGGTCATCCCTGATGTCATGTGTCTTAGAAGTAAGAACATCATGAGGAAGCAACCTTGGAAATTGAAAGGATTTGCTTCCCTCATCTACGCCAGGAAATACATCATACCAACTGTCCAACTCAAGCGAACACGATTTGTGCATCGGAATCAAATCATGTACAAGTGGGTCAAAGGTGAAACTATAAGCACTCCTCACAATGTACATGTTGTGAAACTCCTCTGTGAGCCTTGTCTGGAATCCTGATGCACAAGAAGGATCCCAAACTCTACGATCAAAGCCCAACTCCGCATTAAGGTCAAGAGGAAGATCATCATCCAACTCAAAGAGTGGATTGTCACGAATCAAACCAGCATCAGTCTCAAATAAGGGATTGCTAACAAACTGTACACTGTCCATGTGCTAGTCTAAACTTCCCTCATCTGGACCTATGGAGTAATGAATGGAGTCATACTCCTCTTGGTAATGCTTGTGCTCCTCCACCACCTGCTCAATTTCTTCCTCTTTCCTTTTGCTCTTCTTCCCACTGAGGGAGATGGCACGCAAACTCCCTTCAACTATTCCCCTCAACACATATTTCCTCCCATTTACCACAAACTTTATCTCCATTTTCTGCAAGTTGAGGGAAAATTCTCCAATGGCATGAAGCCATGTCATGCCCAACACAATATCCATCGCACCCATGTTGACAACATAAAAATCATCTTGAAACTCAGTCATTCAACAACAGAGTGAGACCAAGGATTGTCCTAGTACAAGTAAGAGTGAATCCATCTGCCACTCTTAGCTGGAACACCTCAAAGTTCTCTGCTTGTAGTCCTCGCCTAGCCACCAAACCCTCGTCAATGAAATTATGTGTGGCACTAGTAACTACTCCCCTAATTCTGAATGATCCTTGATTGTAGAGGCTAGAGTACAATGCCAAAGGAGATAATTTAGCATCTTTTCTTGACTCCGTAGATGCTTTTCCCACCTCAATGTCCTCTAGATCAGCTTGCTGATCTGAAATTTCAGGAATCAAAATCATCAATAAAGTACCATGCCATACGATTTGTTTTGCCCTTAAACCTCATAGGACAGTCAAGGTCTCTACTACAGGGTCCTTTGCACCAGTAGCATAATTTTTTTTTTCTCAACTCCTCACATGACTCATCATCAAGTCTAATCGCTGATTTCTTTTTCTGATCAGCAGTTGGTTGATGGCTCTCTTCTACTGGAGGAGTCATGGATTTAGGTAAAAGCTGCTTTTTTGGGGCAGCTAGCTCCAAACTTCATGCCTTTTCATTGCTTCTTGTAGAGTGGGAGGGTCGAATGCTTTGATCTCACCTCTCAATGGCTCAAGCAATCCCTCACTAAACAGAATTACCAATCTTCTCTCTGAGATGCTTGGCACCATCACTAACAATCACTGAAATTCAATGTATGACTCCAAACTACACACCTATTTGAGCTGAGCTAGCTCCCTAAAGTATAACTCTGGATCCTTCAGATTGAAGCACTCAATAAGTTTATTTGTGAACTCATGGTAAGTAGTGATAAGAGGATGTTGAAGTGTAACCATGTCGTGATACCACCACTCGCGTGCTAATCCATCTAAATGTATAGTGGTGAACTTAACCACTTCATCCTCTAGCATGGGCCTCAATGACAGGTAGTCCAATTTTTAGACCCTAGATCTAGCAGTGCATTTATCATTGCCATCAAAGTGTAGCAAGGTGACCTTGCTCACAGCCTGTTAGAAGTCATGAGTAGCCTATGGTGCCTATTGTGCCATGTGCTATGTCCTGATTGCTCCACCACCTCTAGGCCTCTTCTGATCCAAGAACTCATTTAGGGTCAACAACTCCCTAATCTTTGCTCGTAAGGTCATATACTCCGCATAATGATGAGTGATATCCCCTATAGTGACAACATGTGGCTCTGGCACCTAAACCTGTGGATCTTGTGGGGCCTATGGCTCCTCCTTAGGAATGAAGTTTGGTTGGTTGGGCCTAAGAACTAGACCCATAGAAGATGAAGACTGCTGAAATGCCACATTAGGCTAACCCAAACCCTGTGTACCACTAGTCTGTCCCTGATAACCTATATGCTATGGTGGAATAAATTACCTCATCGTACCCATCAGCTGAGATATCATGTGCATCATATTATCAAACTGCTTTCTGGCTGTGGAGTCGGGACTGACTAACTCTGCACGACCTTTATCCCTCTCAGCCATAGTGCCTATCACACTATCACTATCACTAGAACCGATTTTGTGTATACCCAATATCCCTGAAACTGCCTCACCTTCAGGTACTGGAGGTGGTTCCCATGGTTCTACACCTCTGGTATACTGTTTAAACTCTTTACTCGTAAAATAAAATTACCATCACAGGATGGTAGGAAACTGCTCTGATACCACTAAAATATCCCACCCCAAGTGAGATATTTGCTAATCTGAAAGTTTGCCTGTGTTTGCTTGTGATTTCAAGGTTTTTCTTTTTTTTGTGTTTGATGAAGATTTTGCCAGGTAAATGCCAATAATATATAGACATAAATGCAATGAAGGAAATTGACAAACTATTGCAAATTCAACAACTACTGAAGCAAAACCCTTAATATATTTATATTCAAATCTGATTTACAATTGAATGCTTTTACAATGCAGTCATACCTGGAAAAGCCAAGCAATGTGATATGCAAATCTAGAGATTATTCAATTCTGAAAGTTCTGATCAGCAACAAGAACCCTCCTTAATTTCCTCGCCTACCACAAAAAATCAATATTCTCCACCAACAATTGTATGCAGATTGAAACCAGCATCTAAGTTACCTACCATGAAGAAGATTTCAGACCAAAATCATAGGTGTTTCAGCCTTGGAAGAAAATGGCCAGCTTATGAGACTTGTACGGCCCTAGCAGCAACAGTACAACCTCTATAGTGATTCCCACATGGCTTTAAAGGGGTACAATTCAACAATGAATCTTTTGCAGCAAATAAACTCCTGATCTTCAAGTGATTAGTTCTTCAAACTCTTTGAAACATCTCCTCAATATGCACAATGTGACCTTTGAATGAAAGCCACCAGATAACTGCAACCTTTGGGTGATCTTTCACACCTGTGGGATGCACAATCCTCGAGATACCATGTTCTCCAAGACTGAATTTGCAGCAAAACCCTAGGTTTCACCTCCAAAAGCCAAAGCAACAAAAGCCAAGTGTTTGAATTAAAAAGAATGAATTTCATTTGCTTTTTGAAAGCTATATATACCTCGAAAAAGAACGACTACCCAAGTGCTTTGTAAAACATTCAAATATGATAATCATATTGCTTTTGTTGACTTTATATTTATGTCTTCACTTGGGTGCCCATTCCAAAAACCCTTTTATAATTTGACTTTATGACATTAAATACCCCCTTTACAATAAAGTCAAATAAAACATTATAATATGCACTTTTAGATAATTAATTATTATTATTAAAGTACAACTTTAATAATAATAAAATGCCATAACTCCAACAATAGTGAATATTAATCAATTTTGTCTGCACCAGGAGGTAACCCACTGAATCCTCTACTCACCTGGGTGCCTTACTATAAATAGTAAGGTTGGCCTCTATCACTCAATTGACTTACTATAAATAGTAAGTGTATGTCAATGAAGCCAAAAAACCCCGAATAACCAAGCCTTTGAATATGCCAAGAATTTGGAGAGATAAACACTGCAAACTACTATCTAAAGAGCGAGATAACCCTAACACTGGGCTCTCTAAACACCATTATTAGCCTACGAGGACCCTGATAATAGGCTAATCCTCCAAACTCTGATGCTCGCTAAAAAGGGGACATTACATGTATAAGAACCTTGATCATTAATGTGTGTATACAAAAATATTCTTCTACCTCTCTAATCTCCTAGTAAGGCAAGAAGTGATAGAATGACATACATAGTCATGCATGAAATGATTTCTTAACCTATTGTCCTATGCTAAATAAGGAATGAATATATTTTTATGGTATCTCTTGCTTCCTTCTAATATCACTTGGATAATTAGAATATAGTTAATATTGTGTCACTTGCCATAGCATAACTAACCCTATTATGTGAGAAGACCTCTAGATGTTAAAATTAAATTTCCCTTTGTATACTACTATTTTAGGAAAGTTATTATATGATAATGCTTGGTTAGTGGATTGGATTAATAAATACCGGATGTACTTTCCTAAAATCATATTTGTGTATCATGAAAGTAGAAGCTTTAGGTGTTTTTGTGACTCATATTACCTTACCTTGTTATTATGACATTTAATTTTTGTGAACAAAAAAACCTTGTATAGGTTGTACTATCTAATTTCTCTTCCCCATCCATGTGGATCTCATCTATGGGTAGAGAGAAAATGAATAGACCTTATAGTGATAGGTAGTTAATTCTCTCTTCTTTTTTTATGAATGGTTCAAAAATATAATGGAACCAAGAAGAAATAATAGTTATTGATTCCAATCCTTGGTTCATTAAAAGAGAACATAGGCCTTCTCTTGTTAGTGTTGTTCTCTCATGTTTGTAATGATTTGAAAGCTTTATGTGTTAGTTCTTTGTCCAATTCCAAAATCGATAGGAGTACTTGAGTTAGTAGAATGTACCTTGTAAGAAAACTGTGTATTCATGTATGCTTGCTTAGAGGTACATGATTTAGGTATAATGTGAGTTGTGAGGAACAGTAATGGATTAATGGCTGTAGTAAAAATATGATTACTTTGGATAATGTTATAGAATGGAATAGAATTATGCTTAATTCAAACCAAACTCTAATTCATACCTTTACCTTGATTGATGAATCAAATGAATGAATTGGTTCTTTTCATCTTTTTGTAGTAAGTCTTCCACTGTCATAAGCTCTTTTCTGCACAGTAAATGCATGTGGCCTAGTAGATGGAGTTGATATATACTTGTGTATGTGTTTAGTCGTATTGTGCATCTGCTTGGGGAAGTGTATCACCTTGGGTGAGTATCACTCTTGCTTTGTGGGAAAATATGTTGTTCTCCCTATGTTTTTGCCACCTACATTTTTATTCCACATATGTGGTGGTGCTTAAGCTAGTGTTGTCAAACAACTTATGCACATTTGTGTGCAAGGTAAATGTTATGTTATTGTAATCGTTTCAAAAATAAATTGTTAGATATGCTGTCATAAAATAATGTCTAATGTTAAAAATAGGCATTACAAATTTTATCTGACTTGTCCAATTGTTGTTGACTATATTGTTTTGGTTTCTTCATTCTACTTTTCCAAGGAAAGGTCTTGAGATCTATGATTGATAGCCATATTGGGGAGTTCTAAATGCTACAATTCCCTAACCCACTATCAAATTGTACGAAGTTGCACTTCACTACCCTATGCTGCCCTAATCTACTCAAAACTATGTGGACCTACTTGAATCTACAAATCTAACTGTTCACAACTAGGGTTTATCCAAATAATTTCTAGGCTAGGGTGTGTCTAGTCTGTAGGCTCTTTTATATTCTTATCACATTTGTAAATAGTGAACTAGCCTAATATTTTAGACCTCTAACTACAAGGGTTCCACAATACCCATAACCATGCTATCCCATCTTTGATGAACAAGGAGAATAACTTCTTGAGGCTAAGTACTTACTAGTGCACCACATATTCAAACAATAGATGGCTTCCTATGGCTAAGTTTCTCCTAATCACAAGTGCCTTTCAATATACTCAAAGGTATGTGGAAGCTCAAATCCATCTACAAATGTTGTTTGCGGCCAAGGTATTGATGAGTCCAATCCCACCTTACTTCACACATTAAAATATCCTTAGCCAATAACATCAGCTATTTGTAATGTTTGAAAACCCCTAGCATAGGGTTCCTAACCTAGACAAATACTACAGAAAACATATCCTGCCAAATAACTTGGTACCCCACTACTTTCACCATTTTTTATCACTAAGATCCAATGAGGCCAAGATGAAATCATACAATGGGTAGTTGCAATAACTGCTAAAATGCTGATTTGTAACATGGCCTAGAAAGAACTCTAGTACTACTTGTTACGACCTTACCTACAAAAGATCAAACAAATACAAAACATGTGAAAAGAATAAGATGCTCAATGAACTCAGAGAATTGTTTCAAATATACTTACATTCATGAATCAAATACAAAGTATCATAGGTCTCTTCAAGGGGTGGCCTCCTCAAGAGCAGAAACTCTGATTTATTTATTTTAATCAAGATGATCCTCTTTTCATCACAACAGCAATTTATAAGCATCACAAAAACTGACTTCTGAGGCAAAACCCATGTGGAATAAATCCATAAACTTAAAATGAACTCATTACATCATTACAACTTTATGTGATGCACGTGGGTTAAATCCACATAATGTAATATTAACTAAATAACTAAACTATGATTATTACAATACTCATTAATAATAGAATGTTGGGATGCAAGACTTCTAATATACCCTTATGGAGAAGGCTGTTTTCTGCAAAAGAAAATTAGTAACTCACTGCAGGAAAGAAAAGATTATGCACCTTGCAGAAATTCTTCTGTGCTTGCTCAATGGTTACTGTTGGCATCTTCCCATTCCTCATCATATTTACAGTTTTAGCGCTCAATCGCCATTGACGAGATGTCTCCAAAGCCAAATAAGGACAAACGGCACTATATAAACAGTTGAAATGAATTAGAGGCATAAATGATGTTGATCTTTTCAATTGAGGTAATCTATTAAATGAGCTTGCATCAATCATTGCAATGCTAAGAGACAAATCACCATCAAAATTAATCTTCAAGTTAAAAGAATAAAAAATGCTTAACTGCTTAATTGTAATGTCCCCTTCTCAGTAGCCACTCGAGATGATCACTTAGCCTTTTTAATTCCCAAGAGCTAAAGTGGAAATCAGGGAATCCTTTGTTTAATTATTTAATATTGCCTGGAGACTCAATTTAAAATTAAAAGGTAATATTAAGTAATTAATAAAGTAATGTTTTAAAAGTGACTTAAGTGAAATATTTTAAATGGACTTTATAAAGTCACTTTATTTTAATGAGCGGGAAATTAAGCAGAGAAATATAAAAAGGGAAAAGAGGCTCATTTCATTCATTGTGCATATTTTTTCTCACATCAAATTTGGAGAGCCTTGGGAGGTTTTCGTGCTCAGGGTTTTGGAAACCCTATTGCTCAATTTCAGTTGTGAAACCATCAACCCTAGCTGAATGTTGTCGAGAGAGTCATTCAGATTCTCTACATTGCATTACACTGAAGATTTGATGAGCATATGTTTGAGGAATTTCTGATGAAGCAATTTTGAGTTTGGAGAAAATAGTGAAGAGAAAATATGATTTCCTTTATGATTTTCGAAGTTGCCTTTCACTGGGTCGTGGCAGCTTCACTGAGACAATATTGGAGCTCGAATTGCAGAGTTGAAGGCGTGTTTTTGTTAAGGAACCCTAGGCGCCTCTAATCCAAACAATATTACAGGTCAAGGTCGTGGTTTTTAGAAGAAACTGAAGGACATTTGGAAAAACGTGTTTGCTGGGCAAAGCGACTTCTAAAAGAGCATTATTCTGGGTCGTGGGCATGAATATGAGCATTTGGAAGTGGCAACTAAAGGAGAAAAGGCTGGACGCATCAACAGAAAGGCAAAACAACTAGAAAGGAGAAGTCTCTGGGTTTTGCTGATAAATCTGGGCGCTTTCTAAGCCATTACAAGCTCAGCCACGTTGGGTTGATAAATTCTCAGACCTGCATTTTTTGTATTGTCATCTTATATATTGGGAAGGCGTATTGTTGCTGTATTGCATTTGCTGTCAAAAATATAATATGCATTGTATTTCCAAGTGACCAATGGTCTGCTACAGCATTAGATGTTCTTGGTTTGATTGCTGCTCAAATATTTGATGATTATTGCACTCAGAGATCATATTACAGTCTGCTGTAATCAGTTTTCAGTCACTGCTGTGTACTATCAGTGCTTATTTGTGGAGTCGTGAATGTAGTTGATGTCTTGTCTATGTGGATCTGAACTGGGCCTTTTATTGTTGATACATACACATATTCTGAATGAGATGAAATAGCAATTTGAATGCACTTAGCACTGTCATTGCTCAACTGTACAATCTATTGTTTGTTAAAATTTGCATACATTGAATCACATCAATTTGTTGAACGAAGACCACCCAAACCAAGGCAAACGCAAAAATTCTCATACTACAAGTCAGGGACTTTACATTAATATTAACATTATTTTGCAAGTTTATCATGATAATTCAGTTTAACATATGGTTTTAATATTGTATTAATAGTTTAGAAATAGGTAGTCTGGCTTTAGTAGTATCTGTACTTCTAGTGCTGTTTTGATTGTCTCTGGTTGATCTATGATTTAAATGCTCATTGGAGCTAGAATAGAGACTTTCTATTACCTTTTTATTTTGGAATGTTCAGTAGTGGACCATATACCTTTGTAAACTCCTTATTGTCTTACTCTTTTGTAGTGTAACTAAAGCTTCTTTGATTGTACTTGATTGATCTATGACTTAATGCTCACAGGAGCTACTGTGAAGACGTATTCATTTTGTTCTAGTGCTTAGTAGTGGGCCATATATTATTTAAACTTCTTATTACGATATTTTTATAAAAGGAGAAATAAATTTAAGAAGAGGTAGTATGCCTAAGATCTAGGTACTAAATATAATACAAAGTCAAACGAATTCAAAATCCTCGATAGTTGCTTCTCAAAGATTACTTTCTGCAAAACAAAAAGGATAAATACAGACAAAGCCAAAAGTCAAAATGTTTGCAAGATACCAAAGGTCCCTTGGTTCAAAATAAAATGAGTTCAATTTTTTACCATCTGCCAAAAAATAAAAAATAAAATACAAATCCGAAGATGGTGTCAACTAACTAAAATCTCATTCAATTAAAAAAAAATTCCGAAAATAATAATGATAATGGTATGCAATAGCGATGGAACTCCAACAGTCAATTCTAGCAGTCTAATGGCAGGTTTCTATATCCATGATAGGATGCAAAGCAGGCACACTTGTGGCTTTGGGCTAGGGTTTAGCTTCATCAAAGGATGGGAAATTTCAGCAGACTAGGTAATCAGCCAGATAGTCACATAATCTTTGAAGCATGGTTTTAGTGGTCTCAAGAAAAGGAACTCCCTATGCAACCTAAAGCTTCAATGACTAAAGCCATGCTGAAGAGAATCAGAAAGGATCTATCCCACACTCATGTGAATCATCATAAAAATGTATATTAGTTGCAGATTCCACTCCAGTGGTCCTCAGGAAACCTCTTTAATTGAAGAGGTTCTTAAACTCCAAACCCATGCCCTTAGATCTATCCCACTCATGTGAGTCATCATAAAAATGTATATTTGTTGCAGATTTCACTCCAGTGGTCCTGGTACAAGCCTCTTTAATTCAGGATGTTCTTAAACTCCAAACCCATGCCCTTATAGGGCACAAGGTTGAACATTTGTTCTCGGCGAAATCAATGCAAGATTGGGTTTCAAGCCCTTAGTCTTCTCCACAGATTTCTTTCTGCCAAAAGATTTCTTTGTCTTGCTTTTCTCCTCATTAGAAGAATGTGGAAAGGCCCTTAGTTTAGAGGCACCCGAAATCCAATCTTGGTCCTGTTGTGACCTTTTTTCACACATCACCCCATCAAGATGGGGACCCCCTAAATTTTGCTCCATTCTGGTCTTTTGGCTTTGGTTCGCTCTCTCTATGGTCTCTGGTCCTTCCGGGGATGTCCCGTTGTTTGACCCAGGTTAAAATATTGGTTAAGTCTGTGTAATTAGGGTTTTCATCCTTCAGGCTTATTAAAGGTCAAACTGAGTTATAAAATTGAAATCTAAGCTTAGTGCAGCAGTCAGAAGACTTCCAGCAGAGTCCCCCTAAATTTTCACTGTATTCCGGCAACTTACTATTTTTAGTAAGTATTCAATTTGGGACTATTTTATTGAGATTTTGGAATTCTGTCAGTTCCACTGCGTCCGGGTAACGTCAAGCTGCCTACACGTAAATTTTGAGCCAGATCAGACGACTTGCTATTTTTGGCAGTTCAGGCTTCAAGAGTCAAATTAGGGTTTCCACATGAGCTTTTCAGATGCATGTCTGGAGAATCCTTCTGGGTTTTGCAAAACCTTCGCAGTGATGTAACATGCAAACCGAGACGACCACTTTCAGAGTTCAGCCTTCGGAGGCTATTTTTAGGGTTCGCATGCAGTGTTTTTCAACGCATGTCGGGTTTTCTTTATGGGTTTTTCGAGAGCTTCGCAACGGTGTGACTTGCAAGCGGAGAAGATCAAAGTTTAAGGACTTACTATTTTTAGCCAGTGCATGCATGCAGACCAGTTTTCTGGGTTTTTCTGGGTTTTTTGAGATTCCACGGGCAATATGACATGCAAAACCATCCGGCAGTGGATGAGTCACTTTTCAGACAGTTTCTATTTTTAGCAGGTACACTCTGGCAGCCGCCCAACACTCCAGTTCAGCAGACAAAGCGACAGGCAAAAGGAACGAAGTCAAACGGAGACCGTTCAGGATACATGCAAGTCAAATTAGGGTTTCCACTTTTATAGGGGGTAAAATCCAAAAATAGCCGAAACGAAGTACCCCACCCATGTCGGCACACTTCAAGGTACCTGCTGGCAAAATTTGAGCAAAGTCGAAGAACTTACTATTTTTAGTAAGTCAGGGCACGGCTATAAATAGCAGGTCTGCACCCGAGGTTGGCATCAGAGTAACACTCAAGCTATGAAGATCATCTGATGAAATTTTCAGGCAAAACGGAGCTACTGAAGTCAGAAAGTAGGAACTTACTATAAATAGCAGGTGGCTATAAATAGCATGTCAGGGCAGAGGACTGGCAGAACAGGTTCACCAGGCAGAGAATATCATCTGATGAAATTTTCAGGCAAAACGGAGCCTTAGAGGTTGAAAATCAAGGGATTTGCTAAAAATAGCACAACTTGCTAAAAATAGAATGCGTAAACAAAGGCAGGCAGAGGCATGAAAAGTTTCTAAGTCATAAAACAAAAGCACACCCATGAGAATGCGCCCTCACCTTGGAGAAAATGATGCTTGGTAAAAACGCCTAAGGCATCAAAATCAAAGCTCATACCTCAAAATGCGCCCACCTTGATGGAAGCCTAAAAAGTTTCTAAGTCATAAAATCAAAGTAGCCCCTTCCAAATGCGCCCATGGTGAAAATGAAAGCTCACATGTGTAAATGCGCCCACCTAGCAAAGCAGAAGCATGGGGTCTCATTTGCGCCCAAGGAAGAAGAGGATAGGTGAAAAGCGGCTAAGTATGAAATTGAAAGTGCAACACCTCATTTGCGCCCAAGGGTAGTGATGCCTTGAAAAACGTTCTAAGGCGTGGAAAGTGAAAGCTCACCTAGTGATTTGCGCCCTCACCTCAAGGATTGAAGACTCAAAACGTCTAAGGCAAAAAGAATGAAAGTAGACCCATGTAAATGCGCCCTCCTTGATGACTCTCTCAAAACGCCTAAGGTCAAAATGGAAGCTTGGCCTAGCAAATGCGCCCATGATGAAGAAGGATGGTGGAGGCCGAAATTCTTCTAAGGCATAAAATGAAAATAGAGAGGTCAAAATGCGCCCTCAAGAAGATACATGGCTTGAAGAAATTCTAAGTGGTGAAAATAAAACCAGACACACCCATATGCGCCCAAGGCAAGATAAAGTGGCTAAGACGTGGAGAAATTTCTAAGTCAAAAAAAAATGAAAGCTCAAGACCCCATATGCGCCCAAGGTTGCTGGAGAAAATTTTTCTAAGTGTGGAGAATGAAAGTGGCTCATGCTAAATACGCCCTTGATTGAAAATGTTTCTAAGGCGTGGCAAGGGTAAAAGCTAGCAAAATAAAACATCACTGAGTGAAATGCGCCCAAGATGTGAGATGACTGGAGAAAATTTCTAAGTCGCAAAAAATAAATGCCAAGGGATCAAGTGCGCCAGAGGTGTAAAGTGAGGAATTTTTTTAAATGAAATAAATTTTTCATCAAAAATATATGCCTAGGGTAGAGAAAATGTTAGAAAATTTTTTCTAAGTGAGATAACACTTCACTAGGGAAAAATACGCCCTTGGCATGGAAGGATGATTTGATGAGTTTTAAAATTCTCCAAAGGCAGTTGAAAGTTGACGAATTTTTTTTCAAGGGGAAGATTTGATATCGATGAATATTTTCCATGGGTCAAGTGAAAATCAAATGAACCCGTTTAAAATGCACCCATGAGTTAACAGATTTTAAAATTAATTTCCTAAGGGAAATTTTAATATTTTCAGAGGAAACTCGTTTTGACTAGATTATTTTCCTGACGGAAGTTAAATCTCAAAGGACGAATTATTTCGAGCACGCAAATAATTTTTAATCACTCGGAGTTGAACATTTTAATGAGAGAATTTAAAATGTCTAAGGCAAATTTTATGAAATCGAGGATTTAAATGACAGACATTTTAAAAGTTGGAAATATATTTACAACTCCCACGAATTTTTTCGAGTTGAATTTATTTAAACACTGCGAGATTTTAAAATGGAATTCAAGTGATTGTTTTTCTCGCGAGTTGTTTAAATCGCCAAGAGTTAACTGGCAGACTAAGAGGAAAATTCGAAATTTGAAGAAGAAGGAATCATTATTAATGGCGACTGCCATAATGACCGGCTGACGACTAGCCCACTACTGCGCTTGAATTAGAAGATTCCGAACGAAGAGAGTGGAAAATTGATGAAGGTGCTAAAAATAGCCCCAGCACTACTTAGCAGGATTCTCCGAGAAAAGTTATTTAAACAATCTCTTCTCTCATTTCTCCTCACATTATTTCGAAGTTGAAGTTGCTGAAGAAGTTCTTGAGAGATTGAAATATTTTCCAAGTGGTTGAGGAGAGAAATTCTGTGAGAGTTTATTTTATTTCGGAGTGTTGAGTTGCTGAAAGTGCGAAGTGCTGGAGAAATTTTCATTTGCCGAGACTCTTTCTTTCGAAAAGCTGAAAGTGTGTTGCTGCAACTTCGAAGTTGAAGGTTGAAGTTATTTTCCGGAGTTGCTGGAGAATTTAATCCTCAAAGAGCTGAAAGTGGAGTTGCTGCGAAGTTTAAACGTTGAGAAGTTGAGGAAGTTGAAATTTCATATTGCTGGCAACTCTTTATTCCTCTAACTGCTGAAGTTGACAAAGTGAAGTCAAGGTTCGAACTATTTGTGCTGGAGAAATTAGCTACATTGCTGAAAGTTATTAGCTTGCTGCGTTTTTCTTCACCAGTCAGAAGTGCAGTTGCTGAGAGTTGTCTCTAAACTCAGAGATTTTTATATAGTTTGAGGTTTGGAGTTAGAAATTTATGCTGAGGAATTTTATTTTCAAAGCTAACTCCGTATTCGCAGCCATCTCGGGAATTGTTTTATTTTATTAATCTGCAGCCTAGCTTATTCTTCTATTTTATTTTTACAGATGGCTGGCGCAAAGGATGTTGCAGGAACAAGCAGAGCCGCAGGCAGAGCTGCAAACACTGAAGCAGGCAAGGCTGGCTCATCCCGGCAGGCAATGATTAAAAGGCTCGCTAAGCCATTTCTCCCAAAGTCAGCAATAGTTTCAAAGTTGGCAGGATTAAATGATACCAACCTTGGTTCATTTAATCTAAATGCACTCAAATCGAGGATGTTCGGGCTAGGGGGCCATCAACCATCCGTCACGGCACATAATATAATGAAGAGTGGGATCTACGCAGCTGCTAGTTTTCCGCCAGCAATTCAGTGTCCGGAGCTAATTATGGAATGCGCCAATCACTACAAGCCAGAACGTAGGACGATTGTCTCTCCGGATGGTAAACTGCTCGCCAACTTCACACCGGATGCCATCGGAGAGGCATTTGGGATTCCAACTGCTGAGGAGATGTTATACAGAACAAACAAGAGGGCAGACAAGATGTACTCTTCCTCTTTCGAAAGAGTCACTGCAGTCATCAACAGAGTTTGGATGCAAAAGCCGAGGCCACCCCGCACTAAGCTCCCAAAGCAGATAATTGCCGAGGACGTGAAACAAGAATACTGTGATTTGATAATGATGCTGAGCCGGGTGAATGGGAGTGCACAGGCTTACATTTTCGAGCCTTGGATGTTCTACTTCATCGAGATCATCTTGGAGGGGAAGGAGTGTGTCGATTGGGCTAGGATGATTAGCAACCACATCGATGAGCAATTCAGGAGCCTGAAGGTGACGAAGACTTTCTACATGAGCTCATATGTAATTTACATGTTGGCCAGAATGACTAAGTACAGAGGGATTTCGTACAAGGAGCCAATCGGCTGCGCCCCTGGTCAATTCAAAATCCATGAAGCCTGCACACAGCTACATTTAGCTAACATTGCCAACTATAAACGGGCAAATGATGCATTCACAATGCACATTGCGAGGACACTTCAGCAAAGGACGCAGCAGAGAATATCTAAAGAAGCACAGACATTGATTGAAGAATATGGGTATTGGCTCATCCAATTCCCGAAATTCACATATATTAGGCTGCAGGGGTTCACTTCGTATCCGTATCGGTTACCACGATACCCCACTGATCACATAGTAATGCTTGAGATATCTAGGCAATTGATTGCCTACGATAAGATTCAGAAAAGGAAAAAGAAGGGTGGGCTTGATTTCCCTATCACCATGGGAAATTCCATTGAGGTGTGTCCCTCTTTGCAGGCAGCCCGAGAGGCAGAGGACGAGCTGCAATCTTATCATTTGTCATATCACACAGGCAGGCAGGATTTCGATCCTTACGGGAACATCCGGATGGTACAGAACGTTGAATACCAGCACAGAGCTCATCTGGAGGACTTTTGGGCAAATGCAGTGGATGAGGCTGAGATAAGAAGAAGGATGTTTTCCAGACTTCCTCTCAAGTTGATTAGAGAATGTGAGATTATTCCAGTTCCCGACCAGGTGGAGGAGGATGTCAACGTCATGCAACCCGACTATGGGTCAGTTAGGGATACTCCTGTCCCACCACCTGATTGGTCCGAGCCAGAGATCATGGACTTGGACACTCTTTCTATCCCGGTGATGACTTTTACCAGGACTTGGGTCGACAGACATGTATGCAGACTTAAGAGCAAGTCGATCGCCCTTACTTACAGCTTGATGGGTGACCCAAGGCCGTTATCGGTAAAAAGGGGAAACAAATTGCTCAGACATCGAGGGCACAAGTGGAAGTGCCAACCCAACCGATACCATTGAGGATAGAACAAGCATCACCCGTGCACTCACAAACTCAGTCTTCGAGTTTAGAGTGGTTTCATTATTTGCCGATCAGAGGGCAGGATTAGAGGAAGAGCAGGGACTTGAGGAGGTAGATCAGCCCAACGCCCGGGAATCAGCTAGTGTCAGTCTATCCAGGGGCGGCCAACATGAGGAGGAAGAGGAAACAATGGCCGACACCCATTTTCGGCAGATGTTGGACACGGCTTTGGAAGAAGAGGAAAACACAGAACAAGGGACCCAAGGGTCAGGAGATACCCAGCTTATAGAGGAGGATGAGCCTGAGCAGACCAGTGCAAGAAGAGAGGAAGTGCACGAGATGGAGGCAACAGAAGAGCAGCCCCTTGTCGTTTGTAATCCACAGCAGACAGTGCCTGATTGGCTTTCCGACAGAATGAGGAGAGAACCCGAGGATGACACGGATCCGGCCATTGAGATGGAGGAGTTCCTTGGAGGATCAGTGCGCCACCAGAGAAGAAAAGGGCCCGAAAGTTTTCAAAGATCTCGACTGACGAGTCAGGCTCTCGCACGCTTCAGGTGGCTATTCCGAGGGAAGATTGTGATCGAACCGAGGAGAGGCCTGAAAATTATGTGATCACCACAGTAGAGTTGGGTCGTCCTACGGGAGCCCAAGTTATCGAGGAGTTCGATAACTCCTATCAGGCATTGAAGGATCAGTTGCTCCGCACGGAGGGGAAGTATAAGAAATTGAAGAAGGAGCACAAAACCTTGATAGGATACATGCAAAATCTAGCACGTCCAGGTGAACCAGTAAACCCAGCAGTGGAACGTCCATCAGAGCTTCCGAAGGAGTCAGTTGTTGCCTTAGAGGATTTGAAGAAAATGGAAACGGAGGCAGACAAGTGGGTTAGCCGTGTTCACACTGAGACAGGGAAATTCATGGAGGACCTCGCCGATGCTTATCGACAAGCCTCAAGTATTTTGGCACGGATGGATATAGTAGATCAGGCCTGGGGTGATACTCACATCTGTCAAACGAAGACTGTACTTCGTTTAGGGGCTTTGATGCATATACCTCTAGAAACCTTAGTGGATGGAGGTGTAATTCAGAGAGGTGATAGGTATGATTTCACCAGTTGGTACTCCTCGGTGGTCACAGGCCGTGGATTTCACGACGCAGCAAGGGCAGATTCAGCTAAAGTGAGGAAAGCAATGGGCAACATCTTGGGGGGAGTCCTCAATACATTAGAAGCCATATTTGCTAGAAAGTTGGTCCCAGAGGAGATAACTGCTGATGGCTTGAAAAGTAGACTGCCTCCATTCTTCTCAGCTGCGAGGTCACTTGTCCTGGATGACTTTGAGAATGTCTCCACGTTCTCTAGTATAATTCAGCATACCCAGGACGCCTTGGTGACATGGAGAAAATCTTGCATCAGATACGGACAGACGGTAGCAGTCTTGGAGTTCCAGCTCAACCATATTCCACCGATCTCTACACAGGAGGTTGAAGCAGTATTGGCCCGGTTGATCGAGTTTGCTATCAGGGAGAAGGCCAGTGGGAACGCGCTGCTTGATGAGGATCTTCTTGATGATGGTAGTGGGCATTAATTGCTCATTATGATTCCTGCAGGGGAGTGGAGAATATTCTGTGCATTCATTGCCCACTCCTCTCTGTGGCGGTTTTTAGGGCAGAAACCCTAATCAGGGCATATGTGGCTCGATCTGAGCCCTTCATTGTAATTTGATCTGAACCGTCCACTGAGTTGGACTTATTATAAAAGGGGCATCCCCCCTCATTTGTAATCTATTAGGCATTAGATCAAGAGTTGAATCAGAGCTAGAGAGTAGAAGGCATATAGCATTTAGCTTAGAAGTTAGCTTTAGATTGAGGAGGGAAGAAAACTTTCCTTTGAAAGTTTTGTAAAAGGTTGTTGTGAACACTTTTCATAATACAAAGAGTTTCATTGCTTGGTGATTTCTTCTTTGTTATGAGTAGCTAGCAAGGCCATTTCGTCTTTCCAATTCAAGGTAGATAGAGTAAAGTAGATTTCTATTTCATGCAAGTAGTTGTTAGCTGTGGAGTGTGGCGTTGTGATTTGAGCAAGTCTTCTCGTCCATACCACTAGCGGACTGGCTGACGGTGAGTTCGCCTTGCGTGGTCAACTGGAGTATCAGCACTTAACTTCGATTATGGTTCATATGTTTGTATGCGTCGTATTGACGGTATGAACATGTTGCGTCATAGTTTGAACACTTTTCTCATCCTTTGAAGATTGCACCAACTTTGTCGGAGTTGTTCGAAAGGAGACAAAGCAAAGTTTGGTTTGAAGATTGTTTAAGTCGATCTTCGTCCTCCACCCTTTAGAAATAGATTTGTAGAATCCCTATCCCTATCCCCTTTAAATTCTGCATTTTCGAGTCAGTTTAGATACCAGAACATATTGCCAAATCATTCATATCCTAATTGCTTCACAGAGTTGAACAACTACGTAAGTCCCCTTGAAATAACCAGCAAAACACATCAACCAACTGAGTCTATTCGCGATAAAAGGAACCTTGGAGTCGAACACATGAACTTTCAAGCAATCTTAGCATGTGGGACACTTTGATCAAGAGAGAATAGAGTGACCGTTGGGCAACTTTATTCTGTGCTGGCGCTGTCATAAAAAGCACGTCAACAGGTCCCTATCCTTTCAGGAATGACACCCAAGCTTCACTTTGGTTAGCTTAGAAGTATGGATCTATGTCTATGGCCTTCCCCTAGATTTATAGAAATCCAGATTGTCTATCTACAATTGGTAGAAACATTGGAGGGTGAATCAAAACAGATTAGAATCTAATGGATAAAACCTATATGATATATTTTCATCTGAAAATCTCTAGAGATTTGGATCTGCCATTCCCAGAGTAGTTGTTACTATCCCTTCCCTCTAGAGCATATGCTCAAAAAATTGACTATGAAGACATAAATTTCAAATGCTTTGTTTGTTACAAAGGGGGCATGAAGCAAAGGAATGTAAGATAAAAGAAAATACCCACGAGTGCTTCCTCAAACTGTGGCTCCAATGAAATCTAAGAAGGCATGTCGTGGTAACCAAAATAGATATCTAAGCTTAGGTGTGCCTTTCTCAAATAACATCTGAATAGGTTTAAGTTGGATCAAATGGCACCTCTATTTTGTAAACGTTTTTTAGAGGCATCACATCCATCCTCCTAATTCTCATAGATTAGAGGACCCTTTGGTGGGTGCTTCCTGGAGATCTATCTCTTCTTCAAAGAGTCATGCTTCAGTATCAAAAGAACAGAATGGTCTATATCAATACTTGGGAAGTCTAAAAAGAAAAGCATCTTTAGATACACTTTGTGGTATTTCAAGGGCTTTCCCAAACCAATCCTCTAGAAAGAGAAGAGGCCAAAAAGGAAACATAGAAAGGCTGAAAGGGAAATCTAGAGAAGAAATAGACAAAAGCTTACAAAAAACTTTAGATTGATTGTAATGTTCCCTTCCGAGGAGTAATCTGGAGTGATTATTAGCCTATCTTATTCTCGTAAGCTAAAGTTAGGCAAGAAGGGAATATATTAATTTAATTGTTTAATATTATCTAATCCAATTCATTTTATGGACAATATTATTTAATTAATTTAATAAGTCTCATAAAGTGGCTCAAGAGGAAGATTTAACGGAGTTAATAAAGTCACTTTATTTTTTGGGATTTAAAAAGAAATATTAATAGTGCGGGAATTTGAAAAGTTCTCATGGCTTCAAGGATTAATAAAAAAGTGCTTTTGGAAGTCCATTTTCATATGCTTGATTATTTGATGAAATTGAAGAGTTTTGGAGAACACAAAACCCTTGGACGAAACCCTAAGGAATGTTGGTTTCAATAGTGCAAGATTCTACCCTAGCTGGTTGCTAAAGGGATCACTCAGATTTCTTGCATTGGGATTCAATGATTGGAGTTTGAAATTCGTGAAGTCTTGTTCAAAGACAAATTTTTGATTTTAACAGGTTTTAGAGTTGTAGAATTCTATGAATTAAATAATTTATTGTAGTTCCTGGTTGTACCATACTATTTAAGCTAGCATACTCTTCATTCGTGCCCTCTATTTAATACGTGTTGAAAAGGATGATTTTGTGTTATTTGACAAGGAGTCGAAGTATTTTTTGTGATGAGTATTCTTCAGACTAGCCGCGACTGTAGATGTAAGAGACTAGGGCAAAAAAAACTACCAATACTATCGTCAACACAATAAGGACCTCCAAAAAATCGAATTCAAACATTAACTAGCTCATACCATTTCAAGATTCATGATTTTTCAATCAAGCAAATAACAGTGACAATGCGATCAAGCAATGAACCAATGTAGTAATAAAGACTTCCCAGATTTCACATTAAAATATAGTAGTATCAGAGACAATATGCACCCAGAATTCAGATATATAACTCAAAGATTGCATTTAATCAGTTTGCCCTCAGACTGAATAAAACACATACAGAACCCATCTAAGACAGATCACAGAGGAAGGCGCTCCACAATATGACTAAATTAAATGTGCATAGAGACAACTGTGAATTGATCTCGCTCAGGATCTGGAAGTGAATATATGCTGGAACTGAGATCAATGTCTTCCTACAAGTTTTGTGCAAACTTGGACAAAGGCGAATATACTCTTGTTTGCACATGCATGCCTAGGAATAATGAGTTGAGTGCTTATGGAGCCGCCGCCCAAAGGTGGCGTGGTCTCTAGCCGAAGTAACCCGATATCTTCAATACATTGGTGATCTAGGTGCGAATTCACGGGGAAGTCTTCTGGATATGTGTGTAACTCTTCCCATAAATCTGGATATGGAGGCGCTCGAATGAACGCTCGGCCAGAGCCGATAGGTTCGGGTAGAACGTTATATCGGTCTTCCCTTGAGTGCAGTCCCTGGTCAAGTTTGATCGATCACAATGGTGATGGCTGCGATGAGAAGGGTATGTCGTTGTCTTGAGAATAGGCTACCTCCGATCTAAAACAAGCGAAATCTATAATGAGCAAATAATGACATAAAACTTATAGCAATGCACAAATTCCCTCAGAGGTGAAGCTACGCTCACACTGAGTTGCCAACGCTAGAAAGCTACATCTCTGCAATACTCGGCAAGACGATTTGTCCAAAATCTGTGATGATTCTAGAATGAAAACCAACTCCAATATAGACTTACCCTAAACGCCAACATAGGAGAGTCGGCCAGAAAATACAATTAATTTAAATATTTATTTGGCGCCACTCAAATGAGTCGGCCCAGAAAAACTCAATAGATTTATTATTATTTATTCTTAAATAATAGTGTTAAAAAAATACTTTTGTTCTTGAGCAAGTCGGCCAAGGCTAAATCGAATGGTCAAGGACATTACAGTCCCCTCTGCCAGATTGTTGCTTGTCCTTAAGCAACCTTAGATTGGGATGCTAAAAAATCTCCACACCTTCCCATGTTGCATCTTCTGTTGGCAGGCCCTTCCACTTTACCAGGTACTCTGGAATGACCTTGTTCCTCAATCTTTTCTCACGAACATCCAATATAGTCTTAGGTTCAAGTACTAGCTTGCCTTCATCATCAAGAGGTGGTAACTCCATTGAGGGTGTGATCTGCTGTCCCAAGGCTTTTTTCAAGCAAGAAACATGAAAGATATTATGAATTATGCTCCCTTGAGGCAGCTCAAGCTCATATGCAACCTCCCTAATCCTCCTTGTGATCTTGAATGGCCCATAGAATCCAGGTTTTAACTTTTCCGCTCCATTCCCCTTGAGGGATGACTGTCTATAGGGCTGTAATCTCAAGTACACCATGTCATTGACCTCAAAAACTCTTTGTCCTTCGCTGGTTTGCATATAACTTTTGCTGGTTTTGTGCATGCTATAAGTTTTGTTTGAGGGAGTTCATGATATCCACATTCTGTTGCACCAAGTCTCTCGCACTCAGAACTCTACTATCTACTAAGATTAGATTCATGAAGGAGATAGCCTCGTACCATAAAGTGTTTTAAATGGAGACATTCCAATGGACATGTGATGAGTGGTGTTGTAGCAAAACTCTCCTAAATGTAACCATTTCACCCATGCAGATTGCTGTCCCGTTACATAGTTCCTCAAGTACCCTTCAATCCATTTGTTTACAATCTTCGTTTGTCCATCCATTTGGGGGTGGTAGCTAGTGCAAGGAGTTAATTCCGTGTGGGCCAAACGAAAGAGTTCTTGCAAAAACAAGTTGATAAACCTGTTGTCCCTGTCACTCACAATGTTCCTTGGCAACCCATAGAGTCTAAAGACCTCTTTAAAAAACAGATTTGCAACTTGAGGAGCCTTAAATTCTGAAGTAATGGCATAGAAGTGAGCATATTTAGTGAGTCTATCCACCACAACATAAATACAATCCTTACCTTGCACCATCGGGAGTCCCATGATGAAATCCATTGATATGCTTTTCCATTTTTGGTCTAGAATATGTAAGGGCTGCAACAAACCAGCTGGTAACACATGTTCCATTTTATTTTGTTGGCACACCAAACATTCTTTGACATGCTGCAATATGCCATTTTTCAATCCCTTCCATGAGAAACGTTCCCTTACTTGCTTGTAAGTCTTCTAGAAGCCCGAATGACCAGCAAGAGGAATATCGTGGCAAGCTCTCACAATCCTTCCTTTCACCTTGGAATGTGGTACAAGGTATACCCGTTCCTTGTAGAGGATGAGATCGTCAACCACCTTATACCTGTCATCAATTACTTTTCCTTGCAGAATATCATTAGCAAATGAATCTTTGGCATACTCAACTATTATAGCCACTCTCCAATCAGCAGATATATTCGTCATAGCACAAACATAAGGCTTCCTAGAGAGTGCATCCACTACCACATTGTTCTTGCCCTTCACATATTCAATATCAAAATCATAGGCTTGGAGTTTGCTTACCCATTTCTATTGTCTTTCATTCAAATCACGTTGATTAAGGAAGTACTTCAAGCTGTTATGGTAGCCCATAATGACACCTGAAAGTTGTCTTATGCACATCCTCATCCCTGACTCTAATATGATGATATCCCAAACGTAAATCAATCATAGACAAGTATATTGCACCATGTAGCTCATCTATCAATTCGTCAATCCTAGGAATGGGATAGCGGTTCTTAATTGTCTTCTTGTTGAGCACTCTATAATCGATGCACATTCAGAGTGTCCCATCCTTCTTTTTGACCACCACCACAGAAGAGGCAAAAGGACTCAAGCTTGGATGAATATGTCCCATCTCCAACAGCTCTTTGATAGCCTTCTCAATTTCTTCCTTATACATTATGGGATGTCGATATGGAGTAGTGATAACTTGTTTAGCTCCTTCTTAAAGCTCTATCACATGCTGAAATCCCCTATTAGGTGGCAACCCTAATGGAATCTCTTGAAACACCTTGCACTTCTTGTTCAAAATAGCCTGAATGTCAATGGGGTAGGTTTTTCCTTCCTTCGGCGGACTAGTATCTGTGATTAAGCACTCTACTGCCCACGCTACTTCATCTCTATGAAAATATCGCTCCATCCTCTTAGCTGAAACCACCATAGGACCGTTCCTGGAGAGACCTTTGAGGGCAACCTCTTTGCCATCCTATTTAAATTTCAGTTCCATAGTTTGGTAGTCGGATGTGTATTCTCCCAATGAATGAAGCCACTGTACTCCTAAGACCATGTTCGTATCACCGATGTCCACCACATAGAAATCGTCTCTCATATTGTGTCCTAGTGTTAGCTCCATTTGCTGAATCCGACCAGTGCAAGAAAGGATATTTCCTCCTACGGCTGCAACATCAAACACTTCAAAGTCTTTTTCCCCTAAGCATAACTTGGCTACTGTCTTCTTATTGATGAAGTTATGAGTGGCTCCACTATCAATCAGCACTGTCACTTTTTGTCCCCGGAGAACTCCTCGAACATGGAGAGAATGATACCGTGGTGCTCCTGAAAGAGCTGCAAGAGTGCCCCCAATGGGATCTCCTTCTATAATGACCTCTTGTCCTTCCTCATTAGTGACTTCCTCATTGCCCCCTTCTTCAATTTATGCTTCATCATCGGAAACCACCTCAATGTAGTAAACTTGACCTCTCCCTCAACATCTGTGATGCTCATTCCATTTTTCTTTGCAATGGTAGCACAAGCCCTTAAGATGAAGTTCATTTCTTGACATGTTTGATTCATTCGGTCCTGGAGAAAAACTCTTAGGTGGAGGATTTGCCTTAGGGAAAGCCTTCCTTGGCTGCCCTGCTGGTGCACTCTTGGCAATAGGTTTGCCCTTCTTGGTGGAGTCTTTTAGACTCGAAGCCCTACGAATAGCTTCCTCTAGTGTTGTTGGCCCCAAAGCCCCCACCAAGCCACGAAAAGAATCTGATAGACCTTCAATGAAAAAGAACATGAGCATCTTATCTAAAACATCTAGTACCATCACAGCAAGCCTCTGGAATTCGGAAACGTATTCGTCCATAGTGCCCATTTGCTTCAATCTTGTCAACTCCTGGAAGTACACTTCGAGATCTTTCCTATCAAACCTCTCCATCAACTTTTGTGTGAAGTCATCATATGTAGTCACGAGTCCAAACCCTTGAATTACAATACCATGGTGCCACCATTCGTGAGGCAACTCTTCCAAGTGCAAGATGGCAAATTTGATAGCTTCCTCTTCGGTCATGGGGCTAAGAGAGAAGTATGTATCCAGTTTTTGCACCCATGCATGCAAGCATGTGCAGACACCTTTCCCGAACCATCAAAAGTAGGGAGTGAAAGCTTGCTGACTTTGTGTTGAAGATCTTAGATTTGTTTGTTGTAGAAAGAGTCTCCCATCACTTCTGAATCCTTTTCTAGTGATGTCGAATTGATCACAGGGAATTGCTATTTGGGCTTCCACATCTAGTTTCATGTAGTCATGTACAATGCTGCTGAAACTAAGTTAATCTTCTTGATGAGATGCCTTTGTCCTCGGTAAGAACTTGGGTTGAGAGGGTCTGTGAGTGGATCCCTTTAAGGTCTTGCTATGTTCTCCTCCCCCTGAGCGTTCCGACTGGCCTTCTTCATCATTGTTCGATCCTGATTTGTTGTTGTTCATTGCAGCAGTAAGGGACTGTAATATTTGCAGCAGCGTTTGATTCGTCTGATCCTGTTTCTCCATGAAAGCTTCGAGCTTATTATTCTGATCCTTCATCTTTTCCTTACCCCTGCCTCCTATTCCCTTGTTGTTGTTCTGGATAGAAGCTTCAAGTTTTCTCCTTTCTCTTTCAATGGCTCTCAAATCTCATTGACTCAGTTGCATCAATCAACAGTCACCCACAGGCTGGCAGAATCCAGCGCTCTAATACCACTGTAAGAGACTAGGGCAAAAAAAACTCCCAATACTATCGTCAACACAATAAGAACCTCAAAAAATCGAATTCAAACATTAACCAACTCATACCATTTCCAGATTCATGATTTTTCAATCAAGCAAATAACATTGACAATGTGATCAAGCAATGAACCAATGTAGCAATAAAGACTTCCCAGATTTCACATTAAAATATAGTAGTACCAGAGACAATATACGCCCAGAATTCAGATATGTAACTCACAGATGGCGTTTAATCAGTTTGCCCTACGATTGAATAAAACACATACAGAACCCATCTAAGACTGATCATAAAGGAAGGCGCAAAACAATATGACTGAATTAAATGTGCACAGAGACAACTGCAAATTGATCTCACTCAGGATCTAGAAGAGAATATATGCTGGAACTGAGATCGATGTCTTCCTGCAAGTTCTGTGCAGACTTGGACAAAGGCAAATATTGTTCGCACGTGCATGCTTGGGAATAATGACTTGAGCGCTAATGGAGCCGTTGTCCAAAGGTGGTGTCGTCTCCAACCGATCTAGCACGATATCTTCAATACGCTGGTGATCTGGGTGCGAATTCACGGGCAAGTCTTTTGGATATGTGCATAACTCTTCCCACGAATCTAGATATGGACACACTTGAATGAACGCTCGGCTATAGCCAATAGGCTCAGCCAGAACGTTATATCATTCTTCCCCTGAGTGCAGTCCCTAGTCAAGCTTGATTGATCACAATGGTGATGGCTGCGATGAGAAGGGTATGTCGTTGTCCTAAGAATAGACTGCCTCTGATCTGAAACAAGCAAAATTTGTAATGAGCAAATAATGACGGAAATACTTATAGCAATGCACGAATTCCCTCAGAGGTCAAGCTACGCTCACCCTGAGTTGTTAACACTAGAAAGCTATGCCTCTACGATACTTGGCAAGACGATTTGTCTAAAATTCGTGATGATCCTAGAATGAAAACCAACTCCAATATATACTTACTCTAAACACCAACATAGGAGAGTCGGCCAAAAAATACAATTAATTTAAATGTTTATTTTGGCACCACTCAAATGAGTCAGCCCAAAAAAACTCAATAGACTTATTATTACTTATTCTTAAATAATAATATTAAAAAAAAAACACTTTTGTTCTTGAGTAAGTCGGCCAAGGTTAAATCGAATGGTTAGGGACATTATAGTAGATGCCCGATTTTTGTTTGGAAAGTTGTTAAAGCTTATCTTAGCATTGCATAGGCTCCATTTGTTAGCTTCTACAGTCCAAAGGGAGAGTTGTGTCATCCTAGGCAACCTAGGAAAAAGGATGTGGCAATACAAGGAGTAAAGACCAAGTGAAGTCCTACGCACCTTGTTGGGACATCCAAACTTAGTCACAGCATGGTCTAAAGGAGTCGCAGCCTAATATGGACAATCACATTTCTTCTTGGCTACCACCTCATTGTGGAAATATAACACAACTGTTGAGATACACAAAAACAGTCGCCAACGAGATTGGCAACCTCGCTTGGAGTCCAGGTCAGCTATTAGAGTGTCGAAATTGTAGTTTGTTTAATAATATTTGTGTTGTAATTTTATGGGCAAATTGTTATATTTGGTTAAAATATAGCACAACAAGAAGTGTTATCTCATGTTTGTTGATTGTTTTATGCTAAAATTTGGAGTATTGAATGAATGCTATTCATATGTGGAATGAGAAATGCAATGTTATAATGTTTACTTCTACTCTCTATCAAAATGAGTAAAAATGCAAACTTGGATCAGTCAACACCAATTGTTTGACAAAATGCCTGAACACCTGAAGTTTTAAAAATGGAAAAAATTTGGATACAAAATTAGATTGGGATATTATATTGATTCTTGAAAGGTTCCAAAATCCAATAGTTTGAGGTCAATGGGCTAGGTCCCTCCAAAGGTCCTATGAATAGCCTCTCCTAGAATGTTAGGGGATTCAATGCTCCTAGCAAAAAGAGGTTGGCTAAAAGTGAACTGCCTACAAACAATTTGGATGGTACGTTTTTGCAAGAACCTAGAATTTCGAAAGAAAAATTCTCCTTTCTTGTCAAACCTCATGGAAATAGTGGGAGGGTTGTGTTGCTTCGGCAAAAGGAGTGTCTAGATGTTTATGCATTCTTTGGAATCCAACTTGGATTCACACTTCACATTTCGTGAAAACTTCTAATTAGGTTTTTTGCTTCTTTAAATTTTACTATTCCAATTTCCCTAGCCTTATATTTAATATACATCATCCAACACTATAATACAAAAGAGTAGGCTTTGGAAAAAACTTTAAGGTCAACTTTCTTTGCTTCATGACCAAAATGTGTTGCTAGGAGAAGATTTAAATGCAAAATTAGGTCTTATGGATAAGCATGGTAGTTCTCAAAGGGCTTCTTGATCAAAGCTTGACTTTAAATCCTTTCTCAAAATAATGGCCCACTAGATCTTATTCCAAAAGAAAAGTCCTATAGTTGGAACAATAGAAGGAAGGGTTTTTAAATTTCTACTATATTGCAAATGGCTCGACAAGCTCTTGGTATCCTATAATAACCCCCTCTGATCTAGGGGTTTTTCCAAGAAATACAAAGAATACAGATATTTGTAAAATAAACCAATTCCAAATAGTTGCATGAAATTAATAACTCGGATTTGATTATGGCTTAAGAAATTGCATTAAAATCATACCCGAATTACATAATATGCAATGATGCAGATCTGATAGTGTTTGATCAGCAATCTCAAAAAACCCTGTATGATTCCACCTTGAATGTCCCTTCAAACTGATTATCAAATTGAACCTTGAAAACTCGATAAAACCCTTGAATGATGATCTCCAGGAAAATCAATGAAGCTCTATAATAATCTTTGTATGAGACTATCTCTCAGAATGCCCTTGGGTGATCTTCGACACCTGTAGACATTGTTCTCTTTGAGGGTTTTCCTCCTCAAAGAGCTTGAATCTTCAAAACCAGCAAGCCCTTGCTCAGTATCTCCAATTTGCACAAGTTTTTAATAAAATGATCAAAGATAATGAAAAAACAAATGATTTTTGTCTTTTATACTCCAAATCCCCACTTGGCCAAATAATTAAATACAATAAATATTTGTTTTTGATGCATTTGGATTTTAAAGTAATAAATTAATAAAGCATCATTAAATATACTTTGTTGATTTCCATTTAACCCCCTTATATCACCTTTTAATAAGTCATCATTAAATATTAATATTATTAAAGTTAATTAACTTTAATAATCTAATAAATCATTATTCCCTAATAAATTACCCAACACCAGCTCAAATAGTGATCCAATCATATTTTCCGAGTGTAGGCATGATGACAACTGATCCAGATATGACTTATTATAAATAGTAAGTATAGGCGATATGACCAAGTGACTTACTATAAATAGTAAGTGTGGGAGAAATCGACCAGAATGACCTCAAGAAGGTCCACCACCAAAACACATAATCACTAAGCAAGAGAAAACTGAGATAAACCTCCGAAAGCTAGCTGAGGAACCACTGAACACCCTCAAAAGGGTCCCCTAAACATCCCATTAGCCTACGGGGACCAGATAGTAGGCTAACCACTACAAGTATACAGATCCTGGAAGAAAGGGGACATTACATATCCCCCAATCAGTTACAACAAAGATGTATCTTTGAAACTTCCATTCTTCCTGTAGCAACTACATATCACTGTCCCCTAAGCATCAAGATTCTTCTTCCAAATTTGCCACCAGCTCATTCTCCTTTCAAATTTGAACTTATGTGGCTCCAAAACCCAGGTATTTTGTCTAAATTTGGTAGTTGGTGGATCTCCTACCTCAAGGTAAAAGGAACTCCCATGTTTTACTTGCTAATAAGTTAATGCATATTAAACAATGTTTCCACATTTGGAATAAGGAGGTCTTTGGTAATGTTTTTGAGGATGAAATAGATTTAAAGCTTCCCTAAGTGATTAATAAAATCCATACAAGAATCAGGTCTTACTGATGATCTTCTTAAAGAGAAATCTAGGTTGAATCTTTGCAAGAGTTGTGCCTTGTTCATAAGGAAATCCTAAGATGTTAGAAATCTAGAGGCAATAGATATTGGAAAGACACAAATACAACATATTTTAATGCTATTGATGGTGACAAGAAAGCATGCTAATAGGATTTTGTGTATTGTGGATGCAGGGAATTGTGGATAATTTGGAAACTATAGCAAAGTAAGCAATATCTTTTTTCTGAAAGGATCCAAATAGAGATGTACAGGTGGAAAACCACCTCCTAACAAATATTCTAGCAATGCTTCAACTAGGAGAAAGTGATAGGCTTCTTCTACAATTCTAAAGGAAAGAAGTGAAGAAGGTTGTTTTTGGTCTAGAAAGGGATAGAGCACCAAGCCCAAATGGTCTCCATGCAAGTTTGATTTAGTCTTTTTGGGATATAATAAAGAAGGAGATAGAATTAAGAGTAAATGTCTATCTAAAGTCAAGTATAAAGCTTCAAGTTTTCAAATGCACCTTTCTAGTGTTAGTTCCCAAAAAAGCTAATGCTAAATCTTTTAATGATTCCCACCCTATAGCTTGATGCACCCTTATAAATAAAATTATTTCAAAAGTTATAATCAAAGACTTCAAACCTTTGCTGCCTAGATTGTTAGCAGACAAGCAACCAGGATTTGTAGGAGGAAGGGAAATTATAGATGGCATTATGATTTCTCATGAGATTATGCACACTTTATCTAAGAGCAAAGACAAAAGCATCATAATTAAATTAGATGTGACTAAATCTTATGATGGTACCTCTTGGAGATTCTTGCATAAAATCCTATTAGCAGTTGGTTTGTGTAATAGATGGGTGGATTGGGTATTCCAAACAGCATCAAGTGCATGGGCTTTTGGGCTTGTAAATGGTAGTTCTGCAGGGTTCTTTCAGCATGCTCAGGGCCTAAGGCAAAGCAACCCCTTGGCTCCCTATCTTTTCACTTTAATGGTGGAATCTCTACGGAAACATATAAGCAATTTCACAAGCAAGGGAGATTAAAAAGGATCAGCTTTTCTCCTCGAACATACCCAATCTCTCATGAGCAGTATATGGGCTACACCATTCTATTTGTCTTACACCATTGTATTTGTCTTGGTCACAAGGCAGAAAGTAGAGGTGCAAAATGAGATTCTTTTAAATAATGTGGCAGCCTTGGATCAACACATCAAAAAGGACAAACCCAAAACTTTCTTCTTCAATAATTCTCCAAGGCTACAAGGGTGTATAACACCGCTATAGGGTTTTAATATTGCCTCTAATGCCTGTACTTATTTTGGTGTCCCTTTGTTCTCTAGTAGAAATGGAGTTTCACTATGGGATGAAGTGGTGAATCATCTTCAAAAAAATTAGATTTCTGGAGTGAAGAATGGCTTAGTTTAGCTAGCAGGATTCTTAAAATAAATGTGGTGCTTCAAGCTATCCCTATTTATTTTCTTCCTATATTTCCTATCCTCAAACTAGTTCTCAAGATCAATAGGATCTACAAACAGTTATTTGGCACGGGACATCGATAAATGTAAATTTCCTTTTCTGAAGCTGGAAAAGGTATTCCTAAACTGCTTGAAGAAGAAGATATAAAAGATTTGCCAGCCTAAACTTCATCTCTAGGAGTAAAATTGTTTTGGCAAATATTGGAAGATCACAAGGCTCAATGGAATATTCTGTTGAAAGAACACTTGAAAGAATTAGAGACCTATGCTTTTTTGAAAATAAGATGATTCATAAGGGCTCGCATATATGGAGCCTAATGTCTAAAGCAAGACATTTCATTGGTGAAAGACTTACATAGGCATGGTACATCAATGAATGTAAACAGTTATTTGGCACGGTACGTCAATGAATGTAAATTTCCTTTTCTGAAGTTGGAAAAGGTATTCGTAAACTGCTTGAAGAATAAGGTATAAAAGATTTGCCAGCCTAAAATTCAGCTCTAGGAGCAAAATTGTTCTGGCAAATGTTGGATGATCCCAAGGCTCGATGGAATATTTTGTTGAAAGAACACCTGAAAGAATTAGAGACCTATGCTTTTTTAAAAATAAGATGATTCATAAAGGCTCGCATATATGGAGCCTAATGTCTAAAGCAAGACATTTGATTGGTGAAAGACTTACATAGAATTTCAGAGATGGTAAATGGGCAGATTTTTGGTGTGATTCATGGATGGGGAAATCTCCTTTCTGCAGTACGGGGCACTAGAGTTTGTGATTTTGCAGGAAAGTGTGGTGCACAGTCATACATTATGATCAGGGAAGAGGTTTTAGGATGTTTGAGACTATTGGGATGATAATTATCTCTACTTTGGATTGTCAAGATTATGCTAGATGGAATGGGCACCCTTCTGGGCTCTATTAAGATTTTTCATGTCAGTTTCTTTTGAAGAACAGGCATTTCCTTACCATAGAAAATTTTCCATGAAAGTTGTTGTGGTGGAAGGTAGCGCCTCCAAATTGTAATGCCTTGCATGGCTACCTGCTCTCAAAAAATATTGACTTACGATAATTTAGTCCAGAGAAGTTTTCATGGGCCATCTAAGTGCAGCTTATGCTGTCAAGTGGACAATTCAATGGATCATCTTTTCCTTCATTGTTCATTTTCCACAAAAATATGTTTGTCTCTTACATGATGAGGATGACATGGGTCATGCTTTCTTCAGTAAGGATGCTTATATGTAGCTCGATAGTTGGGTTCCAAAATATTAGCAATCATTGGAATATTGTGGCCAAGACTACCTTCTGGGGTATCTAGTTGGAGCTCAATGCACAACTATTCAAAATTCAAGACCCTTCAAGAGTCCGGTGTTGGAACCATATATGTACAGCTATCGAAGCATATCCAGTTCCCTTACTAAGAAAAGAAAAAACCCCTTTTCTCCCTCTAAATTACTACTCTTAAGCATTGGGAAATTGGTGTACCAACTCCCATTCAAGGGTTAAGAATCCTTAAGACTAGTAGGTATAATGAGAAGTATAATGATCCCAATAAGAGTGGGAATACTTAAAAGTGAGAAAGCTCTCCTAGAGTTGAACTTTGATGAAGCATCAGGTGAAAATTGTGATAGTTTTGATGATTTTGTTCTCAAAGACTTGAAAGGGTGCTTTGTGCATGACGGTTCACTTTTCTTAGGGATCAAAACAAATAATGAAGTTGAATGGGAAGCTTTAGTTGCAGGAATCATGGCAAAGGCTTCTCAACATATGGAAAACCTTATTGTTGAAAGTGATTCTCTTATAATGACCAATGATCTTAAAAAATGTACGAGTACAAATTGGAAGTTAAAGTGTTATGTGGATGAAACTTTGGGGATTGATGCTAAATTTGAGAAGGTAAGCTATCAACATTGCAAGCATAATTTGTACTATGCTGTTAATTTACTAGATTATTAGGGAGTGGGTCAAGCTTCCATTACAACATTTTAAATCCATGTCCCTAACTCCTAGGAAGGTTTTGAGGATCACATAAGTTTTATGCCTCCTTAAATAGTTAATAGGAATTTTCTATGGGTTTGTACTCTCGCTAGCAAAGCTTCATCTTTTTGATAAATTTATGTTCATCTTTGGTCAGTGGAAGTATTTTTAGGTTAAGGAATGTGGCTATTGTTTGTTCTAGTGATGTAAGTGTTTGCATGTGAGAAGAGCATATTATTCAAAGAGTATGAAGTTGTTATGAGTGAAAAGGTATCTTGATTGCATGTCTCATGCAAAAAACATCCCTCATTTATGACTTCACCATCTAGCACCAAATGAACTCTCCTTAAATAATATTAAGGCTATATCTTAGAAAAGATAGATTGTGGTGGCTTATTGCTCTCTAGCATCACAACTTGAGATGGGATTTTTGGCTACTGGTTTCTCTTTTATTGTGTCTCAAAATGGTGCAGTGTAAGAGAGTTCCAATGAGAGACCCTCGATGTAAAGGTACTATTTTTGATAAGCATTTAAAAGCCACGTTTTCCCACTCCAAGTAACTGGTATTAAGGTTTTTAAAATCTATCTTAGGACTAGACGGCTTGGGAATGGGTGGAACACCAAGGTTGAGCATAACAATATGCATAGATTTCATCTCAAAATTGGCAAAGACTATACCAAATGTCGAACTTTGGGCGTGGCTATTATGGCCCTTGCTTCCTAAGGACGTTAACAACATTGTGTGCCCTCAGCCAATGAATTGATAGCAACTAAGACGAAGGAGAAATAGTCAAATAAAGTGAATGAGCCTCCTAGGACAAAAGGATTAGCTATGCAAGGCAAGGTGGTTTCACAAATGGATTATAATGTATAATGGGAGTGGTGTCTTCTTAAATCCTATTGTAGTGATGTGAGCAATCAGTAAAGTCCTCGAGGGCCTAATCATTACTCAATCTAGGGGAAATTTGGAGGTTGTTATTGAATAAACCATTCCTATATTTTGTGCAAACTCAATCTATAGGGCTCACAGATGCAAGTGTTCCATGGTGTTAGTTTTCCTTCATTGGATGGGTTTGTTCCTAGACCCCAAGAGTTAGTTTTCCTTCATTGGATGGGTTTGTTCCTAGACCCCAAGAGGGTGTGGGCAAACAAAACAACAGGATGCAAGTAGAGAAGACTGCTATGAGGGATGAGATTGATTCTACAAATATGAGAAAATGGGGGGTATACTGATCCCCTTCTATTGCTTTTTGAGTCAATTTTTGGCTACAAAAGAGCTTGTAACAATCATAGATTAGATCTTCATAGTATTTTTGTACATTTGTTTTGGTTTCTTAGTCATCATTCAATGTACTCTTGTTATTTCTTGGGCAAGGCCCCCTATAGATTGTCCCAACCATAGTTGGAAAACTTGGACTTAGCAAACCCAAAAAATTTTGACTCGGCAAAAAACTAGGCAACTTGAAAAACTACTTCAATTTCTTTACAAACACATTTTTCTTGCAGAATTCAATGACAAATGTATCCAGTGAGTCCCTAAATGAGCATAAAAAATGTTTTCTATTAAAGTTGATTGATTTATATGTAAATTGAGAACAAAATTGCATCATCATGTGGAATCTGTTGTGACCTTTTCACACATCACCCCATTCAAAATGGGTCCCCCCTAATTTTTGCTAAATTCCGGTCTTTTGGCTTTGGTTTTGGGTTGTTTTGCATCTCTCTCTGTGTTCCTCTCTATCTTTTTGAGGATGTACCTATCTTTTGGGTCTAATTTGGAATGTTGGCTAAGTTTGATGTGTGTTCTGATAAATTAGGGTTTTCATTCTTCAAGCTGGTTTGAGGTTAACCGTTAAACTGATTGGAAAATTGAAATTTGAGCTTGGCTTTGCAATCTGAAGGCTTCAGGTAGGTTCCCATTAAAATTTCACTGAATTCAGACAACTTACTATTTTTAGTAAATACTTAATTTCGGATCTTTTCCTCAGGATTTTGGAATTCTGACTGCTTCACCACGATTAGAACACTTCAAAGTGCGTGCATGCAAAATTTGAGTAACAGCTTTCTATTTTTAGCAGTTTTGACTTCAGGAGCAGTTTTTAGGGTTTGCATGTATGATTTTTCAAAGCATGTCAGGATAGTCTTTCTGGGTTTTTCGAGAGCTTCATGATGATATAACATGCAAGTCAAAATGATGACTTTCTATTTTTAGCAGGTACCCGCATGCAGACCAGTTTTTTGGGTTTTTCTGGGTTTTTTGAGATTTCTCGGGCATTATGACATGCAACCAACTCCGACAATCAGTTGATCACTTTTTCAGGAACTTACTATTTTTAGCAGGTTCACTCCAGCAGTCCCTGCTCTTCAGTTTCAAGAGCAGAGCAATTCATAACAGAAACGGAGTTGAACGGAGGTCAATTGAGGCACATGCAATTGAAATTAGGGTTTCTAACTTTGGTACCTAAAATGGGGGGTAAAACTCGAGAAAAATAAAAAACTGATGTATCCCACTGCAATCAGAATCTTTCAAGGAGTCCATTGGTAAAATTTCAGCATAATCTGCATACTTACTATTTATAGTAAGTCACTTCCAGAACAGAGCTAAAAATAGCAGGTGAGCATGAAAGGCAAGTGCGAACAAGTCAGATAGGTCATAAGGATCGCGTTGGGAAAATATCAAGACAGGAGGAGTTGCACAAGTTTGAGATTCAAGAAGTTACTAAAAATAGAAAGTGAGGGCAAGCAGGTTGAAAACAAGTTAAGTGTTTAGATACGCCAAGGTGGGAGACAAGAAAGCACAAATTTTCTAAGGCATGAGTTTTCAAGAGCTCTAGAGTGGAAATGCACCCTAAGGGAGTCAAGAGGCATGAAAAAGTGCTAAGTCATGAAAAAAGGAAGTATACCCCCTCAAATGCGCCCCAAGCAAGTGAGATACATGAGAATCTTCGAAGGCGTCAAAAATGTGAGCTTGAACCTTCATGTGCGCCCAAGGCAAAATGAAGAGATGTCAAGAAAACACCTAAGGCATGTAAAATGAAAGCTCAAGGGGTAAAATGCGCCCAAGGTGTAAGGATGATTTGAAATTTTTGCTAAGGCATGGAGAAATGGCAACTCATACCCCTCAAATGCGCCCTCAAGGTAGCTAAAGGTGAGAAAAAGTTTCTAAGTCAAAAGTGGAAGGAGACCCCCCCAATATGCGCCCATCATGGAAAAGATGAGTTGAAAATATTCCAATGCGTTGAAAATGGAAGCTTGACCCTCTAACTGTGACCTCAAGAGAGATAGAAGACTTAAGAATTTTCTAAGTCAAGATAATAAAGGCATACCCATCAAAATGCACCCAAGTTAGAAGCAAGTTGGTGAGAAATTTCCTAAGGAACAAAATTGCTTGACCCCCCCTTCATATGCGCCCTAGAAGAGGAGGGAGCTTGAAAAGTGTCTAAGGCACGAAAGATGAAATTGCAGCACACCCCCTTGAATGCGCCCTTGAGAGAAAGTGGTGGTATGAAAAATTTCTAAGTGATGGAAAATAAAAGAAGACCCTCCTAAATGCGCCCATCATGGGGTAGGAAATGCTCAAAATTTACTAAGGCATGGAAGATGAAAGCATAAGGGTCCAAATGCGCCAAGGATGAGGAAGTAATGTTGAAATATTCTAAGGTGTTGCAAAATCAAAGTAGACCCCTCCATACGCACCCAAGGTAGCAGGATGGCTGAAAGTTTTTCTAAAGCATTGGAAATCAAACATCAAGGGGTCATATGCGCCCGAGGTATGAGTAAGGTGGCATCAAAAGGTTTCTAAGTCATGAAAATGGAAGTACCACCTAGTAAATGCGCCCTCAAGTAGAAGTTGTTTGAAAGAATTTTCTAAGGCACAAAAATGGCAGTAGATCCCTCCAACTGCGCCCTTGAGAAAAAGAAGTTGGATAAAAGTTTCTAAGGCTGGAAATTTGAAGAACATGGGTCTAAATGCGCCTAAGGAAAAGAATGTGTGGGATAGAAAAATTGCCTAAGGCCAAAATGAAAATACAACCTCTTAAATGCACCCTCATCACAAGGTTCGTTGAATGCGCCTAGCATAACTTGAGATAAGAAGTTTTTCCTAAGGCATTAAACTCAAAGCTCAAGGGGTAAAATGCGCCCAAGATCAGTAGGTGGCAAGAAATTTTTCCATGTCATGAAAATGGAAGTGGACCCCTCCAATTGTGCTCAAGGAAGAATATGTTGGCTAAGAAATTGTCTGAGGCAAGAAATCAAATACACAAGGTAGTAAATACGCCCTTAAGGAGACTGAAAATTTTCTAATGCTTAAAGCCTAAGTAAGATAGCTAAATGCGCTCCAATGAGGAATGTAAGTAACATGAAAACCTTCTAAGGTGTGGAAATTCTCCAAGCCCCCTCAAATGCGCCCATGATGAAAAGCTATGAGGGAGGCAAAGTTTGCTAGAGAAAAATGATAAGCTCTATCGAATCCAGGGATCAATCAGACCTTAGAAATTAGAACATGGAAATTAGGTCAGTGAAGTGAATTTATATTATAAGTATTTTGATGCTCTTCTTTTTGTTTGTTTTGCAGGGTGAACACTGGGACCAAAGCATGATGACTTGGGGTGAGGGAGCAAGTACTCCGAGACAACATTAGAACCTTAGAAGGAGAAAAGTTACATGTTCGAAACTCCTCCATGATGTCTCATTTGCACCCAAACCATGAAGGGAGATGTTGGAAGAAACGGCTAAGTGTTGGAATTTCTCCACAACAACTAATATGCATACTTCGCATAACCCAAGATGCAATGGCAACAAGGAGGAAAATCATCATCAAACAGGAGAAAGAGGTCGTAGTCTTGGAGTTTTAGATTGAGAACATGCCTGCCATATCAGTTCAAGAAGTAGAAGCTATGATAATCAGATTGATCGAGTTTGTAGTCAAAAAGGACAATGGAACGCGATTTTGGATGAGAATCTTCTAGAAGATAGTGAGCATTAATGCTCATAGTGGTCGAAGGGAGAGAGTGGGCATTTTGTGCTCATTTATTACCCCACTCCACTTTCTGGCAGTTTTTAGGGCAGAATCTTAACTAGGGCTTATGTGGCTAAATCTAAGCCCTTCATTGTATTTGAATTTGAACCGTCCATTGGAACTGGCCAACTATAAAAGGGGCATCCCCCCCTCATTTGTATCATATATTACAGGATAGGAGTAGAAGACATAGATAGCATAGATTGATAGCATAGCTTAGATTGAAGAGGAAGGAAAGTTTTCAAATTGAATACTTTGTAAGAGATTGTTGTGAACACTCCTATAATAAAAAGAGTTATCATTGCTTGTGGTTTCATCTTTTATTGTGGGTAGCTAGCAAGATTTCTTCATCCTTCCAATTCGCGTAGAATCTTAAAGTAGAGCTTAGAGTAAAGTAGATATTAATTCATGCATGTAGATAGTTGTGGAATGTGGTAGTCAAATTGAGTAAGCTTCATTAGTCCATACCACTAGCAGCTCACTGATGGTGAGATCGCCTTGCGTGGTCAGCTGGAATATTATGTACTTAACTTCGATTATCACTTATATGTTGGTATGCGTCGTTGTGATGGTATCTTCATGTTAAGCTGTGATCTGAATACCTCACTCCTTTGAAGATTGCACCAGTTCTGTGGAAGTTGTCCAAGGCGAGGCAAATCAGAGCTTAGTTTAAGTTTGCAAGAGTTGATCTCCATGTCCCGCACTTAGATTAGATCATAGCATTTATAATCCCTGCATCCATTTAAATTCAGCATTTTTCGGTTAGTTTAGGAAACTCGAACTTTATTGATAAATCTTCCGAATCTTCAAAATCCTTTTCTCCCGAGTGAGAAATCACGTAAGTCCCCTTGAAATACTAGCAAATCACATCGAGCCAACCGAGTCTACGTCCACTGCATGAAGGAACCTTGGAGTTGAATGCATGATCTTTCGCAATCTTAGCATGCAAGATATTTTGATCAAAAGAGGATAGAGTGACCGTTGGAAACTTTATTCTATGTTGGTGCGGTCATAAAACACTCGTCAACAGAATCCTAATGGTTGATAGCCTAATAAAAGAGATAGTTGACAAAATGAAAATAGTAAATACATTTTACATCTTCCTCTTCCCTAATCTAGTGAAAACATGGAGAGAGGTAGAGGTTCTAATCCTTGAGGTTTGTGGTGGCTCCTCAGTTGGCATAGAAGGTTGTGGAAATGGCCCCTCAACCTCATGGCCCTCATCAATGTCATCCAATCCTACATCTTCTACTGCATCCACATCTTCAATGCCTACCTCTCAAAATCAAGAATCTCATATTCAATAAACAATGGAGGCTACTCATCTCGCCCTGTCCAATCACTATAAGAATCTATCTCATCCAAATCAATTGGATCCTTTGATTTGTCCTCTACCTTTCTTGTGCACAACCAAAGGTTGTATTGCACAAAGAAAAGGCCATTGAGGCATTTTTGAGCTAATCTACTCTTCTTCACATGGATGGCCTTAAACAAGCTCCAATTGCACTCACAGTTGGATGTACTACAAGGTTCGCATAACATGCGGAGGCAAAATCTTTGGAGATTTGGGGAATTTCCACCCCAATTTGTCCACCAAAAATCTACAAAATAAAATATTGAAGAGTTAGAAAGAAGAGTCAAAACATATTTTATCAAATCATCAATAGTTGTAAATTTGAAATTTGTAACTTGTATGATGCATGTAAAATAAAGACTCCAAATTTTATACATGGTGTCTAAGTGGTTCTTCCTTAGGTAGCTACCTCCGAAAGATAAGAGCCTACCCCTTCTAGCCTTGTAACTTTCCAATTCTTGGACAATGAGGTCTCTCACCTCAACCTGGGGTGTCATCATCTGAATGCATGTCATGAGACCCTCCACAACCTCTCCATTGGGATCTATGAAGGTATCTAAATAGAAAAAATAGGGGTTCAAGAAGTACCTTGTTGCATGGATGGGTTGGCGGAGTTGATTGGTCTACATCTTATTAATGATCTCCCATATGGGATCAAATATGAAACTATCTGTTGTGACCTTTTCACACATCACCCCATCCAAATGGGGAACCCCCTAAATTTTGCTCCATTTTGGTCTTTTGCATTGTTTTGCGTCTCTCTCTCTCTCTCTGATCTTTTTGTCCTTCCGGGGATATCCCATCATTTGACCTGATTGAAAATTTTGGCTAAATATGTGAAATTAGGGTTTTCATTCTTCAAGCCAAGTTGAAGTTAAATTGAGTTGGCTAATTGACATCTGAGCTTAACATTCCTGTCAGGAAGCTTCAGGCAGGATCCTACTAAATTTTCACTAAGTTCGGACAACTTACTATTTTTAGTAAGTGCTCAATCTAGAATCTTTTTATTAGGATTTTGGAATTCTAACTGTTCCATCACATTCAGGGTACTTCAAGGTGCTCACGCACCAAAATTTGAACGGATTCTGACAACTTGTTATTTTTAGTAGTTCGGGCTTCGAAGCCATTTTCAAGGTTTGCATGTGTGCTTTTTCAATGCATGTCTGGAGGATCTTTCTGGGTTTTTCAAAACCTTCGCGATGATATAACATGCAAGCCAAGATGATGATTTTCAGTGGTTCAGGCTTCAAAAGCTATTTTTAGGGTTTGCATGCAGGATATCTCGATGCATGTCAGGATATTCCTTATGGGTTTTTCGAGAGCTTCACAACGACATGACATGCAAGTAGAGTTGATCACTTTTCAGGAACTTGCTATTTTTAGTCAATGCCCGTGTGTGGACTAGTTTTTTGGGTTTTTCTAGGTTTTTTGAGATCCCTCAAGCACTGTAACATGCAAACTCATCCGGCAACTGATTGGTCACTTTTTCAGACACTTACTATTTTTAGCAAGTTCACTTCGACAACCACCCAACACTTCAATTCAACAAGCAGAGTAGCATGCAGCAAAAATCAAGTCAAACGGAGGTCATTTGAGGCACATGCAAGTCAGATTAGGGTTTCCTACTTTGGCGCCTAAAAAGAGGGGTAAAAGGCCAGAATTTCAAAAAACGAAGGTATCCCACGATGATCAGCATCCTTCAGGCAATCTACTGGTAAAATTTGGGCACAATCTGAGCACTTACTATTTATAGTAAGTCACCTCCGGAATAGGGTTATAAATAGCAGGTCAGTACGAGGAGCAGGTGTGAACAGGTTCACCAAACGATGAGGACCACGTGGTGAAAATTTCAAGACAAACAGAGTTGCCAAGGTCAAGAAATCATAAACTTACTAAAAATAGTAGACAGGGCAGGCAAGGTATGAAAGCCTGAGAAAATTTCCAAGTATACAAGTTGAAATTGGCATGAGGAAGGGTGAAATGCGCCCAAGAGTGGAGGAGATTAAAATTTTTCCAAGGCGCGGCAAATTCCTCCATCACCTAGGAAATGCGCCCAAGGCATGAAGGCCGGATAAAAAATTCTAAGTGTGGGATTTCCTCCTCACACCCCTATATGCACCCAAGCTTGCAAGAGGAAAACGTGGCAATGAGGTAAAAAATTCTAAGTGTGGAATTTCCTCCTCACACCCCTAAATGCGCCCTTATGAAGGAGGCTTGGAAGAAAATATTCTAAGTGTTGGCAAAGTTCCTCCTCCCTATGTAAAATGCGCCCAAGCAGGCATGGTAATGAGAAAAGTTTCTAAGTATAAAACAGTCCTCCTCTACCCTCAAATGCGCCTAGCAAGGGTTATATGTTGAAGAATTTTTCTAAGTATCAAAATGGAAGCTCCCCCATCAAAATGCGCCCAGCTTGTGATGGCGAGTTGAAAAACGCCTGAGGCATGTAAAGTGGATGCTTGACAGGTGAAATGCGCCCAACATGAAGAGGCAACTCAAAAATATCTAAGGGATGCAAAATGAAATCACCAAGGGTAAAATGTGCCCAAGATGAGAAGCAAGAAGTTTGAGAAATTTCTAGGTATGAAAATGAAAGCTCAAGCCTTCAAAATGCGCCCTTAAAAAGGGGTGAGTGTGTCAAGAAATTTGCCTAAGGCGTGGAAACTCAAAGAAGATCCTTCTAAGGGCGCCCAAGGGTGGAAAAGTTAAAATAAACATTGGCAGAGAATATTTTTTTTCAAGGGTGAGAAAAATTAAATGTACCCCTTCGTGTGCACCCTTGAGCAACAAAGTAAAAAAATATATATTTGTTTTAAGGGGGTCTTTGAATATTTTCTAAGAGAGGTATGATTTTGAAATTTTTATGATTGTGATTTCAAAATGGGTGTCTGCCTTGTGATTAATAAATTTTTCTAAAGGCTCAGATGGATGAAATTTTCTAAGGCAGAAGAGGTCAAATGCACTCAAGCTTGAGATGGGTGGAATTCTATCTAAATCATCAAGCTCCTAAGGGAAGGTGGACAAGACAGGTGAATGAAATTGCTAAGGCAAGAGGATGAAAACATCGGGATGGTATGCACCCAGATGTTGAAAAGTTAAGCAAGATTTGCTAGAAAAGGGATGATTTTCATCAGATCTAGAGGTCAAGCAAACCTTGGAAGTCAGAACATGCAAACTAGGTAAGTGAAGTGAGTTTATATTATAATTGTTCTAATGCTCTTCTTTTTGTTTGTTTTGCAAGAATAAATGCCTAAGTGTTGGGATTTCTCCACAAGGACCTAATATGCGCCCAACTCAAGAAGGCACGCGACAAAGTAATGATGAAGAAATTAGGTGAAAAGATCCCAAGGAAAAGGGAAATGGCAGTGAATATTTGTCTAAGGCATTAAGAACGTGATGCAAAAGAGGCTAAATACGCCCAAGGCAGTGAACTAGAGAAATGTAAAAGCTATAGGAAAGAAATGCGTCCAAGAATTAAGGCAACAAGAGGGCTTAACAGAGAAAACTTTTTGCAAGGATGGTTGAATTGAGTGTTGTTGTATGCTCGCCTCCTCCTAACGCAACAGAATTGGCAGGTAGAACAGAGAAATTCTTGCTGGACGAGAATCTTCTGATGATAGTGGGCATTAATTGCTCATGGTGGTTTCTGCAGAGGAGTGGAGAATCTTTTGTTCATTTATTACCCCACTCCTCTCTGTGGCAGTTTTTAGGGCAAAACCCTATTTAGGGCATGTGTGACTCAATCTGAGCCCTTCATTGTAATCAAATCTAAGCCGTCTGTTGGACTTGGCCAACTATAAAAGGGGCACCCCCCCTCATTTGTAATCTATTAGATTAGATTAAGAAATCAGAGAGTAGAGAAGATAGAAGTTAGAATAGGAGATAGAGCTTAGAAGTAGCATAGCATAGATTGCATAGTTTAGATTGAAGAGGAAAGAAAGTTTTCCCATTTGAGGACTTTGTAAGAAGTTGTTGTGAACACTCTCATAAGACAAAGATTTATCATTGCTTGGTGGTTCTATCTTTTGTTGTGAGTAGCTAGCAAGGCTTTTTCGTCTCTCTGATTCACTTAGGGTCTTAAACTAGCTTAAAGTTGAGTCGATTTCATTTCATGCAAATGGTTGGTAGTTGTGGAATACGTTGCTTAGTTTGAGCAAGTTTCATTCATCCATACCACTAGCGGGCTCACTGGCGATGGGTTCGCCTTGCGTGGTCAACTGGAATATCTTTGCACTTAACTTCAATTATGATTTGCATGTCCGTATGCATCATTGTGATGGTACTTGCATGTCGGGTCATAGTCTGACTATCTTTCGTTATCCCTTTGAAGATTGCACTGGTTCTGCGGAAGCTGTCCAAAGTGAGGCAAAGTAGAGCTTGGTTTGAAGTTTGCAAGAATTGATCTTCGCATCCCACATTTAGAGTAGATGGTAGCATCTCTAATCCTTGCATCCTTTTACATTCAGTATTATCCGGTTAGTTTAAGAACCCAAGCGTCATTGACAAATCTCCCGAAATTTGAGAATCCTTTCTTCTGAATGAGCAACTCACGTAAGTCCCTTTGAAATAACCAGCAAATCACATCGAGCCAACTGAGACTATCCCTTTGCATAAGGAACCTTGGAGTTGAACTTATGATCTTTCAAGCAATCTTAGCATGCGGAATACTTTGATCAAGAGAGGATAGAGTTACCGTTGGAAACTTTATTCTGTGTTGGTGCGGTCATAAAACACCCGTCAACACTATCCCCTTTGTAATAATTTATGATGGACTATTTGGCCCTACCCATGGCCTCATAGATATACCCCATTGGGTTTTGATCCCCATCTACCAAATAGAGAACTCTAACTAAGGGCTCCAACGCCTACAATTTACAAATACAAAAAGATTAATGTTACAAATTTATAATGAAAGACTCAATTTGAATTTAAATTCAAAATTTTGAGGTTACCATCATGATCTTTGTAGTTCTTTGTGCAAAAAGGTTGTTAAAGACTGTGCTTGCAACCCTCTCTCCAAGTTTCTTTGAATAAGATGAGTCTAGCCATGCTTGACCCACAAAAATCTGTTTCAAAGAAATCAACGAACCAATAATTCTTTGCAACATTAGGAAAACCTGTTGCAAACCTTGTGACACTCGATTTTACCAACTCTTTCCCCTAGGTGTGATCTCTAATCAAATTAAGAGCCCAAGGGTGATTATAGATAAACTTTTTTATGCTCCTTGCATCAGCTACAAACGGAATCACCCAATCAAGTTTGCCTATGTCCTCCAATAGAAGGTCAAGACAATGTGTTGCACAAGATGTCCAAAAAAGTGTCTTATGTTTGTCTTGGAGCAATCTTCCAACTACCACATATGCTATTGCATTATCATTATGATTTGTACCACATTTTATATGCCTTCCTCCATGACAACTTCCTCCAACATTAGACACAATGTTTTTGCATTTTTTATTTCGTTAGAGACATCCACCAATTTCAAACAAACCATCTCACCATTTGAAGCTACCAAAAAATAGATTATGGTGCGGCTTTTAACATCCATCCACCCATCTAAAAGAATAGTGCAGCCATACTTTTTCCATTACTTCTTTTATTATTCTACTATTAGCCTTACCCTTTTAGTTGCATTCACAAGCAACCTACAAGTACAAAGTGGAAATACAAAATTTTAATTTTTAAACACAAAAAAATGGCCGAAATTCAATATAAATTATTATAACTTAGCATAAGATTTAAATTAACTAACCTCTGACTCAAGTCTTTATGAGAAGAAGTCTTGTAGCCTTTTCCTACAATTGTCAATGCAATTATCAAATTGTCTCAATAAGGACTACTCACCTCATTGAAAGGAATGTTGTTTAAGTACCAAAGTCAACACATGCCATATAGCTTCCAATGATGGTTGTGCTCTAGTGTGTTTTTTGGCACAAAAAAGCTATGTGGTATGTGTGTAGGTGTAGACAATGGCACTCTACTTGAAGTAGTTGAAGTGGAGGTTGATTTGTTTCAGATAGGTGGACAGCCCACTATGCCTTGACATGTCATATCTTCATCTACTTTTTGGTTGCACTTGGGGTACATAACCACCAACTATGGATGCTGCTATCGCTGCCCTTGTCTTCTGCTTTTGCATTTTTTTCTCTTCTATCAATGCAAGTAGGGCATTCATCTCTCTTTCTATCTATTTAGTGGTGTTGATATGTGATATACCCGCTCTAGTCAGTCTCAAGAGCAATGGAGTTAGCCTATCTCGTGGACCCCTGTAGTCTAACAGGATTGGGTTAGAGGGTCAATGGCCTTATCTAGTGGGTTTTGTCGTTTCCATTCCTTGAGTTCAATGATTGGCTCACAACAGGCCTTGTCAGTGTAGTGATTGATAGCTTCTGACGGCACGTCGATATGTTGAGTTATGAGGGAGATATTAATTTTCCAGTGTATTAAAGTGTTTTACTTTATTTAATGGAATATTATAAAGTCAACTTGATTTTATAATAAAGTATCACTTAAATTTATTTAAGTGAAAAATTAAAACACTTTATTGAAAAGGGCGCCCAATATTTAATTATTAAACTATTGAAAGTTTAAAATACATTTTAAAATGTATTTTAAAGTGAGGATGGCGTCACTTTTGGGAATGCGTGCCTTTTTGAGCATATAAGGTAGCCAAAGGAAAATTCGAACTCTATTATTCATTATTTGACTTTGCCATTTTGGTTTTCTCCTGTGCTATTCTCTGAGACAAGGGTTTGAGCATTTCTTCCATTGGAGAGCGAGTTCTTCTTCAGTATTGAGCATTTTGAGACTGTGAGAGACCAATCGAATTAGTGCATCTGTGAGGGCTTCATTCAGAGGTTCTATTGAGCTTAATCAGAGTTTTTGTTGAGTTGTTTACCAGTTACAATAAAGAAGAGGGCTTCTACACCAGAGACGTCTTCTTCATCTATTATGCAGCTTTCAGCATTTGTTCTTCAGCTTCTTTCCTAGACCGTACCATTTGCCTAGGGAAATGTGTCATTCTGGAGGCTAGGCGTGTGAAGTAGCTTGCAAAAACGCCTTCTTTTTGGCTTCAGACAGTGTTCCATTCTTGGCATCCCTCCTTCACATCTGTTTGTATCCAGTTTATGTTGGGGAGAAGTCAGATATGCAGCTCTAGCGTCCAATTCTATCAGTTTCACCATTCTTGGCTGGCAATTGGAATTATTTTCTTATTTAAATAATCTAGAGCATTTCGGGTATGTCTGTAATTTGTATTTTCATTGTTTCAATTATTAAATACCTTCTACACTTCCATTTTGCAAGTTTTAGCTCAGATTTGAGTTTTGTGAGCATTTATATGTTGTACGCCCCTTCTCTTCTGTCTAGAAATCTTCTCTAAAAAACTTAAAAAACACAAAAAGATAAACAAAAATACAGGGGTTTGAGTTGGGAGCTAGCAGGGCTCATCACATGATACAAGGCTTGGCATCATGATGAGTAATGCTTGCAAGATGGTATTTGAGGCACTTTATGCCTCAATAATATAAGTTTGTGCATATAATGCAAATAACTATACCAAGTATCAATCCTTCATAGGCATATTTTCAAGAAGAGTCTTAGCTCTAGTAGAACGAGTGCTTGTAATTGGCGGTGGTACCGATGGGGCGGAGCCTGAGGTTGACCCTGATCCAAAAGATTCTTTATTTGTCATTATATGATATATTTAACCTACACATACAAACTGAAAGCACAACATTTTAATTTTTTAATACAAAAAAAAAAGGAACCTAAATTATACATAAATCAACAAAAATCAGCCTAAAAATAGTTTCAATCAATATAAATTAGTTTAAATCAGTAAAAGTATAATATAATCTAATGATTCAAAAAATGGTTAACATAAAAAAATAAGTTGTATGCAAAAACCAGTGAATTCAGTAAAAACAAAAATCATCAAGAAATGGTGATGAATCCAATTTTTTTGGAATTTAAATGCAAAAAAACTACTTAGTTTTAGCATATGATGAATTTGTTTTACCTGGATGCTGAATTTTGCAGCCAAAATGAAGTAAAATGTCAAGAAAAAGAAAAAAAAACCGACCTGTGCTTCGAATCTGCCTTCCAAATTCATCCAAAACCCGTTTTCAATCTTCTCTCCTAGATGCAAAAATGTTGTAAATAGTGTGTTTGAACTAGCAGGTACATTGGGGGTTTCTTTTTACCTTGCAAAGAGAAAATGGGAGGCATTTTCACGTTTTTGAGGTCTTTTTTGACTTGTCGCTCTTTAAACCTGTCGGCTATGAGTTTTTAATGCAGACTCGCCAACTTTCTAGTGAGTACTTATTGCGAGTTAAATGTGCGAGCAATCGTTTTGCATTCTACTTGGTGAGTGTGCCATCTATCGTCCTAACTACTCAATCTAAAAATAATAATGATAAGGGTATAAAAACTTTACATTAAAGATTCTTTGTGTAGACTTTCAATAAGAGCAGAATTTGTTCATGTTGTTTAAAAATGTCCTTTTCAAATAACTTTGTGGGATTGATTCCAAGTGGAAATTAATAATTCATTTATTGCCCCTATGGTTTGGCAAGGTCCTCTCCTTGGAGACACTTGGATGATTAGGGAAAGCTGCAAATTTTTTGGGGACTCAATTCAGTTGGCAACTGTTTGATTCTTATAGAAGTCAAAGTGCAAGGCCAAATCTTATGACAACCTTTTGTTTCTCTGCTGAGAGGAGCTAAGACATTTTAAGCAAGAGCAAGCTTTAAGTTGATTTTTTTTTTGTTTTAAATCAAAGATGTTAAGTCTTTGCCTCTTGGACCTTAGGCTCAGAATTTGTTCATTTTGCTTACTTCCTTACCATTTGTCCCATGGTATAACATAAGATGCATTTCTCCAAAAAAAAAATAGTCATTACACTACTTGTCCACTATTAAGTAACAACTGCGTTCTACCAAAAAAATAGCCAAAAAGTTGAATTTGGTAATGCAAAACAGCACTGACCTGGCACCATATCCAATTAGACATGCAAAATGATGGGTGCTAAAGCATTGAGCTGAATCAGCAACTATAGAAGTTAGCATGCGCAGGCCATTTTGTATCAAGTGTTGATGAACAGCTCCAACTGCCAGAAGTAAAGGAATTGCAGGCCTCGTAGGTTCCTACCAAATCAATACATTTCTTAAGAGATATTCATGATAAAATGGGTGCTTTTCATCCTTTTTAGCAAAGCAATTATGCTTGTAAAGAAATGCATTCAGTATAATAGCTGTGATTTCCATTATAATGACAAATCATAGCATGAACACACAGCAATAACCTATTACAATCTACTGATCAAGAGCACATATGACAGAGTCGACAAATTTATGTACCTATATGTCTGTTAAGCATATACTATGATGATCAAGCAAGTAACCTATAATGCTATGACCTATTAAATAATAGAAAAACTAAACTTAAGCAAGACAAAGATAATGTCATACAAAACTAACATGATTTTGGTGGAATTCTGCTATCTACAAACTAAGGACAATAACGTAGTAATAAATGTTGTTTAAACAATAATTAATGCATTTGTAAATATTAAAAAATTTGGATACTTTAATTTAGTTTCTGTAAGTTTCATTAATCTCGTGATGTACTTGGAGTTATCTATATAAGGAGTACTTAATTGCAATCTTATCATTCATCTTGAGATGGACTACCAAGCTGGCTCAAAGCAATGATCCATTAAATATTTGTCCACACAGGTTTCCTGCAAATCTCTCTTTTAATGTTAGTGGTTACAAAAGCCTGAATTTTCAAACCGAAAAAAAAAGAGAAGAAGACTAACATGATTTGTAGATTTCAAAAAAAGTTGCCAAGATAGAACAATTCTACTAATGAAATAACTGATAAGCATAACATTGCAAAGTAACATGTTTAGTCTACATGTAATTTCTGCTAAATAGACAACTAAGAAATGCTTTAAATGGAAAGAACAATTAGCATCCATTTAAATCAGTGTTTCTTTGAGATTCAGGGGCACAGGCATGAGGAGATGGGTTTTTGGGTCAGTAAATTCTTTTTTGGATTTTGCGGAAGGGAGGAGCATGGCTATCATAATAATATATAAGATAATATTTCAAAAATTAATTATAAGAAAAATAATAAAAGAAGTTGCAATTTATCATTTATGTAAACAATACGAGTAAATGATCCACAAACACATTGACTTTTGTACTCTTTGGCACGATTCTGGACACTAGATGGTTTCTTTGATAATGAATTATGTGCAACATATAATGGGGCATTAGTGTGCAGACATCAGTTGATGAGAAATCAGTGAAAGATGCATTCTTTTGGCTCTATGGCAAATTTATCAGTTTGCATAGACAGAAAATGTGAAATCACCATGCCAATTTTAAAACCACTATACCAGTTGTGTAATTATTAGTCGAGTAGATGCAGCAATTTCATTATGGGTAACAGTTAGTAACATTTATAGTTCCATTATTTGAGTTTTTTTGCTTCTTATTCCTTATTGATGGTTGTTTCAACCTCCACATGGCTTGAGGTTCTATACATTCCGTTTTTGTGTTTGAATCAAGCAGGTACGGAGTCAATTGAATCTTGTAACTCAAGATTTGGGAGCCATAGTAAGATTTTTTATGGTAATGTTCATGTCTGTTTTGTAGCAGAGGCCTGGGAAGTTATAGAAGAGTTGTAACTAGTCTTTGGAGAGTACTTGTAAGATCTTAAGAAGGTCTACAAACTAAAAAACAATTGTAATAGCTATTTGGAGTACTTAAGTGGATGTTTACTCCCAATTTTTGGAGTTTTCACCTATGTTCCACCAAGTTTCCAACACAAGGGGATGGTGGAATGAGTTTCGGGGACAGCATTTTTTTAGGGGATTTTTGGGGACGGGGGTACGGCTATATATAAATATATATATATAGGGAAATTGTAACAATGAACATTGATAAAGTTGCAAATATAATGACCAATCATATTGACATATGCATTATAGAGTCGAACAAATTAATACTACAGCTACTTAACTAGTAGCATAAAATGGGTCTCAAAACTGATTTACAGCATTGTGGGCATGTATATGAGCATTTACACCTCACAAATAGAATAAAAGATGTAAACAGCAGCCAAACTGTAACATACATTATTTTTTACACCTTATGTTTGTTGGTATCAGTAGCATGTTGCATTGAATCAAGTATAAACACATAAGTAAATTTTAATCTATGCTAGAGAATTGCACAATGGAACACCAATTAAATTAAAGACAAGTGGTATAATAGCAGATTTTCCTTGTGAATTGTTCAAGGGTGTTGCTAACACAGTTTAGTTCTCTATGTATTTGCTACGATATTTTATAATTTGTTAGGACTTGCTATTTGGTTGTATTATTCAACTCTGGACAAAGATTTAAAGAGGAAAAGACTTCAAGAGTTTCAAAGTTGTAATCAACTTCAAGTCAAAAACCAAGAGTTGAGAAAGGTGATAACAAACTTGGAAATAGAGAAGCAAGAGTTGAAAGATAAATTGGCTATTCAAGGAGGTTTCATTAAAAAGCATTAAAACAAAAACATTTTAATTTTCAGACCTTTTTCTGTGTTTTTTTGCTGCTGGAAAATAGAGGACAGCCAGCCGTCCCTAGGACAGTCAAGGGACGCTTGGGCATCCTTTGACCATCCCGGGGCCGGCTGATTGTCCCCAGTACGTTTCCTCCAATCGGAGACATTCCGAATTATCTATCTCCCTCATTAAATTAGATGAGAAATGGGTCTCTTGCCTCCTTTTTTCCATTCAAATTATCTATCTCCCCATTCTTTCATTCTTCTTGAACTCTGGAGCATTCTACTTCACTTTTTGGGCTTCACTCTCACACTTTCAAGCTTCTACATCACACTTTTGTGGCTGCAAGCTGCTGGTTATTGGCTCCTACACTCTGTTTGTTGCGACAACGTTGTTGTTGGAGAACTTGCAAGCTCTCTCCTTGCACTACTTGCCTTGAGTGCTCGTGGGTGTGGAGGTGATATTGTCCATTGCCATCGCTATTTGCATCACTTTGAGTGTTTTGTGTAGCATACTTGTTGTTGGTGATTCCTCTTAGTACTATTTCCTTTCTATTTCTACATCATTTTTCATTTACTGTTGCTATCTGGTTGTCCATAGAGGTGGAATTACCAAAGCGGGGGACTAACTGAGGCAGTCCTCTAAAAACAACCCCAACATTTTCCTTGGTCTTGTGTGTGTAGGTGTTCTCGCATGAAGCTCTTTGAAGATTCAACTCTCGGTTGGAAAGGTCCGCTTTTCTCACCTTCTCTTTATCAATTCTAGCTTAGCTTAGAGGTAGTATTCTTCTTGTTGTACTTTAGTACTGCACTAATCAAATATTCCATCGTAGTATAAAACCTTAGCAGTTAGGAAGTTACTTTATTTTCTGGTGTTTTAATCTATTCATAAGACCTTTTGTCCGTACGGACGCCAACGCACATCTGAGACACTAGCTTGTCGCACTAGAGTCTGTAGTCCGCACTTTCGTCCTCAAACAGTGAGTTGTTTGGGTAGTGGATTGAACCCTCAAAATAAACTCTCTTGACCTCATGAAACATTCGGTTTAGCAGAAGGATATTTGTACCTAGATTGCTCTTCCTTTTCAACCTCAACGTCTTAACCTTTTCAATTCGCCTAGCAAAGTGTAATGTCCCCTTTTTAGTGATGACCTTGTTGTGGAATGATAGCCTATTTTCGGAAATTTGTAGGCTACTCAGATGAGCAAAATAGGATTTCCAGTGTTTCCTGCTCAGCTTGGCTTTTTGTGGATTTGATGTAATCTTACTATTTTTGGCAGTATCTTCATCAGCAGTGTTGTTCAGATCATTATCCAAATCATGGTAATCTCTCAGTTTCTAGTTTGGCGTTGGTTTTCTCTTTGGACTAAGTTTCATACTTAGTTAAAATTGTGTTTTGAAGTTGTACCCCACGCCTAGCTTAATGACTTCAAGTTGTTTTTAAGTTGGGGCCATAAAGTTGATATATTTTATTTCTCATCAAAGTGGGACGACTTGAAGAGGTGAATGAAGAGTTTAATATTATTTTTTAAATGGTGCTTTTTTGAGATGGGCGTCCCTTTTGGGAAGAGGAAGAGTTTTCTTTTGGGAGTTACGGATGATTCATCTCCTTTTGGTGAATATTATTTATTGATGGCTTGGTCATTGTTTCTCATCTTGGAAAATTGAAAGTAAAGTTATGCTGCTGGTTTGAAATCCAGAACCTGGCTAAGGGGAAGCTTAGTGAATTCAATCCATCCTTCAGGCCTGAAACTATGGCTTCCTAGGTGGGTCTTTGAGACTGTACTTCACACAGGAGTGCAAATGGAGCTTTATTTCTGATGTTATTTAACAAGTTGCTCCTGTATAACCTGTTATTGAGTTGCTGATTGGTTCATGGCTGAAGCGAATTTTTGATCACTGCTTCGCCACTAATTTTCCTATCGTTCTGGGTACTGGCCCAAGCTGTTCTACTGTGGAGGGCACCCTTTTTTGCAAGTTTGCAGATTTTTCTGTGAAGATTGTGATTTTTGAGACAAGGCCGACCCTTTCTAGAGGTCGTACCTTCCTGCCTAGCTGCATTGGGATTCGTTCCACTGACAGGTGCGAAGTTTGAAGGTGTCTAGTTGTTGTGTTTTGGATGCCTTTGCTCTAGGATTCATTTGCTTTCAGTTTCACATCAAACGGACTCAATTTGGTGGAGTTACGAACATTTTGGTAAATTCACAACCTGCTGGTCTGCTTTTCTGTACCTTCTATTTCTGATCAGATTAGTTAGTTTTTATTATCATGCTGATTTGAGCTTCAATTCTTCATCTATTCATGTTGTAAGAGTTAGAGGAAGTGATACTCTAACCATTGCTTGTTTTTGAAAGCTTATCTTTGATATATTGCAGCTGTTTGTTATTTGTTTGTAAGCTGATTAGTAATACTAACAGCAGTTGTTTACTTTGCTGCAATTTTAATTTATTGTATTCCCCCCATGAAATAAGTGGTTGTGAGGATTTGTATACCACCCACTGAACAAGTGGAAGTGTGGTTACATGGCTGGCTTGTCGCCTTAAATAATTGTAATAATCTCACCCACTGAATAAGTCGAGTATTCCCACCGCTTGTGGATGCCTGCATCAGCAGAAGAAGTGTTATTTCAGTTTTATATTTAGCACTCCACCATATGTTAGCACCTCGCCTGCTAAAGGATCTTGTGTGCACATTCTTGGTGTTGAGTTTAGCTCTCTTTTTCAATTGTAATCAAGTCAATTATTGAGTTATTAGATCCTAGGGATCCTCTGACCATATGCCCGCCCCTCCTCCTTAAGTGGTTTTAGGGCGCATTCTTGGTTAGAGTTTAATTCAGCATCGTTTTGTTTTGGAGCTAATCTTAACGGGTGCATGATTGCATTGTTTGTGAACTGAAAAATAAAAAAAAATTAAGGGGAACATTTCACAAAGCTTGAGGTAGTTTAGGGCAGCCTGTTGTTTGGGACTCTCCTGTGACCTGGAGTACTGAAGCAACCAGTCCCCCTTCTCTACAATCATACAATTGGAGATTTCCTAAGCAATCCCATACTACGCCATATAATTGGAAATTTGTTGGGCAATACAATATTGCACCGTACAATTGGATTTTTGCCAAGCCATACAATATTGCACCATATAATTGCAAAAGCTTCCCGTCATATAATAAATGGGCTTTTCTCACCATACAATAAAGAAATTCACTCGCCATACAATAGGATTGTTATGACGTACAATTGAACTATTGTACCATGCCAATAATATGGTATACTATACAAATGAAGAGTTGCTCACTATCTACAATAGACAAGTTATAGTGTGGAGGTCGTACAATAAAACATTGTATGTTATAATGGACAAAGTGTAAGGGCTCAGACTATACCACATGGGGGAATAATTCAAGCCATATAATACATGGTGTGGACTGTACGGTGGGGATAGAAGAAGAATTTAGAGTAGAATGTCCAATAGGTTGTGGAGGTCTTACAATGTGCTTTATAGACCGTACAAATATAAGACTTTTCCTTATGTTATTATTTTTTTCTATTTCTTCATCAATTACCCATTTTCGTAATTCAATTTTCCAATATAGTGTTTTCTCCTTTTGGTTTCCAATTTTTCCTTATTTTTTAATTTTATTTTCCTTTTTTCACCCTTGGAATTTAATTTTTTCGACTTGATCTCCATTTCATACCTTACTAAACGAGTTTTGTATGATCTTTTGTAACATTCATTTGCACAAGCATTGAGATATTCCAATTGAAAATTTTCATCAACCATAGGGATTTTTTCCATACCTTAATTAAGGTTCCACCGAGAATCAATAAATTGTCCTCGTTGTTGGCAACACATGACTTCCTCATTATCTACAATTCACCAAAGTCTAGTTGTGCATGGTATTGTGGTTGGTGGTGGCATTAAATGATGCTTTCATACATATTCTCATACAACTTCATCATACCTTGAGCGTTCAACTGCCATGTATCATTCGGCCATCATCAGTAGTCAAAGATTCGGGACTTGTTCCTCATTCGGAAGTAAAAATGGATATTCATAGCACTTGAACTACAACATTGAATTATCACTTCAGTTACCTTTTCCCTTCCCTTTCACTACCAATTTTTGGATTCCCCTACATGTTAAATTTCTCCTCATTATCACTTTAGCTAAAGGTAATCATACTAGCCCTAAAAAACAAAGTAAAATATTGTTTCTTATCGTTTATCACTTCCCTTCCCTCTTGGGTTAATCATTCCATTTCATTTCCCCTCAAGTTTACCCCCCTTGGTTCCATTTTGAGTTCCTCAAATGATCCTTCTCCTATGAGTTTGTGTAGCATTTTCCTCTCTCTTCCCTCTTGGCTTTACCTACATATAATTTTTGGTAGTAAACCTACAATAGGTCCACAATTACCATCTATTGTCACTATACCCATTTCCCTTTTTTACCATCTACTTGGGCTCGCCCCACATTTATATGTTTATACACATTATCATGGCATAATCATTAGTCACACACAAACCATCTCCCTTGAGCCCTCTAGTGGTCAATTACTAGCATTCCATTGTTTTACCATCCTAGTTTCCCCTTTGAACTATTCATAGTCATCATTTTCCCACTCCCATTTTCTCACTTGAGGCACAACAAGGTCAAAAAGATCACACTGTTTGTTAAGGTGTAAGTCAAGTATCTACGCATAAAAGTTCATATGTTCTCCTCTATAGCAGATATGTGTAACCTCTCTTAGTGAGGTGATCTTACAAACACATCATTCATCGTCTAAATTTCTATGGAGGACAATCTAAAAAAAAAAATTAGCAAAAGAAAATATCAAAATCATTGGCATGCCTCTATTCTAGTTGAAGCTCAAACTTCACAGTTGACCTCATAGTATGTAATGTCCCTACCAAAAAATTATATATAGACATTTGCAATTGTCTGAATTTTAGCTTGCAAGAATTTCATCAACAGTTGGTGGAGCAAGAAAAACATTCCACATTTCTGAGTCTTATAATGTAGAACAGCAACACTATATTTTATTATCAAAGGAATTTTGGCAAAGAGTTGTCATGCATTAACAATTTCACAAATAATTGACAAACGCAACCTCTACTGGTATAAAATCAGAAACACATACAATACTGAAAGATTATTTTCTGAACTCAAAATGAAGCTATATTTGTCTGCAGGTGATGCTAGTCTGACTAACAATACTCCTGTGAACGCCAGTACGATTGTATGATATCATAAAATACTGAACTTATTCTTTTAAGCTGAGTGGCTGAATTGGAGTGTCCTATAGACAATAGGAGTCTTCACCTATTGGAGCAGCTACTGATATAAGCAGCCAACTGGATATTACCGCAGCAATTCTTTTAATTTTTTAAAGAAAAAGCCTCATGTCTCTCCTATAAAGTGGACCATACTTTATTTTAATTAAAAATCTACCAAAGAGGCTGGTGGCAGAATTTTCTTAGAGTCCTAAGGCATTTGGACTCTTCCAAACTCCACTTTCCTTAAATCCCAAACTTCCCAAAAAGGCTGCGATACTTTTTATTGGTTTAAATAGCAAATAAGAAATGGCAGTGGCTGGTATGTGAGAGTTTTGTTTTCTTAAGACTCTCTACGAACACTCTTCCAAAAGGCCACGCTAGCAATGAGGAGTCATATTGGTGATAGGAAACCCTAATATGTGGCTGTGACACCTTTTCAAAGTTTAATATACTTCCAAAAAGTGTTGTGGCTAACTTTATGGAGTGCAACTTCCACCAGAAGTCTTCCTTAAATTTACCTTTACTTGCATGCCACTTTCCTATATACTGTGAATTGATTTGGTCTTAACCAACACGGGTATATATATACTGTGATTTGATCTGGTCTTAACCAACAGGGGTTGCAGCTTGGATATATATATATATATGGTAGCCACTTAAACAAATAAATAGTTATGGCTGGGTGAAAAGAGCTCGTACACCCCCATTTGAGCTGCTTAATCACCTCAAAATCCTCTCATGAATTTTTGTAATTCTTTCTTTTTTGTAGATTTATCTATTATAAATTTCAAGTTGGAGCTAATAAAATAAGAGTACTTGTGCAAACTCTCCAAGGTGAGGAAATTATTTGCTCTACAAATCCTTTTGATGAAACTTTGTAATCTCTGACAATAAGTGCAAGTGTGTATCCTGTGTGAATCCACCAACAATCAACTAGGTGGGTTTTCATCCTTCAGTTGAAGAATGAACCAAGTTCAATTTTTCCAAAAATGAGATCTATAAAATAAAATGTCAAGAGTGTCTTTTTCAATTCCATTTCCTCTATGTGCTTTTCCACAAAAATAATAAAATAATCTTCAATTTTCCACTGAGCAACATTATAAATTTAACTTTATATTTTAAACCCAAGAAAGTCACTTCATAAAATAATTAATAAATAAGTTGCTGAGCTTAGACAACTTAATTTGATTAAATAATAATTTAATTATTTTCCACACGGTTGCCAAAGTTATGGAGAAAAATAAAAAAGCCCAAAATAGGAATTCTAACCCACCATCAATACCTTAAGCATAAAAGATCAATCCATGTGCAAGTTGCTAGTTTTCCATGATGACAAACTACTCCAAAAAGTGTGTTGTGCTCCCAGAATGTCAAATCTGCAGACGAACAGTACGATTGTACTCATTGGGCTGCAAGAATTTTTCACCACTGTCAGAATACCTTCCCCATTATGCTAGCACTCTCCAAAAAAATTGGAGGTTTCGAAGGATGTTGGAATGGGCCAGAAAAGGGACATTACATAGTAGAGTCAATGGTCCTTTGAGGTGGAATGAGTCAGTATCCTAGCATAAAAGGTCTCTCATACATCATTACCATCACCTTCCTTTTCACACAAGTAGTTATTCCTTGCAGTTGGCCAATGGTTCTAATGGAGTCACAAGGAATAGGAAAAACATCATGGGAAGGTAGGAACATTTACATGCATATCATAGCCATCATAGGACAAGCTATGACTTCAATTGTTAGCCACAACCATAGTTTGCCACATAGAGTTGCTATAATTTTTTATGTCAAAAGCTCCTAAATTTCTAGAATGATTATTTTTCTTATTTCTAATCATGATCTTAGATTGCCTTGGTGGCACCTCATTGCCTACCTCCACATCATTTCCATCTCCCACTTCATGGAAGCCGCTGCTAGTTGACCACATCCCACTTCTCTATCTTCCCTTTATAAGATGCTTTAGATTTACCTCGTCTATCTTGGCACTCACCCCTTATTTTATCATGCTCATCTTCCCACTAATGCCATATCAATTTTGGAATTAGTTGGTCATGTTATCCATTGTGAATGCCTAGCACAAGCATTAATTTGTTTAAACTCATTTCTTTGTTCACCTTTGTCTCATCTTTTTACCTCTTTATATATCCTGTTTAGTTTCATTAAACTCATTTTTCACATTTTATGTGAATTGCTCAAACATTTTCACACATTATCACATTGCTTACATCCTTTACATTTTCATTTCATGTACAAACACATTATTGCTCACACTTGCCAGTGATGAAATATTGCATCAGATATTACATATGGTTTTCATCACTTTCTGTCCTTTTGTTTTCCTTTAAGGTAACTTCCACCGAGTGTATCTTCTTTGAGGCACATTTTCCCAAAACTGACCTATCTACCCATCCCAAAATTACAAGCAAAACCAACCTATACAATTGTCACTATGAGACTCAAAATTTGGTCCCTTGTCCTCATCTCTAGTCACTCGCATGCATGTCTCACCATACATTAGGGAAAGTCCATTGATGCTACTAAGTGGGGCGATTTAAAGAATGTGAGGAATTTTATGGTAGAAATATTTTATTTTTTTTTCAAAAAAATAGCTATTTTGTAGGACTATATAACCAATCCTAGCATCTTTTCACCAAACGCAACCTAGCACCAATGTCAAAGACAATAAGTTATTTTACAATCAGCTAGGTAAGTGAAGGTCGTATATCTACTTATATACTTTTGTTTCTCAGATTCATCATTTATTTTATTAGTCACTTATTATCTATGGTACTGCATACTATGTTTTTCACAAAATGAGGGATTTTATGGTAGAAATGTTTTTTTCTTTTTTTCCAAATAACCAACTATTTTGCAAGACTATAGGACCCATCCTATCACCTTTTCACCATTCGTGACCTAACACCAATGCCAAAGACGATAAATTATTCTACAATCAACTAGGTAAGTGAAGATCACATATTTACTTATTTAATTTTATTTCTAGGATTCATCATTTATTATCTATAGTACTATGCTTCTCACAAAATAGGATCACTTGCTATGCTATTGTGACAAACTATGACATTGGCTAAAACTAGGATTTGGCTTTATGGTTTAGATTCATATTTATAGGATCCCCCTGTAAAATTTCCAATTGATTTTATATCGATTTTAAAGATTTATTTTTCCCAGTTTGACACAGGTTTATTTTGTCAAACTTACACAAGATTTTCATTGGAACAGAACAGCAGTTTAAGAAGGTTGCATGATCAGGTTAAACTCACATGTTTCATTGTTCATTCAATGCAAATAAAAAGATTGTATTCATAGAATATTAGAGCAAGACTTCAGAATTATAACTGATTCATTCTATGCATTACAACAACCAGAGTTCACACCTAAAATATTATGATATTTATATCAATGTTACAAGACTCGTAGAAACTCACCTAGACTCGGCGAGTTGCAAGGCAGGTGACCCGAAACGAGGCCCAAAGACTCGGCAGCCGAGTACTCACCGGACTCGCCGAGACTTGCCAAAACTAGCGAGTCTCGTGCCTCAAACTCGACTGACGGCTGGGTGGAACTTAAAGTGCCAAAATAAAAAAATTTAAAGTTTCTTTTTTTTTTCTTTTTGGTTTATAACATGCCTCTATTTCTCCAAAAAGCATTTCATTCCATTTTCAAGCCAAAGAAGAGAGAAAAAAGAGAGAAGAGAGCCAAAACACATTTGCATTGAAGGAAAATCAGCAAAGAGATTAAGCACCAAATGCTTATTGAATCACATTTGTGCAGATTCGTAGGTGATTTTGCTGCATCTAGAGGAGTCTACAAGGGATTGGAAAGAGATTTGCATTGATTTCAAAGAAGATTGAAGAGGTATGTTTGAGTTTTGAAGGTTTTTTTTGTTTTTTCTTAACCAAAACTTCATTTCTCTTCTTTTTTTCTTCTTTGTTTTTTCTATTTTGTTTTAGTGAAACAAAGAACAAGTTAAAAATAAATACAAACCCTAGGTGTGTTTGTTTAAGTTTTTTGTTGAACAAACCCTAGGCATTCTTGCAAAAAAAAAAAGTTTTATAGTTGCAAACTTGCAAACCCTAGGTTTTTTAGTTTAATTAAAAATTATACTTTGAATGCTAATTTTTTTGAAATTTATGTGTTATTGCAGCATTGTTTATATCTATAAATTGTCTCCATCATATTCACCATGTCTCAAAGTAGAAGAGATCCTTGTTGGAAACATGCCATTATTACCCCTGGGCAGAAAAAAGGAGAAGTACAATGTTTTCATTGCAAAACATTTTTCTTGGGGGTGGCATTAATAGATTGAAATACCACCTTGCATGTATACCGGGCCGAGATGCTAATCCTTGCACAAAAGTCCCTGTGAGGTAGTGCGTGAAGTGCAAGTGCAATTGGAAACCTTTGAGCAACAAAAAGAGTTAAAAAAGAAGCAAAAAGAGGAGATGGCAGTCCTGTGTGGAGTTGGAGATTCGAGTTCTTCCATGCCTCCAATTCCTCCAACGGCTTCACCTTCAGTTGTTGGTAGTGGTAGTGGCAGTGGCAGTGGTAGCGTTAGCATTGGGCCTAGAGTTCGTGGATCTAGGCTAGATTCATATATTTTGCCACGCACTACTCCGGGTTCCCAACCATCTCTTGAGAGCATGGGTTGGAACAAGGATAAACATGATGCAGCCAAAGCTGCAATTGGAGACTTCTGGTTTTATTGCGACATTCCATTTCATGCAGCCAGGTAATTCTTCTTTTGTTTTGTTTTAAAATATATAGCTTGTTGCTTGATAGTTGATTCTTTATCTCTTGAAGTTTATTTTTAGAGCTATGTTGAATTCAAATTGAAATTATACATTTTTCAATACTAATTACTAACTTAATTTAATTTTTTTGTGTTAGGTCTCCATATTGGCAAAATATGATTGATGCAGTTACTGTTTGTGGGGCGGGGTTCAAAGCCCCTAATGATGAAGAGATAAAAGGCCCCATTTTGTCCCAAAAAGTGGCTGATGTGAAAGCCAAAATAGAGGAGCAGCGAGAAGTTTGGAGGACGAAGGGTTGCACCATCATGACCGATGGTTGGACCGATAGAAGAAATAGGACATTGCTCAACTTTCTTGTTTCTTCCTCAGGTAAATATTTTACTTCCTAAAATGCATTGCTTTAGTGATTAACAATCAAGATTTTAAATTTATATTTTATTGAATCATTTATTTTGTTTTTTTTCAGGTGGTACCGTGTTCATTAAATCTATTGATGCATCTGGCCACACCAAAAATGCTGAATTCCTTTGTGAGGCTTTGGAGGGTGTCTTGGCTGAGGTAGGAGAGGAGAATGTGGTGCAAATAGTCACGGATAATGCAGCAAATTATGTTGTTGCAGGTAGACTATTGATGGATAGGCACCCATCATTGTTTTGGACACCTTGTGCCGCTCACTGCCTTGACCTCATATTGGAGGATCTTGGCAAGCTTGACTGGATCAAAGCATGTGTGGAGACTGCAAGGAATATTTGTAAGTTCATATATAATCACACATGGGTCCTCAACCTTATGAGGCAATACACGGAGCAAAAGGAGTTGGCTCGCCCTGGGGTAACACGCTTTGCTACCAACTTTATCACTCTACAATCCTTACTGCAGTCAAAGGGAGCTTTGAGGCGGATGTTTGTTAGTGAGGAGTGGTCTTCCTCAACATATGCTAAGACAAATGCAGGGGTGAATGTGTCAAGTTGGATTTTTGATGAGCAAAGCTTTTGGGTGCCTACTAAGGAGATTGTCAAGGTAAATGTAATAAGTAATTAGTTTAGTAACATTATATTTTCATTCTTATTTTTATTTTATTTGCTTATTTTTGTTGACATCTTACTTATGTCAATGTGTCATAATAATTGCAGGTCACAGAGCCTTTAGTGGTTCTATTACGAGTTGTTGATGGGGAGAAGCCCATGGGCTACATATACGAGGGCATGGATAGGGCCAAAGAGGCCATTAGATCCATTTATGGGGGAATTGATAGTAAGTATCAGCCCATTTGGGAGATCATTGATAGACGATGGCACCTCCAGCTTCACAAGCCCCTACATGCAGCAGCATATTTTCTCAATCCGGCATTCCAATTCCGCAAAGAATTCAAGGCGGATGAGGAGGTTTTGAGTGGGCTCTACACAGTCATTGAGCGGATGTCTGATTCTCATGTTGGAGCCCAAATTGTCACCGAGATAGAGATTTTCAGACTTGCACAAGGAGATCTCTTTGCAAGAGATATATGCAAAGATACTCGATCGACATTGCAGCCAGGTAAAAATTTATTAAGGGCATAATAGTAGTTTAAAAATTACCACTTTTCAATCTTTTATATTCAATGTTCATATTATAATTAAATATTCACATTTTCACAATGAGATTTATTTTTTTTCTTTTTCTCATCTCAGATGCATGGTGGGAGAGATTTGGTGCTAAAGTACCAAATCTTCAGAGGATTGCAATTCGAGTGTTGAGCCAACCATGCAGTGCCTCGGGTTGTGAGCGCAATTGGAGTATGTTTGAGCACATACACTCCAAGAAGCGCAACAGGTTGTCAGTGCAGAGGTTGAATGATCTTGTTTATGTTCATTACAACCTGCGCCTTCGCCATAGACAAATATTGGGCACTGACTTGTCACCCATCACATTGGAGGAGGTTGATCCACAATCAGATTGGATCACTGAGACTGAGGATCCTGTTTTTACTGATGAGGACTTTGATTGGGTCGACCAGGCGGATCGAGAGGCAGAGGCAGTAGCCATGGCAGAGGAGGAGGATAGAGCAGGAGGAGACACCTTGGATGCTGGTTTGGGTGCCACTGAGTCTGACACTGAGACACAGGCAGAGATGATGGCTGCAACATCATCCAAGACCTATCTTAGACGTCTACGCAGGAGGACTAATGCTTAGTGATGCAGGCTCCTCTGAGCCATAGACTTATAGCTTTTGTTTTACTTTTGTTATATATTTCGAACTTTTGATGCCATGGATTTCATATTCCATGAGTATTGTATACATTTCAAAACATTTATATATCTAACTATTTTGACTCTTACTACTATTATTTGTATTAAGTAATTACTTATTTCCTTCAGCTAAAATTTGCGTTTATACTTATGTGATCGATATATGTTTGTGTATAGGATCATAGTAGTTTCTATTTCATGATGTTATTGTGTATTTAAGGTTTATTTACTAAAGGGTGCATGAAACAAGCTTTAAATCCTTAAAAATCTCTGAATTTCTTGGGTTTTTCTATTTGCCGAGTCTTGGGCGAGTCTGGGCTCCGAGTCCGAGTCCGAGTCAAAAATCGGCTTGCCGAGTCCGAG